>CAOLHI010000416.1:600000-811303 GCA_948474755.1 Ctenosaura bakeri
TCTTTATGCTATTTGGTTTCCATTCCATGTTTGATCCTGGACAATAGCTTTTTTTTCCTGTGTGCTTATTTTCATCTCTTGTTGCTCCTGTCTGCTAGCTTGCTGACCAGAGTCTTTGAGCTCAGCTTTAGAACCCCTTGCTTAGAAGCTGCTACTTGGTAGGACATGATGTTGCCATTCCTGGTTCCCTGGCTTGCTTTTTCTGGATCAAAACTGGGTAGCTTAGGTAAAGGGCACACACGTGTACGCTCATTTGCTAATTGCTGTAGTTTCAGGTCACTTTGTACCTGTATAGATGAGCCATCATAGTCATGTAAAGAAACATGAAAAGAACTTTTATAGTAACCACATTCTCAGAATTTTTCAGTGAAGTGAATTCAACCCATTCAGTCACCAGTTGCCAAGTGGTGAGGAACAATAGATATATTCCTCGAGTATAGCCTGAAGGAGCATAATGAACTTTCCTTAACACTAAAACCAGGTGGGTCTGGTCATAGGAAGCTGTTTTATATCAGTCAGATCATTAAGTTACCTGCTGTAATCCAGTCTAATCTGTTTGGACAGGCAGCACCATGTGAGCTGAGCTTAGGAAAGTTTTGGCACTATAGAATCTTTCAGATTGGGGGATTAGGGTCCAAAAAATTAACTCCCCCCCCATGCTCTAGTTTATCATGGTTTCTTTTGCCATGCCTTCTCTCAGATACCTGAAGCATTCATTTCTCAGAGAAGGAGATGGATTCATTTCCTGTCCTTCCAAGGTTGATCTCTCAATAGCAGATTCTGCATTCGCATCCTGGAACTTCATTGCCAGATTCTCAAATCCATATGAGGATCAGAAAAGTCTTGAGGAACATCCCCTAACAAATCCCCACAATTTAGAACTCTACTCCCTAGAAGAAACCAGCAGCTGCATAAAAAAAGCTTTGGTTCTTTAAGTGACCCAGTGCAGTAATCAGAGAATATGGCTTCAGTGTCAGCTCTCTTGATCTGACTAAAATTTTGGCAGTTGCTGAGGTAACTTGCTGCTTCTATCACAGGCATAAGACTACCATCTGTGGTCTTGAACTCTGGCCATTGACTCATCACTTCTGTCTCTCTCCAGGTCCTGACCCTGCTTCACCACCATCCACTGTGTTACCCTGGGGCTATCTTTTTCTGTCTCACTTGGACTATTGCCTCTTCTCTGTGGTGAAAATCATTGATGGATGAAGACATTTAAGGTGTCCAGGAGATGCCTAACCTTATTTAATAAGAGATGGCAAAGAATGACTTTCTACATGCAAAGCATGTATGCTACCCAAAGCTTAGAAAAGTGACTTTCGGCATACAACTCCCACAATCTCCCAGTCAGAAAAGAAGTAGTTAAAAGTAACATTTCCAACCTCTGGCTTAGGGGAAAAGCTGAAAGTCACTTTTCTAAACTCTGAGATCAGTGCTTCTGTCCCTGGTCAATGTATGGAAGGAAAAATGCCTGGAAAAACCAATGTACTCAACCCCAAATCCCACTGCATTAGCTACATTTATATCCTGTTAGTGAGCTTAAAGCAGCATACATGGCTCCCCTCTTCACTTCGTTTTCACAACAACATTAGAGGTAGATTAGACTGATCAGCCTAAAGTCTCTTTGTGAATTTTGTAGGTCAGTGGGAAATAGAGCCAGATCTCCCAAGTTCTAGTCCAATACTCTAATCAACCCACCATTGGCTGTATCACTGCTCTCTGCTTACGCACCTGCTATATTACACTGGCGTTCTACCCTATATTACTGGACAGGGTAGAGAAACACATGAGAAAGGAACACAGGCAGGCATGTTGCTGATCTAAACTGACCTTGTTCTACCTTTAGTTTGAACAGTACTGGCTCTTCTTTCCTTGTTTGCCTGCTTCAGCCCCTGCTGTGCAATGAAATATTGCCATTTATTGGACTCGTTTGCACTGTCAGCCCCAGCATCTGCACACACAAATGGCCACTGATCCATATGAATCATCAAGCCACCTGACTGATCTGGGCCTTTGCTTCTCTCCTACAGGCAAGCAGTGAGTGGGAAATGAATCATTTTGGAGCGTGTTTTTTATAGGGTCCCCCTCTTCACTTTCATGGATAGAAGAGCTCCTGAAAAAATTAAAAAATAAAGCTTCACACAAGCTTGTTGGAACAGAACAGCATCCTTCCTCTTGCTCCTAATATGAACTGGATTGTGAATACAAAATTCTTGGTTCAAATCACATGGATTTCCAAGGTGTTTTTCCAGCTGGATTCAATGGTCAGAGATTCCCTGGGCTGTCTTTCCTGGTTATTCAACAATATCTTGGGGGCCCAACATTTGGGAGCCACTGGCCTAAATAAACCAATCATCTGGGCTTGAATCTATCATCATGCTGATAGAATGTTCTGCCCCGCACATCCCATTGCATCTCTCTGAGCTGCCAAATGTTCAATCTTCTAGAGTGGTTTTGGGAATGCACATGGAGTTTTAGTAGGGCAGGACATCAGATCATCCATCCCATTTATGTTCAATTCCACTGTTCCACTAGCAGAAGTCCACTATTGGATGCTTACTAGCCTTCAGGTACAGTACAATTCTATGCACGCTTAGTCAGAAATATGTCATGCTATTTCCAATGGAACTTTTTGCAATGGGACAAAGGCGCTTTCGGCATCTTACCTTTTTCTGGCACTGGGGTGCAGGAGTTGTGCGAGCAGCTTCTGCCGCGAGGCTCTCTCTTCCCTGCTGCTTCAGCTCTGCACGAACTGCCTGCTCGTGCGAGAGCCCTGCCTCTTTCTTCTGCAGCGCAGCCTGGGAGTTTCCCAGGCTGTGCTGGGGCAGGAAGCACGACTGGTGTGGCTCCGGAGGCTCCGCACACCAGGTAAGTGTACACGGGGCCTGGGAGCAATGCACGATCACGCACCATTTTCAGCTTCTAGCCGAAAATGAAAAGGGTGCGTGATTGGCGCCTGCTGGCCCCTGAAGCATCGCACAATTGTGAGTGGGTCATGCAGATTGCTCCTCACATTTACGCAACGCTCCAGGCCCTCTTTCACATGGCAAATGTTGTGCAAAAAGAGCCAGTTGGGTTGTGAAGATGAGAGTAAGATTTCTCTTATTCTACTAATTGTTATTTCTTTTTGTATAGGACAGAACAGAGGATGTGCAGGATATTCTTGGGACATCCAAAAAGAAAGGAAATATTTCAAGGCTGACTATTCTATTGGTTCCTTCTCCCACGTCAAACAGTAGTCACTTCCAATGGCAGATGTTTGATGGGGTGTAAGGTGTAATAAAACTCTTCCCAACTCTGGTTCTAGTCAGCCCACCATTCACACCTAAACCCACCTTTATCAATCTTTTTTCCCTAGAGGGACTCTTCAAATAATTTTAGACTTACAGTCTTATTAAACCATGACCTTAGAGGTGGCCTAAAATAAATGCAAACACACCCTACTACATATGTAAAGCAAATTCATACTTTCAGTTAAGTGTTCCTTTTCATTAACATTGCTTTAAAGGGAAAACAAAGTGATCTTAATTCCTTTACAAGATACCCTACTTCTTTTTGCTTTCCCAATTATTATTATGCCTCTTGTTGTCATTAACAGAGAGGGCAATTTTTTAAAGTTTCACCACAGCTCTTCTTTTCAGGGAGATTTTGTTAACCATAAGTATAGCAAGCAAATTAATTAATGCTCAATTATAGCTGCCATCTGGGGACTTTTGAGTTAGATCCATAATTAGGCTAAATTAATGCATCATGTGCTGAAGAAATTATGCAACACCAAATTAATTAATCATGATTAGAGGCCTTTTATGACACGTTTGCCTGTCAGTTAATTATTATTTCCTCTGGCCTCGAAGAAACGACTACAGATGCAGCCAAAGAAGAGAACCAAGGAGGGCCTAAGACTATTGAAAATAAAATCTGTGACAACATCGAAGAAGATCTGACATTTTCAGCTCCTAATTGTGAAACGGACGCATGTTTGGGTTCGGGGAGTTTCGTAGTAAGCTCGTTAGGGTTGTGTTAAAAGGATGCAGGACTGAACTTCCCAGGAGATACAATCTAACTGCTAGCCCATGTCCTGACTGTCATGCCCACCTATCAGTCATCCACTGACCTTAGTAAGGCAGGGTAGACTTTCAATGAGAATGAAGAAATGATTTTTCTCTCTTGATTGTCTTTGGGGGCCTTCCTCTCTTCAGTTGGCTTCCCCCTCCCCTTGGCTATGTGCAAATGTCTTATGCATGTTGAGCGATCACTGCTGCTGAGGGACAGAGAGAGCTTAACAAGCACAGGCAGGGGCTCTCACAAACTACCAGTATCTGTAATAGTAGCTTATGTATTTATTTAACATAATTTCTAGACTGCTTGGTGTTAAGTCAATGTCTGAGTGGTGTACAACAATAAAACCCAAAGCAATCAAGCAACACATCTATGACAGGGAGTCAGGGAGCCATATGGCCACCATACCAACTTTCATACCTGCCCCATCGCCACATCATGGCCAAAATCTGATCATGTGGTAGCAGCAACAAAGGTCCATGTTTGCCTTTAAAAAAATCAAACTGGTCATGATAAAATAAAATAAAATAAAATAAAATAAAATAAAATAAAATACTAGGAAAGAGGCAGAAAGTACTGTGCCTAAACAAACTGGCAAGTAAAGAAGTTTAAGTAAGTTTTCACAAAAGAATTCCGACAAAGAGTAAGAAGGAAGTAATAAAGAGGGACAATTAATGTTTATAGATAGACGTGGAAAGTACAGATATTTTTTTCTGATAGAGGTTGAAGTGAATCAAATAACTTTTGTAAACTTACATCTTTAATTACTTACTTTAACATATTGAACATATTTAATTAACTGTTCTTCATTAGTTTTCTCTTGATAAATTTCATAAATTGAAGTTTTGTTACTGTTACCCCAAAATGTCAGTGACTCAAGGGTCCATCCACAAGGCCTTCCATAAGGCAGGGAATTATTAGGTCAAATAGGAGGCCTGCAAAAGGGAGGTAACCTAATGAGGTCTTTTACACCTATGTTCACCAGTACTTCTACAGGGAAGAACAAACCAGAGATCCAAAAATAAGCTTAATGTGTTTTATTGAGGGAATTAAACACTGCCCATCAGTGAAGACATAATGATGGACCCAAAATCTTAGTTGGTATCAAACAATATTTGCATGTCAGACACATACTCTTTATTGTGTCACAGATGAAAACTGGGGCCCTTTTCGCATGGCATTTGCCATGTGAAAGGGCCCCTGGAATGTTGTATGATTGTGAAGAGCGGTCCACATGACGCACTCACAATCGCGCGATGCTCCAGGGCCAGCAGGCACCGATTACGCACTATTTCATTTTCAGCTTTGAGCCGAAAATGGTGTGCGGTCGCGCATTGCTCCAGGGCCCTGCGTGCATTTATCATGCGTGCAGAGCTCCAGCCGTGGCACTTGCACTTCCTGCCCCAGCGCAGCCCGGGAAAATTCCAGGCTGTGCTATGGAAGGAAGAGGAGGGGCTCTCATGCTACCCTGTTTGCGAGCAGGCAGTGGCTGCGAAGCTGAAGCAACTGGGATGTGAGAGCCTCTCGCAAGAGGCTGCTCACGCAATCTCCGCACCCCAGCTCTGCAAAAAGGTAAGCTGCGGAAAGGGCCTGGGATGTGCATGGCTAAGCAACATCAGAGTGTGGTCAAAATGGCAAAAGTTGTTGATGAAGAAGCTGGGAGAGGCGGCAACAGTTTGCTTTTACTTGAGCCTACACAGAAGGGCAAGATTTCAGCTGTTTTTCTCCTCTGCCCTTGCTGAGTTGAGTGCAGGCTACTTTTGCACACTGAACTCAGGTCTTTTCCGCATTTTATTTTTAAAATGGGGCAGCGCTCCTCCAGCGAGGACGTTTGCACTTGGGGGCGAACTGGGTCCGGACTACTTAATGTATGTCCGGACTTCAGCCTGCTCCGGAACAACCAGAACTGGTGGTTCCCCGTGCTATTGAAAGACCGATTAAAAGAGGACTTTCAATAGCCCGGCTCGCCTCAGTCTGTCGCTGCGCTAATGTGTAGATCTGCAGGCCCGCGCCAGCGCGAGGCTGCAGATCTTCCAGGGGTGGGCTTCCAGATGGCAAGCTTCTCCGGTTGGTGGAGAGTCTCCACCAACTAGAAGCCTCCATTTTCGTCCCCGGAGAGTGTGTAGCATGGGTGCGCACTGCTCCGGATCAGCGTGGATCGTCGGGGGGGCGTGCCAGTCCGGTGAGTAACAGACTGCCCCGTTTCCCCCCAAAAGTGCGGAAAAGCCCTCAGTTTGCAGCAACTGAATTAAGCTGAGGACAAAGGGAGAAAGTGGCAAGAGGAGAAGGAAATTTATTCTGCTATGATTCCACTTTAGCTGCTGTTGCACCATCCTATGGAATCCTGAGATTTGGATATTTGGAGGGTACTTAGAACTCTCTGCCAAAGAGATCTAATGCTACTAAAGCGACCTCAAACTACTAAACCCAGGATTTCATAGGATGTTTCCATGGTGGTTAAAGTGAAATCACAGAGCTATAACTACAATGTGAAAAGCCCCTAATCCTTTCCACTGTCTCAATGTATTTGTCCTGTTACCTCATTCCTCCTACTTCTTTCCTAATTTTGATTCCCTCCTCTTTATTTCCTGTTGAAAGCTTTTCAGAACTGTGTTTCCTTTTTCATGAGCAGCATCCCCCAATCCTTTCACTTCATCCTGTTCACCGCAGCACTCCCTGCAACAGCAACAGATGGCTTGCATGCCAAGGAATCCTGACTCTTCTCCAGCTGGACAGACCAGAAGGGGTAGTACTCATTCATACTTGTGGCAGGCAACTGCTGGCAATCACAAAGCGAGGAGGGAGTTTTCACTCCTCGCTCTGATCTCCAGAGCCATCATTTCATAGAAATATGTCTCCAAAATAATAGTGACAGAGCTTGGTATTCCATAAAGATAAACAGATTGTACAGGATCAGAACAGTTTTTTATTCTCTGTTGCTTTGCCTGGAAGTTTTATGTGTGTTAAGGTCACTATCAATAATAATTGCAGTTGTTTAGTGGGATGTTGAGCAAGATGCTCTCAATGAATTTCCTCCCCGGATGGGTCCATCTCTTTGCCATTGCTGCCTCTGCATATTCAGTAGTCTTCTCTTTCCAGACTCAGTTGTATGCACTGCAGCTGTTTCAGTTTGGCAGAGACAGTCCTGATTAGTCCTCTGCTGTCTCACTTTTTTTCAGCTGTTTTTCAAATGTGCCAGTTTCTCTCTCCAGCTCTCACTCTCCCCCTTTTCCCTCAGCTTATTTCAGTTGCTGCAACCTGAGTTCAAAGTGCAAAAGCAGTTTGTGCTCAGTGAACTCAGCAGGAGGGAGAGGACAGGAGAGGATGGAATCTTGTCCTTTCCTGATGGTTCACACAAAAGCAAACTGCTGCAGCCCCTTTCAGCTTGTGTGTTCATCCTCGTGAATAACTTTTGCTATCTCAACCACATTGTGATCTTCCTTGGCCCCACGCACCCCAATTTGCATTCCGTGAAATGGTGGAGGTTATGCAATTGGCAACATCTCATGGGAGGGAGGCATAAGAAGGACACAGTGCTTTCTTCTCACTTATCTTTCTGTTTTTCTCATCCAGAGAGGGTTAGGTGATCAGGCACCTGAGAAAGAAGGAAGAGGAAGAAGAACATCAAAACAAGGCCTCAGCAGGTGCCTTCAGCAGATGTCCTGTGATCCCAACTTTCAGTGTCAAATATGGTCACCCAAGTTTCTGGGATCTTCTCTGATTGTTTTAACATGAGCTAAAATTCAACAGGTTATATTTTCCTCATCACTGCTATTTCCATGGTTAGGTAGGCGTCATTTGAGTGGGGTTTTTTGACTTAATGCATAGGACAAAATTGCACTTTGCTTCACTTTCCACTGAAATAGCAAACACTGTCCATTGGGAATTGCTCACTTCTATGCAACTTAACGATATAAACTGCTTTCAAAGGACTGCATGTTACACTGGAGTTCCCTGTTAGGAGTTCCTAATATGATTATCTTTTTTTAAAGACAGTGTTGAGGCCTCTATTTTGAATCAAAGGCATAGAGAAGCAGGGCTTAACCTTCCTCACCTCATGCTATGGCACTACCCCCATTACAGAGGGGGTAAGATGTGTTGGATTACATTTTCCTTCCATTACAGTAGTGCTACTTGGTCATAAATTCTCTGTGATAATTCTCTGGCATCTACCACGTAATGCAGCTGCCTTACTTTGCCTAGTAGGGTTTATACAGCTTCCTTCCAGCAGCTTTCTGTAGATGAACAGGGTATATATTTGCTGAATAATTAACCAATGATAAAAGGCAAAAGGCAGCTTCAGCTAATGTTTAACATGCTGAACCTTATTTAACAAAAGGGAACCAAAATATTTCAAGTATCTGTTTGTTTTAACCAATATCAGAAGAGCTTAACCATGCCTTACATTTCAGTGGATTGGTGTGGTTGCTGTTTCTTCCACTTATGAAGGAATCCTGTGTCACTGCAGTAACATCTGTAAGAAAAGATCACATAAGTGACAAAGGTCACTCAGGGACAAACTATACATTGTAAGGAACTACAATTCTAAATTTCTTAGCATCTTTAAAATCCATCAAAAGAACTTCCATTAAATTTCATTAAAAGATCACTGTGGCACCATGGACACCAGCACTCTCTTTCCCCACGAAAAGATGCTACTAAGTGGCTACTAAGTTTCCCACAGTGAATGGTGGATGGAGGCTCTACAGCCTCTCCTCCAGAATGCTGGGATTTGTAGCTTGATGAGGCACTTTCAAATTTTCTTCCAGAGAGTTCTAGTGTTCAAAGGAGTTGACTAGGGCCATTTCCACACTACACTGTTATAGTGCAATTATTCCACTTTCAACTTCCTGTGGAATCCTGGGATTTGCAGTTTAGGGAGGGGTCTCTAGAATTCTCAGCTGGGGAGCTCTTTGGCCTCAGTAAACTACAAATCCCAGAATTCCGCAGGATGTTGAAAGTGGAACAATAGCTCTATAACAGTGTAGTGCAGAAATGGCCTAGAGCTTTCTAGCAGAGAATTCTAAGTATCTTGCCAAACTACACATCCCAGGATTGCATAGTATGGATCCATGACTATAACTGTAACTATTGTAACAGTGTAGTTTTGATACACCCACATTTGCAAATGGAAGACTCCATAAACTTTGGAGTCAAATCTCTTACATTCATAGGAAAAACATCATAGTTAGTAAGTGGCTGGTTTTAAGCTCAAAATAAGAGAATTATCTCTCATACTTTTTCATGTATATCTACCATATTTTCCTCTGATAATAGCCCAGCTTTTTCTTCTGGAAAAAAAAAGGGAATTGCTATGAGTTTATCTTTGGCAACGTGTCTGTACGTCTGTTGCCAGAACTCCTTTGATGAATCAGTGCTCCGCTCTTTAAAATGAAGTAGGCAGATGTTCAGAGAATGTTTCTATGGTGCTTATTTCTAAGTTAATGTGAAGAGCTATTGGCTGCAAAGGGATAAACAGAGGGGATAATGCCAGCAACATTTCCCCTCTATGGCAGTAGTGTCACTAGGAAAGGGCCACTGTGGCATCTTTCCACACAGTGTTCATTCTACATACTGTTCGTGAACATGGACACAGATCTATCACTCAAAGTTATGCATCCATAAAGGCTATACAGAATTCCAGTCACTGTTTGGCACTGGTCCTTTTAACTCTCAGGTAGAAATGCGATTCTCTCATGCATTGAATACAGAGCCTCTTTGCTGTTCTTTCTTGGCCCTGGTGATGGTGCCTGGATGAATATTATTAAGAGGGGATGCCATTAAACATGATACATTAAGCATCGACCACAGCAGCACAGAGTATGCCACTGAAAATTTTAAAAGCCAAGGAAGGAAATGTAGATAAGTACACTTTTTCAAGGTGGTGCTCTTTCTCTAAACAACTTCTCTTTGCCCTAAGGAATGAATAGGAAGGGCCAGGCCTTGAGATCTGGCAACTCTACAATAATGAGCCAAAAGCTGTTGAAAAAAAACTTAGCCAACAGAAGACTTTTTACAAGCAGCTTTTTGGTTGATGGAGGAAGTGCCTTTGGATCCAGCCTTTATACAGACATGCATACTTGCGGAAGACTCCTTTTGCTCCAGTTTAGGAATTTCCTGGATATGAGAGGAATATTTTGCCATCTGAAACTGAGGTGTGACTTGAGAGAACAGAGCACCAGTACATTTCAACAGTTTCATGGGGAGGGTTGCTTACAACTGCAGTTATGGTGGCATTTGTCTGTTGTTCTTTTCTTTTAAATTGGTGGTGTGCAACTGTGAAGGGGAGAATCAGCATGGTATAGTGGTTGGAGCAGTGGACTATGGTGCTGGAGACCAGAGTTCAAATCCCCCACTTGGGCACAGGACTGTTATAGCGCTATGATTCTATTTTCAACATCCTATGGAATCCTGGGGTTTGCAGTTTCGGGAGGGGCCAGCTGGCCCCTCCCGAAACTGCAAACCCCAGGATTCCATAGGATAGAATCATAGAATCATAGAAATGTAGAGTTGGAAGAAACCACATGGGCCATCCAGTCCAACCCCCTGCCATGCAGGAACACCCTCAAAGCACTCTCGACAGATGGCCATCCAGCCTCTGCTTAAAAACCTCCAAAGAAGGAGACTCCACTATACTCCGAGGCAGCAGATTCCACTGCTGGACAGCCCTGACTTTCAGGAAGTTCTTCCTGAAGTTCAGGTGGAATCTCCTTTCCTGCAGCTTGAATCCATTGCTCCTTGTCCTGCTCTCTGGAACAGCAGAAAACAAGCCCACTCCCTCCTCTATATGGCATCCCTTCAGATATTTAAACATGGCTATCATGTCACCTCTTAACCTTCTCTTTTGCAGACTAAACATACCCAGCTCTCTAAGTCTATCCTCATAGGGCATGGCTTCCAGGCCCCTCACCATTTTGGTCGCCCTCCTCTGGACTGCTCCAGCTTGACCATGTCCTTCTTGAATTGGGGTGCCCAGAACTGGACACAGTATTCAAGATGAGGTCTAACCAAAGCAGAGTAGAGTGGTACCATTACCTCCCTTGATCTAGACACCATACTCCTATTGATGCAGCTGAGAATTGCATTGGCTTTCTTGGCTGCCGCATCACACTGCTGATTCATGTTCAGCTTGTGATCAATTAAGACTCCTAGATCCCTTTCACACATACTGCTATCCAGCCACGTGTCCCCCATCCTATATTTCTGTATTCCATTTTTTCTACCTGAGTGTAGGACCTTACACTTCTCTCTGTTGGATTCATTTTGTTAGCCTTGGCCCAGCTCTCCAATCTGTCCAGGTCACCTTGAATTTTGATCCTGTCCTCTGGCGTATTAGCAACCCCTTCCAATTCGGTGTTATCTGCAAATTCGATCAGAATGCCCTCTATTCCTTCATCCAAGTCGTTGATAAAGATATTGAACAGCACTGGGCCCAGGACAGAACCCTGTGGCACCCCACTAGTCACTTCTCTCCAGGATGAAAAGCAGCCATTCATGATCACCCTTTGGGTTCGGTCGGTCAACCAATTACAAATCCAACTAAGAGTAGCCCTGTCCAGCCCACATTTTACTAGCTTCTTTGCAAGAATGTCATGGGGAACTTTGTCAAAGGCCTTACTGAAATCGAGATATGCTACATCCACAGCATTCCCTTCATCTATCAAGCTAGTAACTCTATCATAAAAAGAGATAAGATCAGTCTGGCATGACTTATTTTTGAGAAATCCATTTTGACTTCTCATGATTACTGCATTGCTTTCTAAGTGATTAGAAACTGATTGCTTAATGGATGTTGAAAGTGGAATCATAGTGCTATAACAGTCTCGTGCGGAAATGGCCTTTGCCATGGAAACCCCTTGGTCAAATCATATTCTCTCAAAGGAAGGCAAAGGCAAACCCCTCTGAACAAATTCTGCCAAGAAAACCCAATGATAGGTTCTTCTTAGGGCTACCACAAGTCAGAAGTGACATAAAGGCATACTACAACAACAACAAACAACAGCAACTGTGAAGGAGGCAGGACACATTTTCCCACCATAAGCAGGTCACATCATTGTTTTTGTGATGGGGAGTGAGGTAACATTACTTCTAATTTCATGTGTTACCCTGATTTCTGGGGGGCCCGTGAGGGACACCTATGTGCACTCCAAATATTATAAAGTTGGGAATTAACAAAGAGCACAAGCTAGCACTAGAGAGGCAGGACAACGTAGCGAGATCTTTTACCCAATGTCTACGGGGTCAGGCTGAGTCAAGGAGCAAACAGAAGTAAATAATAATTGTTGTTTTATTGATATACAGTCAAACACGTGTATGCAACACACTCACACAGAGATCTATCGAAATAAAGGTAGGAGTTGGATAGAGGGATTTTAAGAGGAGGTTTTGTATGGGAAATACTACACCTGTCCTGAAGCCTGGGTAGTCTGAAGAAACAGGTCTGTAGCAGAGGAGATTCTCAGCACGAGGAGCTGAGGGGAAGGCTCGTCGAACAAAGTGACAGCAAGGCGGGATGGAAGCCAAGAGCAATCCGAGCAATCCAAAGAAGTGCTCAAAGTCAGGGGTTCTTATAGGGGAAAATGTGGCCGTAGGCTAGTCCATTCTCGGGGATAACAATGAGTTTCGGGCTGGAGACAAAGCCTCCGAAAGGTCAGTATTTTACATGATTGAGTTAAGACCGAATTGTCAATAGAGTAGCCAGTATGCAAACGTGGAGTGCTTGACAGTTGAGTATTCGGCTAGTCAAGCTGCCTGCTCAGGGCAGGGAGTTCTTTGTAAGTAGCGTGCATACACAATGTGCTACTTGCCTTGAGGTCTCCTGAAGTGGCAGTCTGGCTATTTCTGGTCTGCCAGTATTTGTTTGGAATATTTCAGCGATTAGCGACCGTGCCTGTATACGTGCTTGTCTGGGGGCCTCGCAAGCACATGGAGGGAAAAGGGGTATAGAAGGCCAAATTATTGATATCAACATGATATCTAATATCCCACAAGTTCGGGCTAGAAACTACGGTAACACATGTGTTGATTTTTAGTAATTTTTTGTCTCTTTTTTTGGGGAGGGCGTTCATTTCCTTATTTTATTTATATCCCACCACTCTTCTCCCACAGGTCCAAGGCAAGGAGGTCAGGAAGGGGCAAGGGGCAAAACTGCCACATTTTGTGGCAATTCTGAGCCATGCTGAGCTGGCCAAAGGTTTTTTTAAAAAAGGCAGCTAATAAAATTCTGACCAATGTTTTGAAAATGTTTGGGGCTTCAGGAGTCTCCAAGATCAGTTCCAAACATTTGAACCTTCCACCCTGGAAAACTATCAAAATGGCTAATTCTATTTGCACCCTGCAATTCCAAGTTATAGGATAAACCTGCAAAAACTGTATTTTACCAAGCTGGTTCTCTGTGGGTCTCATGATTATTTCCACACTATACTTTTAACAGTGCTATTATTCCACTTTCAACGTCCTGTGGAATTCTTGGGTTTGTAGTTCACTGAAGCCAACGAGCTCTCTGGCTGAGAATTCTAAATGCCCCTCCCTAGACTGCAAATCCCTGGATTCCATAGGATGTTGAAATTGGAGTAATACCACTATAACTGTGTAGTGTGGAAAGGGCCCCTGTTTTTCCATGTGAAGCAAACTACTGTCCAGTAGGTGGAGCACAAGATGCAGAGGCCTCATAGAAGGTCTCATGTATTTAAATAACTGAAGGGACTGCTGTGAGGAAGTGGGAAACCAAAAAAAACACAGAAATATTATCTATATCATGCAAAGAGCCCCACAAAACATTAATATATTTCTGTGCTGTCAGGAATGGGTTTCTTCATTTCCTCACAGGAGCCCCTCCATACCTTCCAACTACAGTCAGTCCTCCACATTTGTGGGTTTCACTTTTGCAGATTTGGTTATTCATGGATCATTTGCTGCCACCTCTGCTGCCTCCCTGTGCCATTTTCAATATGGACTGCAAGGCTCGTGATACTGAGAAACTGTGAACCAGTCTAGTAAGTCCCTATTAAAAATGATGTGGGGCAGCATTGGAGGTGACAGTAAGCCTACCAGCCAGCCACTTCTGCCTTGTGAAAGAACCCTGATGCCTCAGAGGAAACCACGGTGGGTTGAATATGGTGATCATAATTTTTTTCTGTTTTAAATTTGGTTTGGGAGGACCTAGAGTTATCCATAGTTTTTTCACTTTCACAGGTGTCCTGTGCCCATAACCCTAGTGAATGTGGAGGGATGGCTATACCATGATTTAGAAGGGACACTTCTAACTAATCACCCCTTGCCCCACTTTCTCAGCTGCTTTTGAAATGTCCCAGTTTTTGTCTCCTCTTCCCACATCTCCCTGTGTCCTCAACTACTCCATTTGCTGCAACCTGAGTTCACAGTGCAAAAGAAGTTTGCATTGAGTCAACTCAGCTGGGAGGAAAGTGGGATCTTGCCCTTCCTGGTAGGATGAACCAAAAGCAAACTGCTGCAGTCTCTCTTAACTTATGTATTCTTCCACATTAATCATTTTTGCCATCTTGACCATACTCTGATGTAGTTTGGCCTCATGGGTCCTGATCTGAAATGTTAGAGGGCAGATCCCTCCAGCCACTTGAAAATGCTATGTAGTGGATCAAGAGACCTTGCTAAATGGGTTGAGCTCTGTGTGTGTTGAACAAGGTAAACCACTAAAACCAGACAGAGGAAATTTCTGAGGGTGGAGCCCTTCCACTGGAGAAGCGGTGTGCAACTGTAGATTGCCTGGGGGTTATATCCATCCCATTTATTGCTGCTATGCCCCTGCAAGTCCTCTTTCAACGAGCGATATCTCTCATGAAGAAACCACAGCTTATACGCAGCGTAAGCAAGCAACTAAGTGCAAGCTGTATTTGGTTCCTCCTCCACCTTTCTTCTTTTGTTAGCGTGGGGCGTCTGACTAGGCATTTGGGCAGCTGGAAGATCAGCTCTTTGAAAATCCTGAGTTGGAGCTTTTCCTACTCACTGTCATTCTAAGTAAGTCTTTGCTAGACAAGGAAAAGGAAGTGGCATAGATATGCTTCCAGGCTCTTGCCATTACAAAAGGCCAAGAAATCTACAGAGCAAACTACAGGAGTTCAAACAAGATCAGCCTTTGCATGTGCCAAATTCCCTAAAAGCTTGACGAATATTAATAGCAAACAAGTTCCCCTTGCCTATGCGTAAATTATGCTGTGCTAGGAAGGACATTGCTAAAGAAAACATCAACACAACAATCTGGTTTGTGTGTGAGAGTGTATGTGCCTGGGCGTGCATATGTATGTGCAAAGACAGCTTATATGCATAGCCTTTTTTAGTATATGCGCTGCTGAAGCAAGCACCTATGCACAACCTTTTCTGTGGTGTCCCTGAAATTAAAAATCCCTCCTGGACATGGCCGCCTGCTACCCATTCTATTACCTTATAGAAGTCATGGAATTTTCCTTGTTTCTTTTCACCTTCCAATAATACATGAGATCTTCCAGTGGTTTGCTATCCACTACAAAAACATCCACACCATTTTCAGTCAGATGTGCTAGCAGATCCTTGGTTGAGTTTTTTTTTTTTCCTGCTCCTGTTGTTGTGCCTTTAACAGAAACTATTAAGAAGAAACCTAGCAAAAGTTTCTCTGCCCTGGAGAGAATGTGATATAACCAAGTGTCACCAGCAGAAGACTGAGGTATATATGATACATGGTTGCAGTCTTCCCAGCTATTGTGACATATATTATATTTCTATTTATATAGTACCATATTTCCTAAATCTGTATTTCTCTAATGAAATTTGCCTATACCTTTTTATGTACATTACCATCCTCCATAATTCTCTTCTGTGGCAATATGTGACTGATCAGGGGAGAGAGGCAAGTACACTGACTGAAATCCTCTTGGTGACTTACACTAGTGTAACTGTAGGTTATACAAGCATAGGTCCATTTTCATGTGATGTAAAAGAAAACATTCATTGTGCAAGGAAATGTTGCACAAGATGGTATCCAGTACCTCCTTGCACAATACTTCAGCCATTTCCGCACTACACTATTATAGTGTGCTATTCCACTTTCAACATCCTGTGGAATTCTGAGATTTGTAGTCTACTGAGGCCAAAGAGCTCCCTGGCTGAGAATTCTAAAGGCCGCTCCCTACACTGCAAATCCCAGGTTTCCATAGGATGTTGAAAGTGGAATAATAGTACTATAACAATGTGGTGCAGAAATGGCTAAAGTCTCTGGCCACATAATGCAGCTAGATAATGACCGGGAGAAATCCTGTCCTCACCCAAATAGGCCACTGACTGGCCACGGGAGTGTCCTAGAGGACCCTTTTCTTGCTGTTGTGCAGCCAGGAAAAAGGAACAGTCTTCACCCTACCTAACTTTCATTGTAAGTATTTTTATGGAACTTTACACTCCACCAGTCTCTAATAGTAATTCAGCCAAAGACAGTTGGGCTGTTTTGTTTTTTTAAAATATATCCTCCCATTTAATAAATCTTGCAAGCTGAGCAGGAGAAATATACACTAAACACATCAAGATACAATTGCTCTTGTTTGTAAGGGCTGCTGTTCTAGGTCGTCTTGGTATCAGCCTGATTCTATTTCTCAACTCCCTCTCTAAGGCAAGAGCTATTGGCTTCTTTAATTTTCTGGTGTTTTTTTTTTTTTTTTTTTCATCCAACAGTCCAGGCTGCAACAGCAGATTTTGTTGTTGCTGTGAGGAGAGGAAATAACCGGGGCGGGGGGTTTATCCCACTTGAACTACTTCCCTTCTCCTTAGTTGGTGCTTGTGACCTTAAATGTCTTCTGCATAATCTAAACGAGCTAGAAGCAATGTTTAACAGTAAACCAGTCATGGCACTACTTGGACCTTTTCTGCAAAAAATATATTCTCCCTGGAATACAGTGCAGAGCTTGTATTTGACTTGACAAAAACAGCCATGACTTCATGGTCTTACTACAGTGATATTATTGAGCATGTTATATAACTGGACATTATTATTTTCATAACTGGGATTTGTGAGAGCTATCCTGAGACCTCAGGAGAAAAAAAAAATCAAAAGCCTTAGTCTTCAAACAAGCATGCTTTGATTTCCCTTATTTCTATACTACAGATTTAAAAATAGCCCAATCTGATCCACACCACAACTTGAACTTCCAGCATGAGTCTTCGCTTGCAACCCTGAGATCCTTTCCCATGTTAAGACGTCCATGCTATCTTCCTTTTCAGCACTTCTTTGCAAGTAACCCCTCCTGACTCTTTGTCAATAATGCTTCACTTTCCATGTCATCTGCAAGGTAATTCTTCTTATTCACTGTCAGATATTTTCAATTCAAATTAAAAGCCAGCTATGTCAGAGCTGGTTTCCTTGAGCGGTTTCAACGAGTCAGTTGACCTGCAACTGGCTATCCCAATATAAAGATCTTGTGAAATCCCTCTGTGCCTCCACTTCTAATTCACTGCCTCATTTGAGAACAGGTAGCAAAAATAAGAGGCAATTTCACCAGTTTTAAGGGTGGGAGGAACAGTTTTTTGGGTTTTTTTATGAACAGTTTCCTTCTGAAAGAATCCTGAACAAGACTCTAGAGAAGAGCTTCCCAAATCCTGTGTTGCGACACATTACTGTTTCGGCTACAGTGTGTAGGTGTGTTGTGTGAATGTAACAGGTGGAGGGGCTGCCTCTCCTGCCACTGCCACCACCCTGGACCAAGGAAGACCCCAGGGGGCCGGGGGGGCAGGCCAGGTTTGGAGGGAGGGGCTACCTCTCCTGCTGCCACCACCCCAGGCTGAGAAGACCTCTGCAAGGGCAACGGTGGTGGGCCAGCTCCGGGTGGAGGGGCTGCTTCTCCCACCACTGCAGCTGCTGCCCTGAGCCAAGGATGACCCCAGTGAGAGTAGTGGTGGGGGCAGACCAGGCTCAGGTGGAGGGGCTGCCTCCATTTCTGAATTACTGTGTCGTGAAATGATGCATATCTAAAAAATGTGTCGGCAACATGAAAAGTTTGGAAAGCTCTGCTCTAGAGTAATTCATACTCATTGGAAATGAAGGGAAATAAGTATTCCATGTTTCTGCTTAGTTTAGTAGGACTTAGGGCTATTTTACGCACACTGAAGTGATGGTATAGTTGCTTCTCCTACCCACTTCTGAATTGTGGAGAAACATTCACATAAAGCAATTCAGAAACAGACTACTCATGACAAGAGAAACCCTCAACCAAATTTTTTCACATTTCAATGAATTCCATTAAAAACAACCATGGAAGGACCTCCAGTCTGGTTCAGGACCATGGGGTCATGTGAGGGGAATTTCATCCTTTGCTTGAACACCTTACTTAGGCCATTTCTGCACTACACTTTTATAGTGTTGTTATCCCACTTTCAACATCATATGGAATCCTGAGATTTGCAGTTTAGGGAAGAGAACTCCTTGGCCTCAGCAAGCTACAGATTCCAGAATTCCACCAGATGTTGAAAGTGTAAATCCCAGAATTCCACCGGATGTTAAAAGTGGAATAATAGTACTATAACAGTGTAGTGCAAAAGGTCCATTAATAAAGCACCACCTTAAGTTGCAGTTTTAGGAGAAAGATAGGATTGCAAAATAGCAAGTAGTAGTAATAGTAGTAACTGTTGTTCCCAGATGCTATTAGATACTGAGGTACTTGTACAATATGGATACCTATCTTTTTTCTCTCTCCTTGACTAACTATTCCTGTGGAGACTGATTTAAGTTGTGGAAACACACTGAGGGAAAGGATTGAATTGCCCTTCCTCATACCATGGTCCCAAGCTGAACTGGAAAACTTATTATAAAGGTCATGCACCCAGTATATTTGACCCAACTGTCACCGCGAATAAGCAAATAAATGGGCCTTTTGAACCAGGCAGAGAACTCATAAGCAAATAATTCCATTGTTGTTGTTTTTAACAATAAATATATAAGTATATAAAGTTAACCATGAGTAGATTAGTTGCTGTTATTTGAGTGGGAGCCAAATACCCATTGGATAGGATCCAAACTTAATCATGTTTAGAGTAGATCAACTGAAATCAGTGGGACTGATGTGAATCATGAGTCCCATTGATTTAAATGGTGTATTATAAACAGGGTAGCGAGTGTGGTGTAGTAGTTTGAGCACTGGACTATGACTCCGGAGGGTTCAAATCTCTGCTCTGCCCACTGGGTGACCTTGGCCAAGTCACACTCTCTCAGGCTCAGAGAAAGACAAAGGCAAACCACTTCTGAACAAATCTTGTCAAGAAAATGCCACAGAGTCACCATTAGTCAGAAATGACTTGAAGACACACAACAACAACTGTTAACAGGACCAAGTCTGGATCTAATCTGTTGAAAGCAATAGCTGAGATCCTGAGTTGGGAGATCTCTAACTTTAGGCATTTCCACACTACACTGTTATAGTGCTATTATTGCACTTTCAACATCCTATGGAATCTTGGGGTTTGTAGTTTACTGACGGCAAAGAGCTCTCTGGCTGAGAATTCTAAATGCCCCTCCCTAAACTGCAAACCCCAGGATTCCACAGGATGTTGAAAGTACAATAATAGCACTATAACAGTGCAGTGCAGAAAGGCCCTGGCACATAGCTACATCTTTATAGCCATGTTTTCCAGTGGTACCCCACCAACTACCTTTTAAACAATGTACTCATCCCAACACAACCATTTCCATGTTGTTGAAAATCTATGTTCTATTTTCTTGTAGGTGGACATGTTTCAGCAAGCATCTACAGGAACCTCATGAGATCCTCAGGAGGTCCCTGCAGATGACGTTCTTAGAGCACATCCAGTTACAGGAAAATAGCTGGATGCATCTCTGCTCATTTCTCGCTCCCCCAAAACATGAAAGTTATCTTGCTAGAGGTGACTGCATCACTTAAAATATGGATTTAGGGTTGGATTTTGCTGTTGCATTGTCAGTGAAGAATTGCAGCCTCGGCAACAAACAAAAAAGTGGGTTATGACAGCATAAGTTGGACTTACACTATCATAGCTCACTAACAAGGTACCTGTCAGTGAAACACAAGCCAGAATAGGATAACTGAAATCCCATTGATTTCCATGAGTCTATTCTACCTATGAACAAGGTTGGACCCAATCTATTCTACCTATGAACAAGGTTGGACCCAATCTTCTGTTTCTTGCTGATTTCTATTTTAATGTCTTAATAAATAATTGCATCAATCCTAATACAGTGAATTCATTGTTTTATTTCATTTTGTCCAGTTTATATTCTGCCTCATTTGCCAGTGCATGCCAGTGTATCATCCAATAAAAATCACAGATAACATCCATGCGTTTGTCCCATTTGATGATTTTTACAGGTTATTGTGGAACTTGAAATGTATATATGCATTATATAGGCCTGGATGTACAACATCTAACAGATAAACAAGCTGTCCCAAAGGACAACGGCATTGGATGGTTGGTTTTTGCCTCATACTGGCCTTACAAACAGAAACTGCCCTGGGAGATGAATGTGCCAGGATAAGTTATCGGGGGCTCATAAAATCTTTTTTAGAAGATTGAAATAAAGTCAGTGCTTGCAGAAGACAAATCAATTGTGACATTTCTGAATAGAGTGCGATGCATTTAATTAGCACAAGACATACTGGCAAATGCTGAATTACCCAATAAATCACTGGATGCTGGAACCCATACAGAGCTGGGAATCAGCTGTCTTGTGAGATGTACAGCAAGTGCTAATAGGGAGATCTGGCCATTTCTCCTGCATTTTCTGCTAAATTTCATTCATTTTGACATTTACACACCAGGTCTCTATAATTATTTCAAAACATCAATCCACCAAAGCTTCACCAGATCCAATTGGAGTTGTGCATATGTGCGGGGGACGGGGGCAAAAGGGACAGTGATGGGGTGTGATGTGGAATGAGAGCATCAAAAGCCTTCTTTTTTTGTGCTTTAAGATTTTCAGGTCTCCAATTTGCTTTGCCCTTGCTTCAGGTGGATTCTGGGGGACTTGCCTGGAATCCTAATGACAAAGACAATATATGGGCTTGGGAAACGCTTAATAGGTATACTCCCAAGCATTAGACTGAGAAGAGTGGGTCTTAAGAAAGCAGCAACTATTATCCTTGACCCTGAATGTGTTTTGTGCTATACTAAGGAGAAGCTTGGTGTGATCAGGTGCATGTCTCAGAAGAGGCTCGATTCAAAGTTTATGGCACATGAAATGCACCCCTAGTTCCTCTTTCTTTATGACATGAGGAATGTAATTGCACATTTCCTGCTTTGAGAGGAGGGGGCCATATTGATAGGAGGATTGTGGTCTTCCTTGTCAGTGGGGTTGTGACTCCACTCGAAGTTTTAGTCCAGACTTCAGAGAAGCTATCACAGGTTCTGAAACTATTTGGGGGAGAAAGTTCAGCATGTTGGATAGCTCCTTCATAGTTCAGAATAAAACACAGAGTGGATTCACCAGCTCTCTGATATGGAATCAACCACCCACTACTGAGAATAATAGTTCCCCCCAAAATAATTTTCCCAAACTCTGGATTGACATAGATAACTTTGAATGCCCCTTCTAAGGCCATTACACTGTTATAGTGCTACTATTCTACTTTCAACATCCTGTGGAATTCTGAGATTCGTAGTTTCCTGAAGCCAAATTGCTCTCTGGCTGAGAATTCTAAATGCCCCTCCTTAAACTGCAAACCCCAGGATTCCAGAGGAGGTTGAAAGTGGAATAATAGCACTATAACAATGTAGTGCAGAAATGGCCTAATTCTAAAATGCCAGGGTTCTGTGTTCAGAATACTCACACATCCGCGTATAACGACAGATGTAAGTAGGCTTGCTGAGACTAAGGTGAACAGTGGGTTTGTGACATGGCTGGAAGTTCCATCTCCACATTCCATCACACCCTCCTCCTCTAAGGACCTTTCTAGTTTTAGTATTAAGGTCTGAAAAAGGTTTCTGTACACATTCTGTTGAATCTTGTGGGGGGACATATGGCCATAATAACAATATCTTGCAGTAAAAGCAATGAGGAATCATGTAATGCCCTACAGGCTTACACATTTTGGTTGAAATTGTACTGGTGAGTCTTAATTAGAGTAGACCTATTCAATCTTTTGTTGAGTTGTGAGTCAACACACAGAGGCAGTGGCTCTACTCCAGTTGGGACTAACAAAAGGACTTGTGCCTTTGTTTCTTATAATTTTATGGACTGTGGCTCACTTCACCAGATCTGGGTCTGCTTTCATTGCCTGAAAGGGTGTGTTAGAATTTTCTCTGCATTTACTTTTATTTATTATTTATTACATTTTTAAATTAAAAATATTTCTACCCTGCCCTATTATGAAAAAGATCTCAGTGCAGCTTCATTAAATTAAATTAACACAAATGAGTTTAAAACAGGTTAAAATAATTGAAATATACTAAAACATATTAAATATAATTATGAGTTAAAACAGATTTAAAAGATTAAATATTTTAACACTAGGTACATCAGTATTTGAGGTGAATCCCAGATACTTTTGCTTCTGCCTCCATTTGTTACCTGTGTACAACCAATAAAGTTGTCTTTTAGTAGCATCAGGTGCATTGTTTTATTTCAACAACTCCTTGAATCTGATTTGGGCAGAACCTGAGCAGATTGGACCCCCAAGGCCATACACTATTGCAAACCTGGAGTTATTGGGGGGATTGGCTGGACAATCTCCCGATTTGCTTACATAGTCTTATCCCTCTGATGAGCAAGTAAATGCCTTCCTGGGCTAATGCAAGTTTTTTAATGTACATCTAAGCATACACAGCAGTATGTGTGCATGGGAGTTGGTGGGTGATGTAATCAGATGTAGCACTCACAATGGCCCCTATACCTTTAATATTTTTTTACATTTAAATATTAAAGTACAGTTAATAACTAACGTTATAGTTATTTAATTATAGTTCCCCCTTAAGAGCTTTTCTTGAGAGATGTTTTATAGTTAAGACATCATATGTATGGAATGTGAGCGTTGTCACACTTTTTCTGGACTAATACATTCATTCATCTGTCTGTTGAAAACTGTCACCCAACAACTGTGCAATTATAATGTTACAACTGTGTTGTGTGAAAGGGCCTCAGAGTATAGTAGAGTGTTATACTTGCTACTGAAGGAGACTATAACATGGGCCCTTTTCACATGGCATTTGCCATGTGAAAGGGCGCCTGGAGCATTGCGCGATTGTGAGGAGTGATCCGCATGACGTACTCACAATCACGTGACGCTCCAGGGCCTGGCAGGTGCTGCTTGTGCACTTTTCATTTTTGGCTTTCAGCCAAAAATCGTGCATTGCTCCAGGACCCCATGCGCACTTGCCGTGTGTGCGGAGCCTCTGGAGTTGCGGCAGTCGTGCTTCCTGCCCCAGCACAGCCTGGGAAACTCCCAGGCTGCGCTGCAGAAGGAAGAGGCAGGGCTCTCACGCTACCTGCTTGGGAGCAGCAGCGGGAACGTGAGAGCCTCTCGCTGGAGGCTGCTCGTGCGAACCCCACACCCCAGTGCCGAAAAAAAGTAAGGTGCAGAAAGGGCCATGGTTTTATGTTGACTTTTGTTTAAGGTGCTATAAGGTTCTGTCAGAGAGACAGTGTGATGTAGACCCTCTCTGCACTACATGGGTGCCCCGCAGTCACAACATGACAGTGCTCTGCAGGTCATGCTTCTGCACGATCTTGACACAGTCCTACAGCCATCTTGTCATCATGTGAGCATGATATTTGTAAAACAGAAAAAATCTGTTTTATACTTACCATCATGCCGCACCACAGTCTTTCCTGGCCAAGTGGAAGGGCAGAAGCACACTGGCGACACCTCCCTCCCTAGCGCAGCAATAGCAAATGTCCAGCTGTGCTGTGGAAGGGAAGAAGTAGGACCAGAGCACTCCCCTCCACAGCAACCAGGGAGGTGTGAAGGGGAGCATTCCTGGCATGCTTTCCCTTCCCACCGGGGCTGCAGCAACAGGATGTCACTGCGCTCCGTCGTGCAGACAGTTTGGTCTATGATCTTAGAGACTAGGATCTGATTCCCCACTCAGACACAGAAACCCACAGAAACCCAATGGCACAGCACACATTCTAAGCCCCAGAAAACCTCATGATAAATTTGTTTTAAGGTCTCCGTAAGCCAGGAACAACTTGAATGTACACAGCAGCAACAACAAGACTTATGACAAAAGAGAATTCTACCAGAAACTGATAAGTTAGCAAGTGAAGGTTACATCCAGATTATCTTGTTTTCCCTTGGGAAAGAGAAGCACAGGGCTTTCCTGATAAAATAAATTGTTCACTCAAAAGATACCTATAGTTGGCCTGATAAATAACCAACACATCAGTCTGAAATGCATAGATTGGTAGAACATTATCTCAATGGGCAATGTATGAGGGATTTTGCAAACTTCCTGACAACTCTGGTTTTGAGTCACTGTTTTGGAAGTTTCATTCTGTACAACAGTGTGGCTGTCAGAATGTGAGATATTTGCATTTCTTTTAATAAAGCAAGATATTGGATTCACCAGTTTGGCTTCCTGATTGGACTAAGCATGGCCCAGGCAAACTGCCTTCAGTATCATACCCATTATAGCTTTTGAGTGGACACCACATCAAGGAAGTGATCATTTGTCTTTGAAAACTTTGAAGTAAATGCATTGGTATTCAGTGTATTATGCTGGGATGTAGAAGATGGGAGCCATTTGCCATTCCATGAAGTCTAGAAAATCTGAAAGGTATCATTGTCTTTGGTATTCATAGTATATTTCCTCTGTCAACAGAAGAATCCACCTCGTCAAACAACAAGCCATCACTACTCGAGGAAACTTTTTTTGAAAATGGAACCATCTAAGAATACATTTGAAGAAGCAAGCTTTAGAAAAGATGAAGCAAGCTTTAGAAGAAGTGAGTTTTAGAAAAGATGAGATGTACCTTTCTCGTCATTTATGGTGTACTGATATTTGCAGACATCCATTTGGTTGCCTTCAGACCCATAATGAGGAATTTAGGAAAACAGAAACTTTCTGCTGAATTCTACATTAATCCATCTAGTCCAAATATTGTCAGTCTTGACTAGCAGTAGTCAAGATTTTGAATAGCAAGAATCTTTCCTGGACCAATTTGAACATGTTGGGGGTTGAAAATGGAGCCTTCTACATGAAATTCTGCCACTAGCTATGGGCCTTCTTCAAATCTATGGCTTCTTGCTATTAAGCTACACCCCTGTTCCTCAGACTTCTCCAACTGCTCAGGTTCTTCTTAGTCTTAGTTGAATGCCTGCATCTTTTCTTCCCTAGACCTCTTGTTTATTGTTTTTGCCCCATGTACCCTATAGCTGTTGCTGACCTTTGACGCTCCATTCCAGGAGATTGGGGAGGCTGGTAGCTCCAAGAATCTTCTCCAGGGTCTAGTCAGAATTTAAAAGCAGCTATTCAAAGCACTAAAATAGTTTCAGCAGCTTTGATGGCTTATTTAAGGGTCAGGGTAAAATATGAAGTGGATTTACTCCCCATTGATGTTGGAGCTACAAACTCCCTAGCCTTGAAGAGCCATCATCCCTCTGCTCCTAGCCTTAAATTTTCCTTCTTCAGTGAGCCTTAGGCAAGAAATATCCCTGGCCCAAGATGTTAGACTGTATTCTGCCTAATGGTAGGGCTGGCCCTGTTAAATCTCCGGTGGAGAGCAGAGCCAGCCCTGCTTTTCCAAGGCATACCTACAACTAGACTGGTCCTGCATATCATTTGCAATGGAGTGCCTTAAGAATAATGCATTTCTGCCAAACTGTTCACAACTTGCCATCCTGTAAGTCTCCATCTGTATTTTAAATCTGACAATTTATTTCAGCCAGAAGAACTTATACTTTCAAATGTAGTTTGACATTTTACATTTTTCTCTCTGTGTGCCTATATATATATATAGGCAAAGAAGAGAGTATGCTAACAGGCTGATGGCATTTTAATTATTTTATTGAGCTGGCATTGGTTCAGATTGCTTGGTGAAATTTTCAAATGCATGTCAGACTTAGATTTTACTCTGTAAACTGGGCCCCAGAGGCTGATTAATTAGAATCATGACTCAAACTATAAAAGGAGGGGGGTGTACTTATTGATTCAGCTCAGGAGAAGACCAGGACAATCAAAAGCAAACATCCATCTCTCTTTTCATCTGGGGTTCGGAAGGTTAAGTACTATTTGTTTCAGATCCCTGGCATTAGCTCTGTCTTGGAAACATAAGAGGGAACACAATTAACATTCGAATGACATTCAGTTTTTAGTATGTACTAAATTATTTGAAAGACAGCTTTGCTTGTAACTTAATTATAGTACAGATAGTAAACCATTATCAAACAGGTTAGGTTGGGTCAGATTATTTTTAGATTGTACTGCAGGGCTGGGCAACATACAACCTATGCAGCAGCTCCCTCTCATATTTTAGCCCCCTCCCCCAGCCAACTCTATCCCCATTTAAAACATGGAGAACCACCCCATTGAAAGTGCAGTTCTCCTTTAAACTAAGACACATGCTCCTTCTGCATTTCGTTTAGCGCAAAAATAAGAAGTTTTTTTTAAAAAAACACCTTTGAGACACTTCTGGCTTTGCTGGGAGGAAGAGAGGTGGTCCATGCTAGAGATAGTATGTGTATATGTGGGGGAGGGAGTTGGTGTCATAACTCAGGCCATTTCTGCATGATATTACTTTCCTGCGATGAGGATGCATTGCTGCCAGTCCATGAGTCATGCTTTCTCATGACATCATCGCAATCCCACTGCCAATGCATCCCCACCTGTGGTGATTGTGAGATATTCCATTAATGGAAAAAATCCATTAATGGCCTGCGATTGCACAACACTCCCATCACCGGCGACCATGTAAAACAGATGGAAGCATGATCTAGGTGCTTCCTTCTCCAGTGTAGCATGGGCCAGCCCTTCCCTAAACTGCAAACCCCAGGATTCCATAGGCGGTTGAAAGTGGAATCATTGCGCTATAACAGCCTAGTGCAGAAATGGCCTTAGATTACCCATGTGTGACCTGGACTGGACTGACTTCCCTATAGCAGCTTTGGACACTTGCTGTCCACAGGCCACTTGCTGTCCACAGGCCAAGGACAGTGAGCATATAAAAGTGGCCCATAGTTGCTCTGAAGTTGTTCCTCCCTGCTATAGTATGTAAAGATATTTCTGGATTTATGGAGCAACCCTGAATTTTGTTTGCCCTTGAAAAAACCAAAGACATTTAAATATATTCTTGTTGTTTAAGAATCCCACCCTACTTCATAATTTGAGCATCTATTCTTTTTAATTAAGGTTTTTCTTAAAAAAAAAAAAAAAAGAGCTGTTATCATTGTGCCCAGAATAAGTGTGAGACTGCCATGTGGACTAGTTATGTTTGCATGTACTAAATGAAGATTAAATCTTAGTCCAGTAATGAGCCACAGGAAGTTGCATTTTTCAGAGTAACATTAAGAAATACTTCATACATTGACTGGTGCCAAAACATTCACTTCTAAGAGCTGGAAATATTCACACCCTCCCACGCTTAAAAAAAAAGTTTTGTATTGCAGAGTTTCTAATTCTGTTATATGTATAAAATTGAGTGAATGTCTATAATTTTTCACCCTCTAGATCATTGATTCAAACATGTCTGCTTGTCCTGATAATTTCTAGTTAAAATTAATTCTCACTCTTCATTGAACTGGTTGGGATGATGGCGCAGAACCCAGTGGATGAGCTTGAAAAAGTTCCTTTTTTTAACTAGCATGACTGTGTGGCTGTAGTCCATATAAGTAACTTTTCCCAAGCTCTATCCCATGCTTCAATTGGGGAGTAAATCCCTGATGTTCATAGCCTTTGAACCTTAAACGCCCTCCCACAAATAACCACTCAGACCAGCAGGTGATGGAGGCCCATGGAAATATCAAAAATGGAACTGTTACCCCAAAACATGGATGCCTCAGGGGCCCACTCGTGATGCCAGTACCTCCACATGAGAATGGAGAATTAATTAACTCAATTAGGAGTCCTGCAAGAGGAGGGTAACCTAACAACATCTTTCCACCAAAATTATGGGTCTTGCAGGAAAGAACCAGCCAAAGATTCCAAAAGAAGCTAAAATGTGTTTACACATACACACAAAAGAATCAAACACTCATGCACTCACACAAGAGCTAGCCAAAGGATAAAGGGAGAAAAAATGTGGATAGAGGAATTTTAGAGTTTGGGTGATAACTACCCATCCGGAGAACAGCGAAGAGAGCAGCAATATGGTTTAAACTGAAGCCTAAGGACAGCATTCATTCAATAATCATAGCAACACCATGGCTGCTAGCAAGGTGAAGTACTGCATCTGACTGCTCATATTAGAGGACTTATAAACCAAAAATCTATGGATGCAAATGGCTCTCCCAGCCGAGTGGATAATGGGAGTTGCAACATGAACAATGAGGTCCGGATGAAGTTAATGTTCTTAGTGCTAGGTGACAAAGAGTTAATGACCATTGTAATAGCCCTGTACTTGAGGAGAGGTTTGTGGGACAATGTAGGGAAACATCCAGGTGTGAGGGAACAGGGTTGAAACAGTCATGAGTTTGGTGGGAACTTTGGCTTGATCATTTTATACTCAGAGATGTTTCCAGCTGCAGCTTAAGCCTTGCAATCTCACATTTTCAGTCATCAATTTTCCTCTTTCCTGTCAATTCAGGTTCCATTTTATATCAAAGTCAATTAATGTAGGTTGCCAATTAAATAATATTTCACCAGTTAAACCATATCAATCTTGGAGGGAGTGCGGGGCCGTAAGAACTGTCTTTATTTACCCTCATATCTTTGCATATATTCTGAATGGAGGCATTGTAACAAATGGTTGGTGATTATAACAGTGCTAGTTATTATGATTCAGGGATAGTGACACTTTTTGTTACAGGGGAGCAGAAGAACACTCCACTCCACATTGATGCTCTTCTCAGTAGGAATCCCATGTCTCCCATGACCTCATTGACTCTGGTTCTTCACAAGAGACAAGGAAGACACAGTTGGCTTCCCCAGTATTATATCAAAAGACTCCAAGGAAAGTAGTCTATTTCTACCTGCAAACCACAAAGTAGGAGGTACCTTTATAGGAGAGACATCTGAGCATACTGGGTCCCTTTCTGTCTCAAACAACAACACGATCCTTAATCACTCTCAAACGGTGTTGCTTAAAAGCTTTCGTGAGATATAGTTTCAATGGATGATTAGTCTCAGGGAATCAGTGAAGTCATCTGAAAGATTTTCTCCTTCCAAATGAGCTCACCTAAAATAAGATCCTCAGTGGAGGCTCTGTGGCATGTCCCAACACCTTGCAAAGCTGTGTTGGTGTGTACTCATAAGAGAGGTTAACCTGTAGCAACACCCCAACTGTGGAACTCCCAGCCAAGGGAAGTTAGGCTGGATCCATCTCTTCTCAGCTTCCAATAGGCAGCTAAAATGGTATTCAAGGATGCTCTGGCTGTTTGAACTGATTGGTTATAAATTATATTTAAGGTACATTTTTAGTTTGTGTTTTTTTAATCTATGTATTGTCTTAAAAGTTTTTATCAATTGTACATTGCCTCATGGACCCTGTCAGGCTGAGAAGTGATATGAATGAATGATTGAACAAATGAATGAATTAATTAATGATGGCTGGGGATGACATGAGTTGTAGTCCAGCACATGAGTTGTAGTTCAGCACATCTGGAGGATACAAGGTTGTGGAATGCTTTTGGGACATTGTAGCTCCAGTTGACAGGTTATACAAAACGGTGGGCTGAAGCAGTAGAATTCTGAATCACCAGACTTCAGCCTCAGGCAAGAGACTATCTTAATTTTTAATGCTCCTTCTCCATCTCAGAAGTTCTCTTTCTGTAGTCAGGTAGCAGAACATGAAGAAGCTACTCAGAGATCTCTTTCTGACATGATAGGTTGCTACATGTTGTTGTGTGCCTTCAAGTCATTTCCAATTAATGGTGACCTTAAGGTGATCCTATCATGGGGTTTTCTTGGCAAGATTTGTTCAGAGAGGGGTTGCCTTTGCCCTTCTCTGAGGCTGAGAGAGTGTAACTTGTCCAAAATCACCCAGTGGGTTTCCCTGCCTGAGCAGGAAATTGAACCCTGGTCAAATACTCAAACCACTACACCATTTTGGGTCTCTAGATTGCTCCATATAGAGGATCATTTTGTGGGAGAGCATTCAGAAATATTCTCCCCATTTCCAGAGTTTAAGAAAGTTATTTCTTTGGACCACAGTTCTCAGAACCAGTACCCTAGCTAGCCTGGCCAATAGTCTCAGTGGCTGAGGAGGGGTTCTGGGACTCATGGCCCAAAAAAGTAACTTTTCCAAGCTCTGGTAATCTAAATTAATACAGTCCAGCATCTTACTCCCACAGTTGGATTGTGCATAAGATATAGCTTGACGTCCGAGTGCTTTCTTCTTTCAGAAAGATTACTTTTTCTTACTTTGAAAAAGAAATATGAAATTAAAAAAAAAGACAAACAGATGAACTGTGAATGTTACCGGATGACAAATTGAAAGTTAAGGCTGAAGTGGGAATATGGGAAGATATTACTAACTCAAATGGCACAAGTTTTTCATGGATGAAACCATGCCAGAATGAGTGGGTGACAACGGAGGTTCAAACGCCTGCAGAAATTATTACTGTTAATATTACTTTGTGTTAATTACTAACATTTTTTTCATCTTGCATTCGACGTTTAATCATACAGCAATAAATGATCTCCTCCTCACTCCAAATACATTTGGCAGGTGGAATATGGATTTGCTTCAGCATGTAGTGAATGTTCAAGTGAGTCATAGACATTTTAAAACAATTATCACCAGCTCTGAGAAAGATTCCTGCCATCTTAAGTTCTGTATCATATGACTGCCTTAGAGAATATGACATTACCCCCCCTGAAGTTGGCAGAACTTTCTAGTTCATTGTAGACGTGTACAACTAAAGAATATTCATTCTCATTCAATTAGAAGCATACATAAGCAGAACCAGCCTTCCACAAGTATATTGCTAGAACAGGACTGACCTGATCCTTTTCCTCCTAAACTGTTTTTCTTTGAAAAACAAAAAAATATCATCCCCGCCTCAGTGGCATTCCCAAGGCTGCCAGATGTTGTTTTCTGACAAAAGGCAGGGGGATCTCCACAACCTTGAAACAAACAAAACTAAAACTGGACTTCCAACCACATTAGTTTTTGATTTTTAATTTTTGTTTCCTGAGTCTGTTGCAGCTCATGGTGGCACCTGGACCACCTGACATTGTTCACCCCTGCAGCAAAGGGATGAAAGACTGGGCAAACACGGTGGCTCTGTGTACAAGAGAAAACTTGCTTTGTGATCAAGGACTCTCCCTTGCCTGCTAAGTCAGACAATCAACAATAGGATCGCTCATTGTGGTGGGGAGATCGCTGAAATTGACTGCGCCACCCATCCACTCTTTCTTGCATTTGTGGCAACTTCCACCATTGTTAGGGGAGGCCCAAGACACTTTTCTGCCGAACGCAAAGCCAAAGACACACACAACCCTTTTGAACTGAAGGAAATGTACTTAGTTCAGTATTAGCCAATGGACAAGGTTGTCCCCAGCGTTTGCATGCAGCGGGTGGGCTTAAGGAGCATGGGAGATGCCATGTGGCACATGAAACTCTGTCCTCCAAGAGATGGGAATGACTGAGGGGCTCAGAGGTAACAGCTAGATGCTGAGGTGGTGGTGAATTTCCCCGAGAGTGGCGTGATGAGGGCAGCTGTACCATTAATGACTGTATAGAAGAGGGAATTTCAGCAGGTATTGCTTGATACCTTGTTTCTTGATAATCCATTTCCATTCCCAGTTTCTAGTCTGGCAGTCCTACACCAAACCTGGTCTTCTGCTTAGCCTGCTAGACAGGGCCAGCCTGAGGCATTTTGCTGTCTGAGGCAAAGGGCAAAATGGTTCTCTCACATTCTCTTTCTTCTACCCTCTTCCCCATGTAGAGAAATTGGCTGGATTGATAGTTGAATCTTATTTTGTTACTAGCAAGGATGTAGCATTCTCACCACACTTGTATGAAGCACAGAGCAGGGACTACAGAGCACAGAGCAGGCTTTCTGGGATGCATAGTTCTGTCCTCCAAAAGAAGATGGTGGCTCAAGGTAATCGCTGGAGGGCTGTCACTGCTGCCTCCCCACATCTGCTACCTGAGGTAGTTGCCTCATTCTTCTCAATTGTAGGGCCATACCTGATAATAGGAAAATTTATATGCAGTGCTACACTGGTGCTCTAGAGCACGATGGGGAATTGAAAATGGAGAATTTTCCCCCAGATGCAACCATCAGTAGCACAGAAACCTGGAATAGAAAACAGATGGCAGAGAGGGCCAATGAACCATCAGCAATGGGCTCTGGGACTTTGTAGCTCAGTTTCTACTTCATAGCTCAATTTCATATCCACCTAGCTTTTCGCAGAATCACCTTATTAGTACTGTGATACTTTCTAATTGCTTGCAAAGCTGAGACGATGTTGTACTAGGAGGCAATAATCTAAAAATAATAATCTAAAAATGCACATTTTTAGTAAGACAGCTTTGTTTGATTTCATAATACAAAACCAGCAATGACTGTTCTTGTTGCCCCTTCCCCTAAGAAATGTGAAAATTTATTCCAATCTACACTACATCTCATCTTAAACTCAGGCACAGCCAATCCTATGGTCATTTCCACACTACACTATTATAGTAGGCTCCTCTCTAAACTGCAAACCCCAGGATTACATAGGATGTTGAAAGTGGAATAATCACAGTATAAGAGTGTAGTACAGAAATGGCCTATGCTTCAAGAGTAAACAGCAGTGCTATGCAACAGAATATAATGCTCACACCTGCCTCTTAGTGTAGCTTACATTTTTTTTCAGTGCAAACTGATTTTTTGATTCTTTGGAGAATTTATCTAAGTAATCTACTGTTGATTTTGGAAGAGCATAACTTAGAAGATTTAATGTGATTTGCAAACAGATGCTGTACAGTTCCTAACTGGAGCATTTAGAAGGGAAAGTTCTTTGGGGAGATAAGGCCGACTGCCAAGGACTTTTATAAATACATACACTGCTTGCTAGAATATCTGAAACATCTGGGTGCAATCTAAGTAAAAACCTACGACTGAGACTGCCTTTAATGGCAGCAAGATAGTGATGGTAGCAAAACAGCTTCTCCTGTAATCAGAAGACAAGTTCCTTTTGATGCTATACTTCCCTGAATCTCAGCATTGGACAACAAGTTTGAATATCTGCTTCACCATGGAAACTCACTGGGTGACCTTGGGCAAGTCATACTGTCTCAACCTCAGAGGAAGACAAAGGCAAACCCCCCACTGAACAAATCTTGCCAACCCCCTACCCCAATGATAAGTAAGAAAAGTCTTGAAGGCATACAACAACAAAATGCTTCCAGTGCATTAGTAAACGCACAATTTAGTACTGGCTGATAGAGGAAAAGGTAGAATGATTCACCAATCTTCATGTTGTTTATCTGTAACAGACGGCAAATGGCCACAACTATAAATGGAAACATATGAATTAACATTATGCGTTAATAGTTTAGAACTATATTATTATGAATACTCTGTTGTTTGTTCAAAAGTGGCCTTTCCCAAGAATGCACAGTATGCTGAATGAGACCAAAGGCCTATCTGGGCCTCCATCTTGTATCCCATGGTAGCCAATCAGATGGAAAACCCGGAAGCAGGATGTGAAAATAATGTCAGCTGATGGCTCTGATGTCAGTGGGATAGTGATTCACTCCAAGTTTTAGTCTAAACTATCCAAAGTGATGAACCTTCATGTTTTTCAAGTATGGTTCAGTCCTTTGGAGAGATCTCTAAAAGTTCAGATCAAAGCCAGAAGAGGAGTCACCAGCTCACTGTTACAATATCCCTACCTTATATTCTTGCTCTCTGAGCTGCCAGTGATTGGTTTGTAGAGGCAGGCTGCATCTGATCCTAGAAGCAGTATATAGCCATAATAATGTCGCAGTTGACAGCCTTAGTCCCCCTCTAAATAAATAAAATAAATACAGATAAATAATTCCCGTCTAAAGCCACCAAATTTGCTAGTCACCGCCTCCTGTAGTGTTAGTGAATTCCACATGCATTACATGAAGTATCTCATCTGATAATGACGAAAGCTGGAAGATTTGGCACAGAGAAAAGGAAATGTTTCTTCACTTAAAGTCTAAGCAAACTATGGAATTTGCCACTACATGAAGTAATTAGTTATATCTATTGACTTTATGGTATTTCTGTATCTGCCCAGTAGCTGAAACTCCATCAGCAATGTAGAGAACAGAGATAAACCATAAGATATGAAAACAATAAAGTGTGGATAGCTTGAAAGGGGGATTAGACAACTTCATGAAGGACAAAGCCATCACTGATTACAAGTCATGATTGCTGTAGATAATAGACACAGTTATCAGAGACAGCAGAGCTCTCTGGGGCCATTTTCGCACTAGACTGTTATAGTGCTATTATTCCACTCTCAACATCCTATGGAATCCTGAGGTTTGCAGTTTAGGGAGGGGCCTCAGGGCTGAGGCCCCTCCCTAAACTGCAAACCCCAGGATTCCATAGGATGTTGAAAGTGGAATAATAGCACTATAACAGCCTAGTGTGGAAATGGCCTGGGTCAGCTGTCAGAAAATACAAACAAGATGGTACTATTCTGCTCATCTCCTGCTTGTAAATTTCTCATAGACATTTGGCTGGCCACTGTGGGAAAAAGAACCCTGGACCAAACAGGCTTTGGGAATGTTCCAGTATGATTTTTCTTATATCTTTTTGCTTTTCCTGAATCTATTTACCTTTAGCATCATATTTACTATTTAGTGTATCACTCTCTCATCTGCACATTGTCAGAAGCCTAAGGACCTCAAGAAACACACAAAAGGCATATACATGAATGTGTAGAAATGTTTGTAGTACCTCATTCCACAATGACTTTCTTAGAAAGCATCTTCCCAGTAGGTGTGACAATGGGAGTGCATTCTAGCTAGTACCATTAAAGTGTCAGCTGCGGGAATTTATTATTAACTCCAAGATTAGGCAATCTTATGTAATTAATGGCTTGTTTTCCATTTACGTGATACAGTGGTGCATGATTCGGTATCTGCAAATAATTAATGCATTTGACTGCCTTATGAAAGCTTGTACCAGGGTTGCTTTTCACAACAAGCTTAGTCCCAGGTCAGACTTAGGCCCTTTTCGCACGCACTTTCTGTAGTGCGAGGGCCCCTTGAGCTTCGCATAAATGGGAGCGTTGGTCCGTACGACGCACTCCCATTCATGCGACGCTCACAAGCCTAAAGCGGGATGTGCACATTTTCTTATTTTCGGCTCTAAGCCGAAAATACTGACGCAGTTGCGCAATGCTCCCGGGGCCCTTGCACACTTACCTGGGTGTGGTGCGTCAAATGAGCCAGGCCAGTCGCGCTTCCTCCCCCAGCGCAGCCTACAGCTCCCAGACTGCGCTGCAGAAGGAAGGGGCGGGGTGCTATCACAATGGTCACGCTACCAGGAAGTGACCTGAGAGACGAAGGAGCGGAGAAGCGGCAGCATTCCAGATGAGGCTTTTCGCACGAGATACCCTCCCCAGTCACGCAAACGGGTAACGTGCGAAAAGCCTCTTACACAAGATCTGGAACATGATGTCAAGGCCTTGGAAGCATGATGTCATGTATGAGTTCAAGAATCATGTCATGGAACAGACATCCTGGATGCGTGCTTGCTGTAATCTTGACTAGAATGTTGCTTTACATATATTTCATATCTGCCTTACGTTTTTGGTCTAGTAGACATTGGAGTTTTTAACTTGGGCCCTTTTCGCAGCGCCGGCGCTCGCGCGACGGAGGAGGGCGGCTCACGCAAGAAGCCTTCTCCGGGAGGCTGCCACTTCCCCCCTCCTTCCTTCCGCAGGTGAAGGAACGAGCGGGGAAGCGGCAGCCTCCCGGAGGCGGCGGCGGCTCGTGCGTCCGTCCATTCCCCCCCCCGTGCGCGCGAGAAAGGAGCCTGTCCCCTCCATCCCCCCCGCGCGCACGAGAAAGGAGCCTGTCCCCTCCATCCCCCCTGCTCACGCGCGAGAAAGGAGTCTGTCCCCTCCATCCCCCCCGCGCGCGAGAGAAAGGCGCTTGTCGTGTCTGCCCCCCCCGCGCGCGTGCGCGCGAAGCAGGACATGTCACGTCCGTCGCGCTAGCGCCCCGCCCTGTCCCTTCCTTCCGCAGGGGCGGAGGGAAGGAAGCGCGACCCGGCCAGCTCCCGACGCTCCGCACAAGAGGTAAGTGCGCGCGGGCGCCAGGAGCGTTGTGCGAGCGCGGGTGATTTTCGCTTCGAAGCGAAAATCAAAAAACCCGCTCTCGCGCCGCTTCAGCCCCGTGAGCCCGGCGGAAGTGGGAGTGCGTCGTGCAGAGCGACGCTCCCACTCCCGCGAGGCTCATGGGGCTGTCGCATGAGAAAAGGCCCGTGCGAAAAGGACCTTGGTTGTATCATTGGGAATTTCCGGTATGGTCAACATGAAACAATGGCTGAAGAGTTCAAGTTTTTTACTTTGGGGAAACAAATATACAGATTTCTTCATATTAGGACAGAAAGAATTTTTTGAAAAATTGAGCATGGGAATATGGAAATGGAGCAGGGACAATCACAGGAACGGTTGAATTCCATCTTCTCCAGGCAAGCCAACTTCTCTTACCCATGAACCTGCATGCTTTGTGGGTTTTGGAGAAAAGGACAGGAAAGCCAGCCAATAGAAATCAACTCACTGGCTGGTAAGGGAGCAGAAGTCTTAAAGTAAAATGAAGGCTTCACTTCAGTCTGTTTCTATAGTAATTAGGAAAAGTTCTCCCTCCCTCTGTTCTGCTACTACCCTCTGAAGTTAATTAAAAGGAGTGATTTCAGAACTACAAAAATTTCCATGAATTCCCCACTGCTACTTTTAACATCTGTATGACATTTTTAAAAATTTTTGTTTTATTTTTTGCTTTCATTCATTTGGCAGCATTTTCTTCTACTAAAATATTTCTTGTTCTACATCCTTCCTTTTTATTTGTCGAAAAAGTAACAATGGAAAAAAAAACACCACCACACACCTGGAGTAGTAAGAGAACCACCCATGACATCTCCATAGAGAACACTGTTAGTTACTCTGATAGCTCAGGAAGAATCAGTAGTAATCTCACCAGGAACATCTGGAATCCATGCTTCTAGTTATTCCAATTTGAATCTCCAGGGAGCTTTTTAACTCCATTTCCAGAAAGGATTATTATTATAAGGAAAGAGATAGCATGTGGTACTGAGCCACACCAGAGCTTGGAAAAGTTACTTATTTGGACTGGCCTGGAACCAGAATTCTCCCGATGCTAAGACTTGTAATCTAAAAAGTTACCTTTCCAACTTGTGATCCACAGCGCTCGTTCATCTGACTATGCAGCATCTACTCAAAGTGTCAAGGGCTCCTCAGAATTTCAGGCAGGTAATTCCTCAGAATGGCTACGTGATGTCTGTTAAGTAGAGATAGTAAGAGTTGGGCCTTCATTCATGCCAAGTACACATTTTAGTACAGAGCTATAACTTTTCTACCTGAAAAATGACCCTTGACAGATCTGAGGTTTATGAGAGGTAAAGACTCTGTTGAATTCTTTCTTGATTCCCTTTTTGATCAACTATAAGAGCATCACAGCATTCTAGAAAAGGGTGAAGGTGAGTGCCGGCAACTAGGAATGTATTTGAGTTATATGCTCCTTTATTTATTTATGTCTAGTATCTTGACCAGTGTGGTATAGTGGTTTGAGCATTGCACTCTGACTCTGGAGACCAGGGTTTAAATCCCCACTTGACCATGTAAACCCACTGGGTGACGGGCAATTTACATACTCTCAGCCCCATGAACAAATCTTACCAAGAAAACCCTGTGATAGGTTTACCCTCTGAGGGTTACCATAAGTTGGAAATGACTTGAAGGGACACAACAACTCTTATTATGATAACTTAAGCTGGACTTGCAATGTCATAACTGTCAGGTATTTACATTTATGGTGATAAACAACTTAACATGGCCTCCAAAACTTTCCTTCATAGCTAGGTAGTACTCTAGCTGAACCATTTCCATGAAAATGGTACACTGGTAAATGATTCTGCAGCATGCTCCTAGGCCATTTCCGCACTAGCCTGTTATAGCGTGATGATTCCACTTTCAACATCCTCTGGAATCCTGGGGCCGGCCGGTCCCTCCCAAAACTGTAAACCCCAGGATTCCAGAGGATGTTGAAAGTGGAATCATCATGCTATAACAGGCTAGTGAGGAAATGGCCCTAGTCATGAAGTGCCTTGGGACAAGTAGTTTTGCTAGGACCCTGAGGGGTCTCTCCAGCTGTCTGTTCTTAAGGCATCCCACAACCCAGAGAGTGCCATGGATGTCATTTCCCAGCACCCTGATCTCCAGTGCCTCCAAAACACTTTGATCAGAACACTGCCAGGCTGCAAAGGTAGGTTAATGGGGACATTGTCAGCTACAACTACAGTGATGGACTTCCGTCATCATAATTGCGATAGCAATACAGAATCTTGGCGTGCGTGCGTGTGTGTGTTATATGTACTACCTTCCAGCTGAAGAAAATAGCACAGATGATTGCTAAGATAAAAGCAGATAACAAACAATTGCTCTTGAAAAGTGTGCAGCAGCCAGACAGGTGTCAGGTATGCAATTTAAAAGCTGCATCAACAGTCCTGCAAAAACTGCACTGACTTCCAATCTGCTTCCAAGTTCCATTCAAGCTGTTGGTGTTGACCTACAAAGCTCTTAACAACTTGGGGCCAAGACAACAGAAAGATCGCCTCCTCCCATATGAACCTGCCATAAATTGGAGATTTCCAGAGGAGGTCATGTGGCATGTCCAAACATCTTTTAAAGTTAGGTTGATGGGTACACATAACAGTGCTTTCTCTGAAGCACTCCTCGACTGTAGCACTCCCTAGACTGGACCCATCTCTTTTAAGCTTCCAGCAGGCAACCATAACAGTGCTGTTCCACATAGCACTCAGTGTTTGAAACTGCCATTTTAACTGTTTCAAAACTAAATTCTGGGATTGTTTCTAGGCTACTTTTAGGAGTTTTAAAAGAGTATTTTAATGTGTTCTAATTTTTTTTTATAAAAAAAATCTTTGTATTCCTTTAATTAGTTTTTAATTTGTTCATTGCCTCAGGAGCCCTCGTGGGTTGGGAGGTGATACAGAAATACTTTAAACAAACAAACAAACAAACAATCTGCACTTTTTAAAAAAATAAAAGCACAATTAGAAATGCACAGATAAAGAGAAACACGACCATTAACCCATTTAAAACCCCTCACCACCGACAAAGTCAAAGGTCCCCCAAGGCTATTGCTGCACTAGACTGTTATAGTGCTATTATTCCACTTTCAACATCCTATAGAATCCTGGAGTTTGCAGTTTAGGGAGGGGTCTCAAGGGTCTGCTAGCATGAGAGCTGACTTGAATACATACCCACAGTCACACACATTTTGGGGGCAGCAGCCCATGGCTTACAAAAATGTCCTTGGGGCCAACCTAGCATAATGTAACTTGGTCCAAATATTATCCAAGAGAAGGATCCTTTGAACTAAGCCTGGTAAACCTGTATCCCTTCATCTTTTGATGAAGTCCTACTTCCATGACCCCTCACCATTGGCCAGGCTGGGTGCAGCTGATGTGAACTGGAATCCAACAGTAGCAAAGATTCCTAAGCCCAGCTTTTAACCGTCAGATGTGTCAGCTCTGACCTGTTTTTAACTAAACGGCTTTCCGCACTAGTCTGTTATAGCGCTATTATTCCACTTGCAACATCCTATGGAATCCTGGGGTTTGTAGTTTTGGGAGGGGCCGGCTGGCCCCTCCCAAAACTGCAAACCCCAGGTTCCATAGGATGTTGCAAGTGAAATAATAGCTCTATAACAGTCTAGTGCAGAAATTGCCTAAGACGTGGATTGCTCACTGTGTAAGTTTTAAAAAGTCAGATCCATTCCATGAGTTCATCTAAGCACTGGAGATGGAGTATGACTTTCACTAATATTTGATAGTGACATTTTTGTTTTTACAAATTCATCAAAGAACTACCATGTAACCATTGACAACCAGGGCTTCATACATCCTGTCAAGCTTGAATGTGTAGGCTCAGGAAGAAAGATTGTCCAGGCAGGAATATCTCTAGCTTGTCTAATTAGTTCATCGATATGAATAGCAAATTGCTTCCTGTCTTCCTGACTTGTGTACAACACAGGCAAAGTTTAAAGCAGGTGAGCTCTTTGTGTGGATATGACTAATTCTAGTTACTCTGCTATTTACAGCACTCAAACCTAAGCATTACATTCTTTGCTGCACAAATATGCTTTGGGAGCTTTCAGTTGCAAGCCAACACCACAAACATGGACAAACAGAATAAGATTGGGACCCAGTCCTTAAACTGGATGGCCAGAGTCAGACTGGCAATCAAAGAAATACATTTTAGCAACCCGGCCTGGTTAACAATGCCATTCCGGGTACTGCACAGTCTGAGTAACATAATCTGATCCTTCTCAGAAGGATAATTAATGGCTCCCATGGAAGCTAAGCAAACAACAGATGCAATGCACTATAGACTCTCTCTGGGCATAACCAAAAGGCAGACTTTAGAGAAATGTGCAATTGATTTGTGTCTATCAGATTCTTGGATTCAGTTGACCAATAACTTCTGGTCTTCATAGGTATATACCGTCTCCAAGATTGGGGCAGTGGGATTCCAAATTGCAGCTGCTGGGAACAGCAACAGAAAGAGACTATTGCATTGTCTTTATGTCCCACTTCCAAGGATCATTGTTTGGCCACTCTAAGATGTGGATGAAACGAACCAAAGACACTGTACTGCCTAAGTAGCGAATGTGCCTTTGATTCCAGTCAAGAATAATGGCATTCCAGGCCAGGCAAGTCATTTCAGTATCTGAGGAGAAAGTCCTACAGACTCCTCCTCCCTGTTAAAAAAATAAAATGCAATAACAATGCATCAATAATAACCTTTTGCTGCATTTTCATGACTCTAAATATCTAGTACCCGCAACAGCCATCTGACTGTGCCTAATGGAAGGGTGCTAATGGATGCTAAACTAGGTACACTTTTGTTCCAATCCAGCAGGGGTCTTCTTATATTCTTAATAAATTATTTCCATCAAAGTGTCAGGTTTGGGTGTTTGCTTCTGCCTTGAACATCACCTGAAACATGCTAGAGAGCTGTAATGCCACAAAGATGCATCACAACATGGGGCCATCTGCCTGTTACCAGAATGGCCTTGCTGGATCAATGTCATGTTTCCTGTATAAAAAGGAGGAAGTTGGGGGGGGTGGTAAAAAAATGGAATGTGGCAGCACCTATAAGACCAACTGGTTTTTACTTTAGCATGAACTTTTGTGGATGTAAACCCACTTCTTCAGATACTGTACAAAGCCTCAGGTTATAAAGCATTATATATAAAGCTCCCAGTTGTAGGAGTGGAATGGAATGGAATAGGATCCAGAAAGATGCAAATCATCTCCCTTTCCCTGAATTTTCAAAGGGCTGTGCAAAGTGATACAGGTCTTTCAGATCTTTACAGGGGTCATTTGGCTCCGATGCACAAAAGCAACATATCTGCTTACCAAAAGTCATTTCCAGTTGTCACTGATTAACCAGGGGCAAGGCATACAGACAATATCCACTTCCTGATTTTTGTACACAGCTATGATAATGGGCTCTCACATTACCTAGACAGCACAGCTGAGAGGTGTAGTTTTTCCTCAATAGGAAAGTCAGGTTGGTTATGTCCCTTTGAACCTATTTGAGCAGCCCAAACTACAATTGTGATCCTACTTGGTTGGTGTAAATTTGCATACACTTAGGTAAATGATGGCTGTGGTATTCCAGTCTTCTTCTGAATATTGACCCTGCACAACCACTTGCATATTTAACACTGTGTTTACTTAACTGCTGTATTGTACAACAGGAAATGAGCAATGGCTGTTTCCTCAAATCCAGAGAATCAAGCTGTACACTGAAGGCATCAACAAACAGTTATGCATAGCTGCATGTGAAATAGTTATATTTGACAGACACTGCTTACTCTGCTGTGAACCGAATATGTATTTTGTGCAAAAAAGTACAAGCACATGTTAAAGGAACATGTGTGTGCATATGGCACCAACTATTTCAGCCTATAGTATTCTAAAAGGCCTTTGGTCTTTGAAACTTTCTCAGTTGCTTAGGGATGGGGGGTTGGGGGTGATGGTTCGTCCCTGGTGGCAATGTTTTTGGGGCATCCTGGCCACTAGCCATGCCCCCACATACCCTGGCCATGCCCCCACACACCGCACACACACACACACACACACACACAGCGGCCACGCCTCTCACACCATAGCCCCGTCCACTCCTCCCCCTCTCCGCACACTCCAAACTCCACCACTGAACTTTCTTATAGTCAGTTTTCAAAATATCTGTTTCAATTGTGCTTGAAAACTATGTTATTGTACATTACCTTGATGCACAGAAGAATGATAAATATTTTTAATAACTATTAATAAGTAAATAGACCCAAGCAGACAAAGTAATTGGTCTGCACAGTCCTTTCCTAACCTGTTCCTTTCATACATCCAGATCAATCCTTTCTCCTGCATTTTCCAAGCCTATCCTTTTCCATTGCATACAACAGTAATATTTAACTCTTAAAAATGGTAGTGATTGAACCATGACCCAGCTTCTTCCAGATCCACTGTTTGATAACCGTTTCAATAATTAACTTCCTTCTGCTCATCATGCCACCTTATTTTGCCATGCCTAAGGCAGTTCCATCTTCTTACAATTGTTTGTGAGAAGAAGTTTGCCTTTCCACTCTGCTCTTTGCATGTGCAACTGTCATTGCTGTCTGAACGCTGATAGAGTTTGTGACTGCGATGCAGCTACTGCCCCCCTCTGAAATGATGATGCTTTCTGGCAGTCAGTCCCAACCTGCACATTTAAGATGGAGCAGAGTTTATTCCTAATATGTATAGTATCTCTGGAGCAGCTGCTGCCCTGGAAAAAGCCAATCCATCACTGAAGACTCCCAGGTGAATCAACTGCCTTGCAAAGAGACAAAATCCATCACTTGATACTCCAAATGTTCTGAGTGATGGAATGACTATTCTCAGCAAGACAGGAGGAATGTCTTGTATCGTCTGCTTCCATTAGACTGTACAGATGAATGCCTTTGCTAGTCATTTGACTGGCCATGGGTCCAACTTGACAAAAAAGTAGTCCTTTCAAGTGGGATGTGCAAATCAGCCTGTATCCTAGCTGTGTCAGTTTTGCATTATTTAGTCATAGGTTCATCCTGTCCAATTTCTTCAGGCTGGAATTGTTAAAAAAAAAAAACAGACAGAAAATTGTATTTACTTAAGTACAATATTTCAAGGATGACTATAATCTTCAGTGTCCATGAAAGATGGATTGGGTTGGTCCTCTTAAAAATGCCAGCCAAAGTCCAGCACCTCCTTGGATACAGAGCTTTAAGAAGGAAGCTCAGGGAGTCTTGACATTTTCCACCTATATTAAGCAGCCAGAGGGCAAACACAGGGAGCTTGGCCATAGTATTTTTCTTTATGGTGAGGTGTACTGTGTTTCTGTTTGATGACACTATTGTGTTTTTTTTCCTAAATCTGCATCTCATTTTGTCCACCATACCCCCGGCTGCAACTATACTTCTGGTTTTTTTTTAAAAAAAAGTCTTTTTTTTTATTTAAGTAAAACAGAACAGGTAGCCTTGGGGACTATTTAACAAGTGTACTATTGTTCCTACAGCTTTCTAAGACAAACAATTCACCATTTTTTTTATTTATTTTTTTGGCCAGACAAAAAGGTACAGAGGGGATGAAATAGCTTAGGGACCACCACTCTGGCCACCTATAGGGAGAAAGGCCATTTATGCACTAGACTGTTATAGTGCTATTATTCCACTTTCAACATCCTATGGAATCCTGGGGTTTGTAATTTACTGAGGCCAAAGAGCTCTCTGGCTGAGAATTCTAAATGCCCCTCCCTAAACTGCAAACTCCAGGATTCCAAAGGATGTTGAAAGTGGAATAATAGCACTATAACAGTCTAGTGCAGAAAGACCCAATTTAGAATGAGAAAGAAAAAAACAAAACAAAATAAATCAGACTGTAACCTAAAACTGAGAGAACCAGTGTGTTGTAGTGACTTTAATGTAGAACTAGGTCAGTGGGTGACCAGCCATGCCCAGCCATGGAAGCCAGTGGATGACTTTGGTCACATTCTTTTGGCCTTAGAAGACAATAGTAAACTTTATCTGAAAAAATCTTGCTATGGAAACTCTATAATAGGATTACCATAAACTGGAGTTGACTTTTCAGCACATATCTAATCTAGAACTGAGAGGGTATTAGTAATGATGCAAATAATAAGGCCATAGATGTATAAGTGAAGATCTATGGAGAGTTTTCAACTATGCTGAGGAAGAGAGACTGTTCATTCATACATAGAGAACACTGATATTTTGAATTGTGGGAGTAGAGAGTAAGATAAAAATGGGGGGAAAACATGGAGTGTTACTAAACCAAGGTAAAAATATGTTTAAACTGATGGCAGGTTATTCAGTTTCTTTGGTTGTTTGGGGTTTTTTAAAACTGAAAGAAAAATGTAGATAGTTTAATTAGTGGAGGCTGGTCGTGAAATGCAACAGATTGTTCAAAGCAGCATGTAGCAGGAGGTGCTGAGCAAATGAAATAAACAATGTGTTACTAAAAGAAGGTCTCTTTTACATAAGCCATATGCACAGCACATTTGTCCGTGGAGTTAACATTTAAGAACCTCCACTTAGGTGACAGCATTCAGTCACAGAAATGCAGAACAGAAGAGAAACCTCCCTAGATAAGACCAAAAGGTCTGTCGAGCACGGGAGTGGCCCTCCAATACAGTGTCCACCAGATAGGCTGGACTATAATCCCCATTATATATTTATATATATATTTATATAAACACATACATATACACACACACACACACACACACACACACATACATATATAATTATATATAATGGCCATGCACTGGCTAGGAATGATGGGAATTTTAGTCACCACTTTTGCAGAGCCCCTGGTTGGCAGATGCTAAAGTACTGTTTGTAACCGTGGCCAGACTGAGTTCTCCAAACACTTTCAACTGAAAAATAAAATGTGAGAGTTCGGGAACAGATATGAGCATATTCCAGGATAGAGACATGATTCCCCTCTCTCCTTTCTCAGCAATCATTATTTCCACCAGCACAGCCCTACCATAAGAAAAGTGCTTCAGGAGCTGATTTGGGATACAATGAAAGCATGGTGTCATGGTACTGCGGCATACAGGGTTGAAGTACCAGTTTTTCTGATGGTAGGGACAATTATGTCCTCTGCCTTCCCTATGGCTTCTCTGTCCCCTTTCAGCTTAGCTGCGAATCTCACAATAGCAAGGGGAGGATTTGGCCAAGATCTTACATCATACTGGCAGAACATGCACCACCCCTACTGGTCTCTCTGCCTAAGTTCTTCCCCTGGTACACAAAAATAGTCAGAGGCAGGTTGAATATAGCTCCATTTCCCCAGCCACTGATCAACTATGGGTTCCCATTCTGGCTAAATAGGAGCACAGAGGGTAGAAAGATCAGCTTTCACTCCAGAGCAAGAACAGCTGGAACAATCCTAGAAGCACACCCATCTTTCACCTCCTCAATGCCCCAAAATAGCTGGAACAATGGCCAATCAGTGGCTGGAAAAATAAAGCAATACAAGAGAGGTCCATGCAGAAAGAGGTAGTAGATACCTCCTTCTGCAAGGTCCAACTAAGTACGTAGGTAGACATGACCCCCAGTTATACCTCTGTATGTTGCAACAGGATGACAACTTTCCCAGAAACAGATTGCTGTGAGCTGTCAATGTTGTCATGCAAAACATTTTGGGGTGATTTGGTCTTGAAAAAAACAATTAATACTCATTAGGGTTAGATGAAGACCTAAATCCAATTGCTAGCCCTAGGTAGAGTAAAAGCAGAGTAAACCCACTAAATCAATTGCAGAATGGCAAATCAACATTTATGTAAATCATATTGTTCAGTTCCTCACCTCTACTTGGGACTAGTACCAGCACTTGGACCAACAAAACTGTCTCCTTGGCTATGGGCTCTATCATGAGGGACAGCTGCAGTTCAGTGTCTACAATGACACCACTGTGTGAAAAGGCACCAAACTGTTTTTAACATGTGTTACTATTGCATTTTTTTAAAAATCCCAGGAAGGTTTTGATAGGGTTTTCTATGTCAGATTTTGAAATAATTTTGTCAATCCTAGCTCTGGTGTCTCCCTACATGATAGCTGGATTTCAGGAAAGAAATGCTATTTGCTATTCTGCTTTAGGCACAAAGTAATCTTGGGTCATTTGTTCCACACCTTTCTTTGTGGACTGCTCAAATTGCCTTCCCTGACTCATTTCCTGTTGTTGTGTGCCTTCAAGATATTTCTGACTTATGGAGACCCTAAGAGGAACCTGACTGTTGGGTAGGATCCTGTCTGTGTTTGTACCCAAGTCCTGGTACTGGGGCATGACAGGCATACAGAGGCATGCATCTCAAAGCCCTAATCCAGCATTTAAAGTACTACTCCAAATTGGCATTGTGATGTATTCATTGTTAATTATTTGTCCTAACCATTTTCAGTAGTACATCTTTCTCTCATTTTCTTTTCTTTCAGGCTTGTTTTATTTTCCTTTGAATAAGTGAGATTTCTCCTTTGTAAAAAAACATAGGATGATTTAGCAGTTAAACATGCTTGCATATTATGGCGTGCAGGTCTATAGACATGAGAGGAGCATAGAGGCAATGCCAAACATTGCTCTCTTCTCCCTCCCAGTAGTATAGCTTGGGGGAAGGACAAAATAAAGGGACCCCCCCCAAACAAGAATTTTACTCTTGCCAATGAAATTTTTGTTCAGTTCCCAAATTTCTAGCATTTTAGAGAATGAAACATTGAAAATTGTTCACACCTAGCAGTCACATATTTGCTGTGTTCCCTTGGCAACTTTATCTGCCCCCTTTTTTGGAAGCCTAAACTGTTTTTTCTAAATGCTCAACTGAAGTTTTAAGTTATTGCAATGCTAAGAATTTGTGGAGTGAAGGAAATTTTGGGGGAGGGGGAAGAATTTTTATTAGGGAGCGCAATTCCTTCATGCTCCCTGCCTCCATAGCTACACCACTGTGTCTCCTCCAAGAACAGGGCGTCCTGGCTGTTGAGCTCAAATGGCTGTTCCTGCCTTGTGTGTGCACATATTTCCTAACAGAAGATGCAGAAATAATTATATTGTCTGGATACAGGATTTCCAAGTTCTCATACTATCTAGACAAGAGGCAAAGCTGATTCCCCCCATATTAGCTGCATCAGGTTATTCCAGGGTCGGTGGGTCAGTGAAGCCATTGTGGAATTTTGTGTTGTTGTTTTTGTATGCTTTCAAGTTGTTTCCAACTTTTAGTGATGCTAAGGCAAACCTATCACAGGGTTTTCTGGGGTAAGCGTGTGTGATGCACTCAACATCTCTCGGTGGGTTTCCATGGCTGAGCAGGGAATCAAACCTTGGTCTTCAGGGTCGAAGTCCAAAGTTCAAGCCACTATACAACATTGGCTCTCTGAGGGATCTTAGCTAGACCTTTCAAAGGTTCTGTCTAAGGGACTAAACCTTATTCCCAGGTAGGTTCAGCACTTTGGATAGCTAAACATTCACATTGAGATCTAGAGTGGATTCATTTTGTTAGTGACACTGTAGCCATCAATGACCTCTCCTAGAGGATGACATACATGTGGTGGTGCTTGCCCCCACTGCTGTCAAGAAAGGATGAAGAGGACAAAATGGAAACAGTTGCACCTATATGTCCCCATCTCCACCAGAGGGCATTGCAACAGAAGTACCCAGGTGCCCTCTTGCTCACTCACTGAGACCTGCTTGAAAGGGAGAACAATGCAAATGCAATGGCAAGGAGCAGCCCTGCACATTTGCCAGAAGAGGAAGAGTGTGGAGTCAGCTGTTGTCCATACTACCATGAAAATAGAGAAGCAGTGGCAGTGCTCTGAGAGATCAAAACCCTGCCAAGGTGGGGGCAAATTTGTCACACTCAATGCCCTGCTACCTGAAGTGGCCTCCTCACTGAAGCTTATGAAAGGACTGGCCCTAGACTGGGCATAATGTATTTATCAGTATTGTACCTCACCTAATATTTGATTAAACTATCTTAGCCACCCTGGTTGTATTCATCTCATCCCAACTCAACACTTCTGGCTGTGGCCCTGCATGCATCCTTTGGTAATAATGCACATCTACAATATGCACTCAGTTGAGCTTCTTTTCTCATAGTTTTAAATAGCTTCTAAGCATCCAGATGTGAACTATGCCTTCTGATTTTTTTTCTTTTTCACTTATCTGCTTGGTTTTGTTTTTTTTCCAGAAGTTCTCACTTTCTGAAATTAAATATGGCTATTTTTAGACTAGGGCAAATAACCATATACCACTATGTTGATTTGTTAGTAGAATTATAATCTATTCTAAATTATTCGCAATACTTACCTCTGGGTCTTTGACTCAACCATGGAAACATCGAGTCCTGTGTTGGATGCTGGGCTATATAAATGCCTGGCTCTGATACAGCAAGATTCATCATATATACATCTTATATTCTTAATTGTATAACCCTCACTCCTTGCACAACAGAACTATGGATATTACAAAGTATTCACTTTGTTACTGCAGGTTAGGCCTCCTTGGAGATAGCATAAAGATATCATTTTGATATCAATAATTTGGCTCTCTTCCACCAACCCTCTCCACGTGTTTGTGAGGCCCCCAGACAAGCACAGAACTAGGCTTGGACATCAAACGCTACAATATCCCAAAACAATACAGGCAAGCCAGAAATAGCCAGATCACTGCTTTAGGAGACCTCTCTGCAAACACCCTCATTATATATGCACGCTGTTTACAAAGGACTCCCTGCCCGAGCAGACAACTTGGCAAGCTGAATACTCAACTGCCAAACACTGACAGTTGCATACTGTCTACCTCTTTGTTAATTCGGACCTAACTCAATCATGCTAAATTTTGACCTTTCCAAAGCTTTGTCTCGTGCTCGAAACTCATTGTTTTCCCCAAGTACAGAATAGCCTGCAGTTACATTTCTCTCTATAAAACCCCCTGGTTCCGAGGCCTTCCTCGGATTGCTCCGGACTTCCATCCAGCCTGGCTGCCGCTTTGTTTGGCGAGCTGTCCCCTCAGTCCCATGTACTGAGACTCCATACCAACGAACTCAATCTGCAGACTATCCAGGCTTCAGGACAGGTTTTGTATCACCCAAATCTGCTATCCCTCTGAAAAATCCCTCTATACCACTCCAACCTTTATTTTCCTTAGTTACTTGTATGATTGTGTGCTGCATACACTGCGTGTCTGTATTTAATAAAATCTCAATTATTCTAAACTTTGATGTGCTCCTTGGTTTGGCCTGACCCCATAGACATTGGGTAAAAGATTCCGCTGCGTTGCCCTGCTTCTCACATTACTAACTTGTGCTCTTAGCTAATTTCCCCAAACTTCGTTAATTGAGATCGCATATAGGTGTCCCTCTCGGGACCTCCAGTAAACAGGGTAACAGCTTGATCTTGCTGAATATTTAAACCAGCCCCCAGATATTGAAAACTGAACCCCAGCATGTAAGATACAGGGTTATTCAGTGTTTTCAGAGTCACACTGCAAATGTATACTGGAAGGAAAGATGAATTATTTCCCCAGTTAACTTAATTATTCATCGTGACTTCAAATTGGTTTGCCACTTTGAAAATAAACATCTTGGTTTTGCCTTGGCAAGCTGTCCAAGCACATTGCTTCAATCCCAGTTGTAACATTGCGCAGAAAAGAAGGTGGATTGAAGACTGTGGGCAAATGTTGAAGTTAAATTTCTGCTCTGCCCCTGAATGATAGAATACATGCCTACAGAGTTTTCTTTCTTTGATATGATTCACTTCACAACAAATGCTTTAGCTCTGCATTGACATTTATCATTTGGGAACAAAGCATACCCATATACATCTAGAATCAATTTTCAAATCGTGCTCAAGAAAATTCTTATTAGAGACCATTTTGTCATAGTCCTTAATATGTCAACTGACACTATTGCTTAGATCAGGCTAACTCGAGAACTCTCCTCTTCTCTGTCTGAAGGGAAAGTACCAGCTAGCCTTTTAGGTTGTCTTTTTTCTCTTCCACTCCACACTGGGGCCAAAGGCAAAGGAATGTGCGGGGGGAAGCTCCGAGGGGAATGGGAGGGGAATTGCAGGGGGGAGTTATTCATGATCTTTCCACTTTTGCGAGGGTTCTGTGCCCTGAATCCTTGCAAATGTGGAGGGACTACTGTATTATTGACTGTAAAAGAGTGTCAGTGGAAGGGAAGGTTGGCAAATAACCTCTTCATTGCACCCTAGGAAATATTAGGGTGATCACCTCTGTCAAGCAAGAACAAGCACATACATTGCCATAAATTGATGTAGATTAAATGTATAGATGGGATAAATTAATGTATAGATGGGACTTTAGAAAAGAGAAAGAGCTTTCAAGTTGCGTGTGTCAACTTGTGGCAACCCAATGAATTTCACAGGGTTTTCTTAGGCAAGGAATACTCAGAAGTATTCTCAAAATCATTTGCCATTGCCTTCCTCTGAATGTTGTTTGCAGCACCTGCAATTCCTTGGCAGTCTCCTATCAAAGTACTAATCAGGCCAGACCCAGCTTAGCTTCCCAGATTAGACAGGCTTTGGTGCCATCAGGGTATTCAGGCATCTTAAGAAATAGCTACTATCATGTAACTAGAAACTGCAATTGAAACCATGGGGGAAGATAATAATGAGCTGACATGTTTGCTTGTGTGTATGTATTGTTTATAGAGCCAGCAAAGTGTAGTAGTTTGAGCATTGGACTATGACCCTGGAAACTAGGGTTGATTCCCCACTCGGCCATGGAAACCCACTCAGTGACCTTGAGCACATCAGCTTCAGAAAACCCCATGATAGGTTCACCTTAGAGTCACCATAGGTCAGAAATGACTTGAAGACACACACAACAACAATGTATTATTTACACAGTCAAATATATCACCGTGTTATTATCTTCCCCACTATTTCTCTCACAGGTTCTATTGTTTAAGCCCCAAATATCTTAAGCGCACCAAATCTTGTCTGTTCTTGGAAGCAAAGCAGGGTCAGCTCTGGTTAATACTTGGATGGGAGATTATCAACAAATACCTAGTGCTGTCAGCTATATTTCAGAGTAAGAAACTGGTAAAATTGCCCAGTGGCAGAGCTTGGAGTGTGTGGAAGGAGTGTGGGAGGGGGGGCAGGGCCACAGCACAGGAGCAGGGCCGTGGGATGTGGGGTGGCTGTGGGGTGTGGGGGCGTGGCCACAGTGTGAGGGACATGGCCACAGTGTGCAGGAGTGTGGCCACAGTGCATGGGGGCATGGCCACGGTGCACGGGAGCATGGCCACAGTTCATGGGGGCGTGGCTACAGGCCAGGACACCCCCAAAACGTTGCTGCCCGGGGAGAACCACCCCCATCACCCCCCATCCCTACACGACTGAAACTGTATCTAAATAGTCCTTGCTTAAGAAAACCTTATGAAGTTCATGGGGTCATCATCACTCAAGAGGCAGGTTGAAGACAAACAGACAGACAGACAGACACACATATTGTTTAGCCTGCTATCTAGGTGCTAAGCACTGGTAGGCTACTTCAGGGCCCCTGCTGCTCTCCTTTCATTTTTTTTTTAATCTTTAAATTGGAATTGTACTGAATACCTTCAAACAGAGAACAATCTTCTTGGAATAGGACACACGGTCACACTATAAACACACTATATTCCACTTTGCATTATGATATGGGGAGGGCTCTAGAAGACAATGAAAATAAGGAACTTCTGCAGACCAGAATTTCTGTTAATTTGTGTTAATTTTGTTTTTAATTTGTTTTAATAACTAATATGTTTTAGGGGGATAGAGGGGTTGGTGGGTGGGGAGGATGGGGTATATTTTAATGTTTTAATGTATTTGTATATTTTTGTAATGCCGCCTCGATCCACTGGGAGAGGCGGGATGAAATAAATTTCTTCTTCTTCTTCTTCTTCTTCTTCTTCTTCTTCTTCTTCTTCTTCTTCTAAACACTGTATTTTAAAAACAGCAGTGCTCAAACTCTCCCATGGCCATGCTGGCTGGAAGATTCTTGGACACAGTCTAGAATTCACTTCTTTGATTCTCCTCCAAATCCCTCTAGTTAGGAATACATCCCATGTGAAAAGAAGTTTTCATTTTAATGAAATATTTTACTTTTAAAATCTATTTTATCACTTCTTTTTATTATATTTTCTATTTAACACTGAGGCATTATAAACTACTTCATAGGGTTATTTTTAAAAGAAAAGCAGTATTAAAATGCCTAAATGAAGTTGTACTATTAAAGAATTTTTTCCAAGAGAGATATTACAGTAGATATAACTGTTAATCATTAAGTACCAGAAAAGATGTTTAAATTATTTCCCAGAACAAATAATGATGAATACTAAATTAAAATTCTATTCCTTCAGCAGTCTAAATTACAGGTAATTCTATTTTTCCTTTACCATATGAAAATCTAAGACAATTTTGTTATTCAGATGTCTAGTTAGTCATGGCAAAATCAAGGAATGCTACATACAAATAGCAGATTGGTTCTCCAGAGCCAATCCTTATTTCACCAAAAATAGTACCACATTTTTGAGAGAACTCCATAGTTTTAGGAAACCCCAAGCTTTGGGAAACTCTAAATGGACAAAATTCCAGAAAAGCCTAGTGAGGACTGAGCACACTCACTGATCACAAAACACAAGACATTTGTTTGGAGAGCAAATGGAATGGGGAGTCAGGCGAGTGGTAGAAAAGAGCATCCCAAACTGGAATACTTCACATTACAACATTCTGTTATAAGTTTGATTCTACTGTATATTGTCTAACATGTTACAATTGCAAACCTGGACACTTGCAGCTAAGCAACATATGAGTGTGGTCAAGATAGCAAAAGTTATTAATGAGGAAAAACACACAAGCTAGAAGAGACTGCAGCTGCTTGCTTTTGCCTAAACCTATTGGGAATGCAAGGTTCTGCCCCTTCCTCTCCTGTCCCTCACCCCTGCTGAGTTCATTGAATCATGCAAACTACTTTTGAACTTTGCACTTGTTTTGCAGCAGCAAGGACGAAAGAGGAGGATGAGAAAGAAATCCAGATATTTTAAAAGCAGCTGTAAAAGTAGGACAATAGAGGGTTTTTAATGTAGACAGAACCTGCCAAATTGCCACAGTTAGAGGGTATGCTACTTGTGGTTGGTATAATTCCATTTACTTTTGAAAAAGGTAGATCTGTTTTAACACATTCCTCATTTTCCTCCCAGGAAAGATTTAACAAATTTCGATAGCAAGCAAATGATTTTACACGAAAGGTAAATTTATCTAATTTCCAACAAGAATCCAGTTCATTATGTTCCCCCTACTTTGCTTAGTATCTTTTTTTCCCTTTGAAAATGTATGAAAAATGAATCTCTGTTCAATCTAGTTTACCTCACTCCTGACTCCCTGACTTTTTTTCTTGGCTGAGATGAAGGCAGAGTGGAGGGGAGGAATACCCTCAGAGACATATTTAATCATTTGGATCTAGTAGGACTGTGTTTATTCATTCCTTTTTAGTCCATTAGAGAGAAAATTGGATTGGATTCGCTCAGTCTGATTGGCTTAATTGCACCAGTTACAGCTAAAGCACAAATAAAATTGTAATAAATGGAACAGATGTTTAACCTACTCTACCAAGATCTTTAATAGTCAGTTCCAATTGCAATTTACATTCAGCAATTTAACAAGACCCCAAGGAAGCATATTTGATTTTGGAGCAAGCTGTTTATTTCAGCGCATTAAGGAAACAAGAGCATTGTGACAGATTATGGGGTAGATATTTAATTTTAATAACCTTTTCCCCCCTCCAGGGATCCAAATCTTCCACTTTGCTATCCCTGAATAAGGTACATGCACACATATGTTACATGTTTTCCTCTAACAAAATCTCGCGTTATCCAAAGAACACCAAACTGGCATTCTAAACATAGCACAGGGGTTTCTCTTTCCGTGCTGTTTTTTTTTTAAAGAAGCCTTTTCTTCTAATTAAGGAAAAAAACAAGATGGACGAAAGTCTATAAGTGTCACCCAAGCAGTTTGCTCAATAACTGTGGATAATTATCCTAATAGTGGATCCAAGGGGATTTTTCTCCTTTTACTCAGTCTCTTGAGGCAGGCCTAGGAGAATACTTGAATCAATGGGATTTATATGAATGTTGACTCACTAGCTGACAAGAAGTTCATTTAACCCTGTACAATTATAATGCTATGATTCCACTTTAATTGCCATGGTTCCATCCTATTTTAGAGGGAGACATTGAGAATCCTCAGCCAGATCACTCCAGTGACTCACCAAACTACAAGCCCCATGGTTCCACAGGATGACACCACAGCAGTTAAAGTAGAATCATAGCCCTATAATACTGTGGTGTGGAAGGGTCCTATGAATACCAGTAGAATTTTGGTCAATATTTCCAGCACAGATCGTATGGAACCATTTAGCATTTTCCTTAGGCCTTTCTGCACCACACAATTATAGCACTACAGTTCCACTAACTGCCATGGCTGCATCCTATGGAATCCTGGAGTTTGCAACGGGAGAGACACTAGAGAGTTCTGGCTAAGCATTCTAAACACTTGTCCCTACATTGCAAATCCCAAGATTTATTATCATATTGCCATGGCAGTTAAAGTGAAGTCATAGTGTTATAACTATGCAGTGTGAAAAGGCCCTTTGTCATAACTCCGTTTCCATAACAGAGTTAATCTGGGGCTGAAGGGAAGCAAACTCTGGTCTTTGCCATCAGCCAAGGGAACAAGTGCCACTGGCAAGTTCTCCCCACAATTGTTGTTGCACTTAGTTTAACAAGGAGGAAGCAAATGCAGCAAGCAACTGATTTGTTGGGGGGCATAGTGAAAACTAAAACTAGTACACAACTCCACTGGCCGCCAATCCATTTCTGAGCATAATTCAAAGTGCTGGTTTTGACCTATAAAGCCCAATCTGACTTGGGCCCAGAATATTTGAAGGCCTGTATCTCCCTTTATGAGCCCAGCAGATCATTTGAGGAGACCCTCCTCTTTGTCCTACCACCCTCTCAGGTGTGTTCAGTGGGAACAAGGGAGAGGGCCTTCTCAGTAGCTGCTCCCAGACTCTGGAACTCCCTCCCTAGAGAGGCCAGGATGACCCCATCCCTCCTGTCCAGAGGCATATCAAGGGTGGGGTCACTGGGGCACATGCCCTGGGCACCAATGCCTAGCGTGTGCAAAAAAACCCCCAAGAAACCCAGCCTCCTGCCCAGGCCTGACCCACTGCTACCCCCTTCTCTCCCCCCGGGTCCTTCCTGGCCTGGTATGGGGGCAGCAGCAGCCCCCACTTCCCACCCCCACTGGGGTCCTTCCCGGCGCTTGCTCTAGGCGCTATTGAGCCTAGATATGCAACTGCTTCTGTCCTTTCAAAAGCAGGTGAAGACATTTTTGTGCCAGCAGGCTTTCCAAATTGACTAGATGTGGGGTTGTGATGCTGTGTAGCTTTTAACGTGGTATAGTTTTAATGTTTTTAATGTATTTAATATTTTTAATTTTACCGTTTTTAAGAGATAATTCTTTTCACTTTATAAATTGTTTAATTCTTTTTTTAAAATTTAATACTTTCATGGATGCTTTAATTTGTAATGTTTTAATGTTGCTAGATGCCTTGAGTCCCACTGTTGGGAAAAAGGCAAGGTATAAATAAAATAATAACTAATCGACTTTAAGATAGTGACCCTTCTTTTGTGATAATTTATAAACTTCAGTTTTCTGAAAGGCATAATTGCGGAACAAAACACAGATTGGAGGAACAGGAGTACTGTTATAAATACCAAGCACATTCGTCAAACTCATGGCCTATGTCTAGATGATATGAAGAGGTAGAGGAGTCTTATACCAAAGTACAAATCACTTGTTTTGACCAGTTTGTGGAACTCTGCTCTGCCCTAGAACAGGGAAATCTACCTGTTAAAAGTAATTCATTATGTATGTTGATACAAAGCCCCAGAAGTAATTTGTTACTGTAATTTATAACTTTGGAAAACAAAGTAAGTAATTTGTTACCTTGAAGTGTAAAATTCAAGGCTTAAGACTGGTTTGCTGTTGTGTGCCTTCAGGTTGTTTCTGCTTAAGGCAAACCTAAGGCAGTAGGGTTTTCTTGGCAAAGATATGCTCAGAGTGGATTAGCCATTGCCTTCTTCTGAAGCTAAGGGAGTATGACTTACGCAAGGTGACCCAATAGATTTCCATGGCCAAGCAGGGATTTGAACCCTGGTCTCATTAAGTTCTAGTCCAAAACTCAAACCACTACACCACACATAAAACCTGTAAATTCAAAATGCCCTAACAATATGAAAACTTTGCTTGTTATACACACATAATTTACTACTGTTCTAACTTTTTAACTTTTGAAATGCAGCAGTAAAAAGTTTACAATTAACAAAGTTGCTGTGATGTGTTGTTACTTTCAAGCTCTTCTCTGCTCCCAGGAACAAAGAAAATCCTACTTCCAAGAACAAGAAAACCTTCTGCCAGACAGAATCTGCTCCTGCTAACAGTATCCTCGTGTTGTTTTCCATTTTGAGACCAAGCCTCAATTGCAGACTTCAGGGCTAGGGCTTAACAAGATAGCTTTGTTTTCTTCCTTCACTTCATCCCATCTTTCTAATAGCACCTCATGGGATGAAGAGCTCTGGAGAACTCAAATGCCCACAGGCTCCTTTTTAGAAAAAAATTATTGGATTTGTTACAGATGCAAACCAACATCTGGAACACAGCAAGGTCCAAAGGGGTGCTCACTCTTTTGTGGCATTTTGGTAAGTTCTTAAATAAATTATCTAGCTATAATTCCTTTATTTACATATATACTTAAATAAAGATATTAAAGATATCAGGATGGTGAGAACCAACATGGTAGGAAAGCCAGCATGGTGTAGTGGTTTGCATATTAGACTAGAGATCAGAGTTCAAATCCCTGCTCAGCCAGTGGAAGCCCATTGGGGGACCTTGGGAAAGTCGTACTCTCTCAGTCTTAGGCAAACCTCTTTGGAATAAATCTGGCTGAGAAAATCCTAAAATTGGGTTGCCATAAGTGACAAATAGCTCGAAGGCACATAGCAATAGCAAGTAACTAGCCATGGGGTGTTTTTTCCCTTGATAGACAACCTTTGCTCTTTTGTAAATTGTTCCTTTACACTTATCACTTTGAAAACCCATAAAGGAATCTGGCAGCATCTCTGAGACTAAATGGAAAAAAGAAATTCCTAGCATAAGCTTTCATAGACATAGTCCGCTTCATCAGAAATACTGCTTTGAAAGTTTACGCTAGAAATTTGCCTGAAAGGTTACACTAGAAATTTCTTCTTCTCACATAGCCTCAATGATGCTACTGAATTCCTTTTTGTCTTTTTTTTTTTTACAAGAACAGACTAACTCAGCTATTCCTTGGAATACTTCTCGCCTCTTACAATGTTGCTTGTAAAAACTACAGAATCCTTCGCCAGTTACACTTGGGAGACAAAATGAAAAGCTGTGATCTGAGATGACAGTTGGTTTACTCTTACAGAGTTGATTGCAAAATTTCTATGCCATCTACAGGAAGCCACACAAGCAAATGTGTCATCACATCTAATAATGAAAAAGAAGAAACAGACAGAACGTGCTGGAGAAACAGACTGCGTTAATTACTCCTTTACACTCTCTGCTCTTTCAGAATTCCTCAGCAAAGTACCATGGTATGAAACTAATCATGCAAACAAGGATGCCGTGACTATTCAAAATGAGAAGTAGGGGAAAGGCCACCGAGTTTTGACCCTAGAAATTAACCTTACCCTCCGTGGCTTTCAGAACAGATAGAATGTTACATTTTAACATTTAACATTTTAAAACAATGTGAAAAAACAAAACCTAAGGCTAAATAGCGGGCGATGCTTAACAACTCCAGATTTTCAGAAAGTGTAATTGGAGTGCCTTCTGGGCTTTAAACGCTGTGGCATATCTGGGTAAAGTAAACTGATCTTTTGTGCAAACAAAACAGGATGCAAACCCGCCTACTTCTATTGTGATCCCACTCCTTTTACAGTTCTGTCTGTGTTATTGAGAGACGGCTATATCATAGGCCATTCCTACAATACACTGTTATAGTGCTATTATTCCAATTCCAACATCCTATGGAATTCTGGGGTTTGTAGTTTACTGAGGCTAAAGAGCATTCTCTGGCTGAGAATTCTAAGCGCCCTTTTCGCATGTTACCTGTTTGTGCGACGGGGGAGGGCATCTCGCGTGAGAAGCCTAGTTCGAAACGCTGCCGCTTCCTCCCTTCCTACCGCAGGTTGCTTCCTGTTTGCGCGACCGTCGTGCTAGCGCCCCGCCCCTTCCTTCTGCAGCCCAGTATGGGAGTTGTAGGCTGCGCTGGGGGAGGAAGCGCGACCCGCCCAGCTCGCCGATGCACCACACGCAGGTAAGTGCGAGAGGGCGCCGTGAGCATTGCACGAGCGCGGGGCATTTTTGGCTTAAAGCCAAAAATCAAAAAATGCGCCCGCACCCCGCTTCAGCCTTGTGAGCGCCGCGCAAGTGGGAGTGCGTCGTATGGAGGGACGCTCCCATTTGTGCGGCGCTCAAGGGGCGCTCGCGCTAGAAAAAAAACATGCGAAAAGGGCCTAAGCGCCCCTCCTTAAGCTATAAACCCCAGTATTACACAGAAATAATAGCACTATAACAGTATAGTGCAGAAATGGCCATATTCTGATGGAAAAATATGAGATGATGCTATTTCCTTTGAATTCTCCTGGTAGGCTTCCTTCCTTAACATCTGATTGCCCACTGTGGACACAGAAAATGGACTAGATAGGCTTTTGCTCTGATTCAACAGGGCTATTCTGTTTTTGCTAGCTGTCCTGAGGATGAGAAATTAGTGCTTTAAAGCCTCATGGCTGTTCTCTATCATTTAAAAATGTACACAGAAACCTCCCACCATTCTGCTTGTTTTCTTTGAGGAAGAAAGTGGTAGAAATAGGCAAGGAGCAGCATCCTGACGCTATCATTTAGAGAGGGCTTCACCATGCCACTGCTTTCACCCTTAAAAGTATTTTTCATCCTCTGCTATGAAGCAGGATACATGTCTGTTCTAAGGCCTTGTAGAAGCTTTGGACCAACATTTGTGCCCTACTGCTGCTGGATAGCAGACATTGCTTGTCCAAGACATTTTGGGGTGAAGCACATAAGTACCACATACAGCAGTATATATAGTTGACAGGACTAGCTGGGCAAGTGAATTTTTCTTCAAAATTTAAGAGGATGGAACAATGTCCTCCATTGTTCCTGAAGGCATGAAGCTAGCTCAGGGGACTTAGGAGAGGCTGAGCAGAAGATACATCTCTGTTCTCCACAGCCACCACCCAACTGTCCACATCTATCCCTTTCTGACTGCTCGGAGCAGAACTAAAATCATCTGGTCAGTAAAATACAGGTCTTCCTTTTTTCTTTTTCTTTTTATTTATTTGTATCCCGCCTCTCCATATCGATCGAGGTGGCAAACAACTTAGAAATAGCATGTATTTCAAAACATTTCTATACATGCCCCCAACAAGCTGGGTACACATTTTACCGACCTGCGAAAGGATGGAAGGCTGAGTCAACCTTGGAGCCGGGCAGGATCGAACTCACAACCTTGTGGCTTGCAGTACTGGCATTTAACCACTGCACCACCACAGCTCCCTTCCTTCTGCAGTTTCCAAATGTTTCTGGGGGTGTCCCATTTCTTATTCACTGAAATTGACTTGGGACCCATGTGGACTGGCTATTTGTGCCACACCATTTAATGCTGTTCTTGTTGCTTCCGTGTGCAAATACTGATACATTCTTTTCCTTCCGTTTTAAAAGGTGATATTAAACATGGCACATTCGGTGTCATTTGTGGGCATGTTGGTGATATGGGTTGTACAGGGTGTTTCTAATTCCCTTCCTCTTCTTTTAGCCCCAGATGCATTTTTGCTTGCTTATCCATAACTAGTCTCCTTACATTATTATTATCATTTTAAAAATCCTTTTAGAACGTTATCATTAAGTACCTTGGAACTGTTACATGAGCAGTGCTGACTTCAGAGGAGAGACATGAAGGAAGAAAAGAGAGAGTAAATTTTAAAAAGTTGAAAGAGGAGGGGAATTATCTCCAAAGAGCTCACAATTACTAAGACGTCATTTGCCTCTTTAAAATCTAGCAATAAGTATAGCAATGAAAACTGCCACCTCTCAACATACTCAGCCAATATGAATGAACTCTTGATTTCTTTTACCCTTTTTAAAATAAAATCTTTTTGAAGAAGTTGAGGAATAAATGAAACTGGTAATTTATTAAGTATGCAAAAGTATAGTTGAAGAGAAGAGTGCATCCTTGCTTCTTTTCCTCAGCTCATTTATTCTCTCCTGCCAATTTGGACACCAACATCATTCAGTGAAATTCCAGCAGCCCTGCAGAACTCAATTATGTTGATTCACAAAGAGACCATTACTGTGTTTGTCCTTGGTTCATTGTCCTCTGGCACATATTTTTCATTTCATCAGAGAGCAATGTATACCTAAGCTCTATTTTCTTGCATGTCTGTTATAATTTAATATATATTTTATGCAGGATAATTGTATAGAAGGATAGATCATGGCTAAGCCCTGGTACCCTTCAGATGTCCTGGGAATTGTAAGATCCTGGATAGATAGATATATAGTGACTGGTGATTACAAAAACAGCCCCTACAGGTTTTTTGCAACTCAAATAAGCTGAGGACAAAGGGAGAAAGTAGGGAAGAAGACGAGAAAGAAACTAGGACATTTTAAAAGCAGCTGAAAAAGTAGGAGAGCAGATGATTAATTGGGAATGTTCCTGCCAAATCAGCACATCTGGAGGTTATGGATGAACCGGAACCAGGTGCAAAAAGTTTTGGGGCGGGAAGAGTAGTTGAGTCAATGAATAACTGCACCTAATGAGTCAAACACCAGTTATACAACTACAGATTTCTATCCAAGTTATTCTACATCAAGTATCATTTGATCAACTAACGTAACACAATTACCTTTGGAGCAGACAGCAGATTTGCACAACACCCAGTTGAGAACACTGCTACTGTATGGTCAAAAACACTGAGGATTAAACATGACACAGAAGAGACGGGACACCTATGGCCCACTTCAGTGGGGAGGCGTATGGATTTGACAGGAGGACTTCATAGACAGGGGAATTGCATTAACTGCTTTTACACCTGAAAACTCCCAGCAGTCCTTATGCCCAGCTTGTGGCCTTTCCAGGGGTATCTGATTGTCCATTCTAGCAAATTAGATGGACTAGGTCAGTGGCATATGCCAAGCCTTTACACCCTCATATTGTGGTTCCTGTTGTTGCCATCCATACTAGTGAAACTGCAGGAGTTCCCTCCCTCTTGAAGCAATAAAAAGGGAGTGGATTTTCTGCCTTGTACTCCCTTAGTTCTCTGTGGTGTAATAGGATACTCTAGCACCATCCTGCTCTATAGAAATCGACCACTGATGCACTAGATTTCCCAATGAACAATGGAGGGACATGGCCAGGTCATCTATGCACATAAGGATGGGATACTTTAAGAGCAGCAAATAAAACTAAAAATTTTATAGGTGACAAATCTCCTAAGGCTGGATAAAGGCGAGTTGGCTGCAAGTAGAAAATTCCATGACTTTTTGCTTAAAACTTTTTTAGAGTCATTGGATGAAGTCAGTGGCGGAGCTTTTGGAGTATGTGGAGGGGGGGTGGGAGGGGGCAGGACTACAGAGTGAGGGGCATGGCCACCATGTGGGATCATGGCTGTAGTGTGCAGGGGTGTGGATATGGGCCGGGATGCCCCAGAAACATTGCCTTTCGGGCAAATCGCCCTCTCTGCCCACATGTTCCTACATGACTGGATGGAGCCCATGGTTCTTAGGAGAAGTAATAGTTCAGAAACAGAATAGAGAAAGTGCTTATGATCCTTGTTGTCCTCCTCATTTTTCTCTGATCATTACAGAGAAAATGCACACAGTTATTTTTTAATTATTTTTTTTGGTCCTTTCTGGCAATATTCCTGTATGCCAGAATTCCTTTAATGAATCAGCATCCTAGTCCTCAAAAAGAAAGAGACAGATGCTCATATCATGTTTCTACACTGCTTAATTCCAAGTAATGTAGAGAGAATTAAGAGGAACAGCTGGGTCTCAAAACAAATCAGCTGTGCCAGAAGCTAGACTCTCGTTTCAAGTGGTAGTGAAGCCTGGGATGCCAGGATATATACATCCCTCTAAGAGGCTCTATGTAGAGAGAGAAATTGAACAGGTGTAACATCTCCTATTCATGTTGGCAATCAGAGTATTTTTGACACTCCATCCTCAAAACAACATGCCTCCCTACAGAAATGCTGAAAACCTTACTCAAATACCTAACTGAAAGCTAGATCTGAAGGAAGACTAAGGCCATTTCCGTACTACACTGCTATTATTCCACTTTCACCATCCTATGGAATCCTGAGGTTTGCAGTTTCGGGAGGGGCTATCACTCAACAAATGGATACACCCTCCAGATAATTTTTTTTAGGTCAGCTTCAAAACAAACCAGTTTCTTGGTTTTCAATATTGAGGGATTACATTAGGCAAATGGCAACGGGAACACTGTTAAAGCTTCCCTACATGCTCACCATGGTGCTAATCCAGATTGTCCTGCACCCAACTGTAGCAGCTTAAAGTTGCTACAGTTGAGTGCAGGACAACATATTAGACTTTCCGTGACAGGTCTCCCTATGTCATGTGTAGTCTGGTTTTCAAAATTACTGCTAGTGCCCATGATTTTTGTAAAAGGAAGTCTGATCCAAGCATAAGGAACAGAAAAACATCTATGACAGACAGTGAAGAAAGTGTATGGCATATGCTTCACATTGGCAAAGCGGGCAGGTCTCCCACAAGGGGGAGATAAATACTTGAACAAAAGGTTTTCAGGTGTAGCTGAATTCTGAATATATTGGAGCATTTACATTTGGAATCAGTCATAGTTACTAATTTAAAATCCTTTACAGGCTGCTAATCTTCCAAGGAGAGAGGGGAATAATGTAGTAAACAATATAACAACATAGCAAACAAACTCAAGCATCTCAAAATCCTCTTTACACTGCCTGACTTCAATGCAAGCAGTGGAGGAGCCATACAGGTCTTTCCCACCACCACCATCTGTTGCACATGGTCATCTTATGAATTCCGTGACAAGACAGCAGAAAGTTTTTCTGTGGAAGTTTCTCTGACATTTGAGACCCAAGAAGAAGGGGAGAGAATCCTTTCCAGTTACATAGAACAAAAGTATTCACAAGATTTTGTTACCCAGTGTAGCCTGAAACAAAACAAAACAAACAAAAACCTGTAAGCTCACAGAATACACATACTTTTGATCACCTCTGTTAAGAGGAACGAACATCCCAGTTCTTGAGGAACTATGCAAATATTCTACCTTGTTTTCAAAAGACGATCAGAACCTGCCAAATAAGACGGCATCAATTCTGGTAAAATTAGAACACTGTGAGAACATACGGCTCGGCAGTTAAGAGCAATGAATGGTTCAGGTGCTTTAAATGGCCACTTGAGAGACTTTCCACAACCAATTTTTTTGGAGAGTGCTGCTCTCATTACAACCAACAGTTCTTTTGAATCAATACCTCCCTTTCTCTCTTTTAAGTCTGTATGATTCTGACTCAAAGCTTTTTCAACTGCTTGGGCTGAGAAATGAGACTATTTTTCTCTAGTGCATAAATGCATATACACATACATAGCATTACATTTCAACTCGAATTAAAATTTCCTTTGTTAATTTACAGGGATAACATACTGTGGTTATACCTTTGTTATTTCACTCTTTCCTTTCTGATTATGAGGACATCTACCTTGTTCCTCGAAGGGAAAAGCCTTAGGGGTTAAGCCTAATGAAGTACAAGGTGCAAAGCTAGTAGTAAGGGCCTGTACCACAAGGCAGGCAGGGAGAATCCAGAAGCAAAGTCAGAGAACAGACCCATCACCAAAACAGTGAACAACATAGGTCAAGTGAGAAGGCTCCAGAGCTAAAGTCAAGCAACTGGCCAGGATCTAAACCTCCGCAGTGAAGGATCAGAGATGTTCAAAGAGAGAGCCACAGATGATGTCTTAAGCTCACAAGTCAGTAACTAGAACAGTCACAGGACAGAAGGTGCAGCCTGCAGAATCTGACATTCAGGAGGGACACTGTTGCCAATAGCTGTACAGCAGAAAGAGCAGGCTTATATTGCTGAGCTGCTAGAACCTCACACACTGCTCAGCTGCAGGTGTTCTGGTATTCCTACTTCTGAAGAATCTCCTACTCTTCTCTTCTCTGTTTCCTATTTCTGCTCTTTTAGCTGAGCACTTTACCTTATTACCACAAACAGAGCTTTAAGATGCTGTCATTTGTAAGGACAGAGAAGGAAAGGGAGAAAAGTTCAGTCTCCTTTCCAGACATCAGAGCCAAGCTGTTTCCGTCCAGAAGTGCAGCTGTCAGTGTCTTGTCATTCTCGGGTTTTGCAGCAGGCTCACACTTATTCTTGCTGGACGGCAGGACCATGTTACTACTCCAAATCCACTCCCAAATTGCTTTCTTTCTCTGAAGCCATCTAGATCCGTATTTCCAGGTGGCACCTTGACCATCTGCTTGTAAATATCTAGAATGCATTGAGAGAGTTTTTGAGCACAAAAAGGGACAATGGGGGAAAGCCCAAGACAGAGCAGCAAATAGTTTCTCTGTGAATGGTGTGAAAACAATTCACTTTTAGTCTTCACATCTCACCTGCAATTTTTTTTTTTTGCTGTCTTTGTTTTGTATTTGTCTGAGACCTTCCACTTTTTTCCAAAATTCACACACATTTTGATGGTTCTTTCCTCAAGTGTGCATTAATTTGCACATTTTCCCTGATTTATGCAACTTCTCCATTGACTGAAATGTCTGACTGCATTTCCCTCCCAACTCTGCATGTTGTAGCCAGTTGCATTTTAAAGTGTGCCCTTTGTTTTGTGTGTAACTTATTTCTTAGGAACACCTTATAAAGTCTCACAGTTCTGTACATGCTCAAGGTAAGGTCCACATTGAAAAGATATAACAAATGGTTGAAAAATGTGGACCTCATTGTGTTGTTTCTTGAGTGTTGAGAAAGCCTGAGAATGAGAACCACAAGAAGTTCAGAATTTATTCTGTGCAAAATGCATACATGATTGTTTTGTGCAGAAACAATACTAATTTTCGGTGCAGAAAATTCTGTTTCCTGTAAGCAATTTTCTGGGCAAAAACCAGCGCATGCCAATTTTGTGCAGAATAACCCTTGAACAGTGAATAGTCTTCAAAAACAGCACAGTTTTTGAAAAATGCCTTGCAGTGGGAATAAATTTGCTAAAATTACTCTTTGCTCCATTTAAGAAGGAAATAGTAAAGAATTACACCCCTATCATTTTTTTCCTGCTACTTTCATCAAAATCATGGAGCCCAATGAAATTTCATTCCACCGCCCACTGAAATCAAGATACATATAGCAGACTAAATCCAGCCAAGTTTGCTTTGGCACATGAAGCGAGGAAAATCTCCCAAGTATCTCTACCCATCTCTGGCCGTGACACAGTAAGAACAGCAACAAATTAAACAATTAACCATTTATTGCCCTTATGTGACACCCAAATCCTTCTGTTTGAGGAGACTGCCTTGTAGGGCCTGCCCTGAGGAAAGGGGTAAGCCTCCTGTACCTGCTAGTAGTGGTAGGGGGTGATTCCTAAATCAAATGGGAAGTTGAATCCATTCTAGATTTTAGGTCTGAACTTGGAAGGAGTGCTCCAAAGTATGGAATTTATTTTGGGAATGAGATTGAGTACCTTGGATTAGCTCCTTTAAAATTCACACTGATACCCAGAACAGATTCATTGCCCAACCAGCATGAAAGCCACCAGCCAAAGCAGGGTATATGCTCACCAATGGCTGCTTTTCTACCTGGAGAGTAGTGGGGTGCCGCAGGGTTCTGTCCTGGGCCCAGTGCTATTCAACATCTTCATCAATGACTTGGATGAGGAAGTAGAGGGCATTCTGATCAAATTTGCAGATGACACCAACTTGTGAAGGGTTGCTAATACGCCAGAGGACAGGATCAAAATTCAAAATGACCTTGACAGATTGGAGAGCTGGGCCAAAGCTAACAAAATGAATTTCAACAGAGACAAATGGAAGGTCCTGCACTTAGGCATAAAAAGGGAATGCACAAATCTGGATGGGGGATGTGTGGCTGGATAGCAGTACGTGTGAAAGGGATCTAGTTGTCTTGGTGGATCACAAGCTGAACATGAGTCAGCAATGTGATGTGGCAGCCAAGAAAGCAAATGCGATTCTTGGTTGCATCAATAGGAGTATGGTGTCTAGATCGAGAGAGGTAATGGTACCACTCTATTCTGCTTTGTTTAAACCTCATTTGGAATACTGTGTCCAGTTCTGGGCATCTCAATTTAAGAAGCATATTGACAAGTTGGAGCATGTCCAAAGGAGGGCAACCAAAATGGTGAAGAGTTTGGAAGCCATGCCCTATGAGGAGTGGCTTAGGGAGCTGGGTATGTTTAGCATGCAGAAGAGGTTAAGAGGGGACATGATAGCTATGCTTAAATATTTGAAGGGATGTCATGTCGATGAGGGAGCGGGCCTGTTTTTCGATGCTTCAGAGATTAGGACGAGGAGCAGGAAAGGAGATTCCACCTGAACCTCAGGAAGAACTTCTTGATGGTCAGACTTGTCCAGCAGTGGAATATACTGCCTCAGAGTGTGGTAGAATCTCCTTCTTTGGAGGTTTTTAAGCAGAGGCTGGCTGGCCATCTGTTGGGAATGCTTTGATGTGTGTTCCTGCGTAGAAAAAATGGAATACAGAAATATAGGATGGGGGACACGTGGTTGGATAGCAGTACGTGTGAAAGGGATCTAGGAGTCTTAATAGACCACAAGTTGAACATGAATCAGCAGTGTGATGTGGCAGCCAAGAAAGCCGATGCAATTCAGAGTATGGTGTCTAGATTGAGGGAGGTATTGGTACCACTCTACTCTGCTTTGGTTAGACCTCATCTTGAATACTGTCTCCAGTTCTGGGCACCCCAATTCAAGAAAGACATGGTCAGGCTGAAGCAAGTCCAGAGGAGGGCGACCAAAATGGTGAGGGGCCTGGAAGCCATGCCCTATGAGGATAGACTTAGAGAGCTGGGTATGTTTAGTCTGCAGAAGAGAAGGTTAAGAGGGGACATGATAGTCATGTTTAAATATTTGAAGGGATGCCATGTAGAGGAGTGAGAGGGCTTGTTTTCTGCTGCTCCAGAGATCAGGACAAGGAGCAATGGATTCAAGCTGCAGAAAAGGAGATTCCACCTGGACCTCAGGAAGAACTTCCTGACGGTCAGGGCTGTCCGGCAGTGGAATATGCTGCCTCGGAGTGTAGTGGAGTCTCCTTCTTTGGAGGTTTTTAAGCAGAGGCTGGATGGCCATCTGTAGGGAGTGCTTTAAGGGTGATCCTGTATGGCAGGGGGTTGGACTGGATGGCCTGTGTGGTCTCTTCCAACTCTACCTTTCTATGTTTCTATGTAGGAGGGGGTTGGACTGGATGACCCCTAGGGTCTCCTCCAACTCTATAATGCTATGATTCTATTCCCTAGTTAGCTTACACATTCCAACATTTCACAGAAGAAAACCGAGACATGTGTGGCCAAGCCACATCAGAGTGTGGCCAAGATGGCAAAAGTGATTCAGGAGGAGGAACACAGGCTGCAGCAGTTTGCTTTGGTTGAGCCTACTGGGAAGGGCAAGATTCTGCCTCTGCTTCTCCTTTCCTCCATGCTAAGTTAAATAAGTGCAAAGTACTTTTGCACTTTGAAGTCAGCTTGCAGCAACTGAAGCCAGCTGGGAAAGGGGGAAAGTGGCTGGAGAAGAGAGAAACTGGGACATTTTAAATACAGCTGAAAAAGTGGAAGGACAAAGGATTAATCAGGATTGTCTCTGGAAATTGGGACAGTTGGAGGGAAAGGCATTTTTGCAATTTGGGGTGGGGGTTTGGGCATTTTAGGACCAGGAGAGACTTAAAAAAAACAATAAGAAGAAGTGGTTCATAATGATTTCCTGCTCACTTCCTGTTTTTTAAATCCCTTTTTAACCTCTGTGGGTCCTGGGAGTGCACAAGACAATCCTTGGGATACAGGCTGCATTTGGTCCCAGCTGCTATATCCCAAAGCCTAAACATTCTGTTGCAAACAAAACTGGGAGATAGACTGGTTATCTTACTCTGGGTTTCCTCTTATTTCATACTGAATAATTATGTCATAGTTAAGTTTATAGCAGGAATGTATTTGGGTTTTTAAATGCATGCACACACATATATTACATCTGGACACACTGAACTTTAAATGTCTATGGAAATTTTATTGCATTTTGTTGTCTTATAATATCTTTGCTGTTAGCTGCCACTTTTTGCTCAAGCAATAAACTATTTGTTGCTGTTGATCAGGACTGGCCCTTCAGTGAATGAATATATTACAAAGCTTAGCAATGTGAAGAGAAATCAATATGCTTGAGCATGCTTCATTCTTCATCGAATTGTGAAGCGATATAAAGAGGTACTGAATAACAACATGATATGAAATTAGGCAGTGCCATTTGTAGATATCATGCATCAGTATAACTCCCTGAAAATTCAGGCAAAAACTCAGTGCAGATTTGAAACCTCATTGACATGGAAGATCCAACCTCTACTACCACTTAGCTCCTGTTGCAGCTTTTCATGACAATAAAGTCAAAACTGCATTAGCCCTGGTGGCACAGTGGTTAAATGCTGGTACTGCAGTCACAATGTTGTGAGTTGAATCCTGCAGGGCTCCTACAGGCCTTCCATCCTTCCATCCTCCCATACGTGGGTAAAATGAGTATCCAGCTTGTTCGGGGCAATTAGCTAAACACATTGTACACCACTTAGGGAGTGCTTTGCACTGATATGCAGTATAGAAATGTCACTGCTATTGTTATATTGCTGCATTACTTGTTTCTTGCACAAAATGACTGAGATCTTACATTGGTGCACAGCTTTGTATCACATCCTCACCCCATGCAGCAGCTCTCAAGCTCCAGGAGGGGTCCCTACTTCTGTTGCTTACATATGGAGAAGGGAGGTGATTCCAACCCTAGTACACAGCTGAGGTCTATTCACACTACACAATCATAGCCTTATGATTCTTTTTTAATTGCCATGGCTCCATCTTGTCGAATCCTGGGATTTGGGGTTTGGTGAGGCACTAGAGCCTTGTGGCTGGGAATTCAAAGTACATTTCTCCCTAAATTACATACCCCAGCATTCCACAGAACAAACCTAGGGTTGGAAGATCTCAGGGCATGGCCCTGAGTCTCCAGTCTCCAGTTTTCAGGGTCATCTCTAAACAGGAGACAAAGGTGCAGATTTTGCATTTTTTTGGACTTGGCTCCAGACAAGAAGAAAGGACTTCATGCTGTGTGTCCCACTCAGAACAGAACAGAAACAGCTTCCATCAGTTTCTAAGGCTTCATTGATTGGTTGCCGCAACTTATAAAGACTCTTCAGAAGGCCAATGTATTTAATTGGCTAGCTTCCTCATTCCCTCCCAATCCTTGTGGTGCCAGGGCTCATATCCTGCTCTGCTCCAAATCCCTTTTCCGTCTACAAGTATGCAGGCTAAATTAAAGGTTCTTTACTCCATCTCCCTAACTGGGAAAGAAAAATCTCCTCATTTCCCCTAGAGTTGGTCCTTTAGTGAAGATTTCTGTTGTAATTTCCTATCTGGAAAACATGGTGTTTGTATGTAGGTGTGAGCTTGTGTTAGTTAGAATGATGAGCTGTGAGAAACTGTTCTTGTCACTTAATGCATAACACTTAATGATATCACCAGGAGTTGCCTCTAGGTCTCAGGGCTTGGCCCAGACTCCTCAGGGCCTGGGGATGATCCTGAACAGATTACCCTGGACAGCATCATGGTACTATATTTGTGGAGTATGAAAGGACTCCAGCTTGGTCAGAGGAAGAAAGAAATAAGGGCACACTTTCAAATGGAGTGCACCTGCCTTTTCCTTCCCCCAGGAGCTCAGATGAGTCAGGTCTTCATGGTCTGAATTACCTCCCCTGCTTCTCCACCATTAAGTGACAGCAACAGTGGTCCCTCATGGGTCTGGACAGCTGCTGGGTGTGGATAACACACAATCCACAAACTCCACTTTGAGGTAGACAATGGTGTCTATTTTAGCAAAGCAAGCAGCACAGCACACTTCTGAAGTTGCTGAGACTGAGGATACATGGCGCTCACAGGCTTTACACATATAAATTTTAGGTACCACAAAGCTGTGATTGGAGAGGATCATAAATTTAACATCACCCCAACATTTTCAGACATTTCCCAGACCTGCACATGTTTACCTTCCTTTCATCCTTGGGGCAGGAATATATTGCCTGCCTCTTATCTTAGGCACTGCAAGTTCCCAAAACACTTCTTGTCACTTTTGTTTTCGCCAGCTCCAGTCTTCTGCCCCTCACTGGATAAATTGTAGCAACAGGCAATAAAGCAATTGACCATTTGATACATTGTAATACACAGACAAATGTCAAATGGATACATTGTTGCAATCATCAATTAATACCCAACCCTTTGTAGCACTCTAACTCAACTCTAGCAGGGTTCATAGCATTGCCTCTACACTGACTATCATTCACTATCTCTGTCTACATCCAGCAGCTCTTCATGGACAGGAACCATGCATTTTGACAAAAGGGGAGGTTTTTGACAGAGTGCCCGGGCAAATGAATAGCTCTGTGTCTCCCCTCCAAAAAGGGGCTTATGGATGTAACTTGCATTTATGCACACATAAGCCAGTAACAGGATGCTGGTCAATGTGTTATTTGTTCCACAGAATGTTAGAATGTTAGATTATGAAGGGGCCATTTTGTGAACAATAGTAGCTAAATAAAACCATCATGATTCAGTAATCCCTAAAGCAATAACTTGCTGCCATTTGGCCTCAAGTGATGTGCCAGTATGCGTTCTACACAATAGTCTTGGCTGTTCTCTTGGGAGTCCTAAATGCACATGATCATTCTGAACACACTGTGAAATGATGTGGCAGAAAACAAGCATGGAGAATTAAAACGTAATTCACTTCATTGCTATAACATACTTTTTATTTTCACTGTCAATCTTACCGTTGCACTACATAATTCATAAACAGAATAGCAAAAGCCTGGGCATAAATGTCCATTTTTCACGGAGATTCTCTCTTCCTAGGTGTGAACAATAAATCAGAAATATGGAGTTGACCCAGCAGCATTTGCAAAGCTTCTGCCTTGAAGGCAAAAAGCTTGTAACTTCCCATTTAGGTAAATACATAGCAGGAGTGTTGTCCTGTCTATTGTTAGAAGATGAGAATTATCCTGCAGTCAGCATTTTATCCTGAGCTACTGGATTAAATAAATGGAGAGGATTATAGTTTGCAATGCCTTGCTGTGTGCTTCCCTTCAGTCCAACAAATCTTACTCTAGAGGCCACCAAGCAAGATTGACCTTCTCACCAAAGCTTGGAAAAGTTGTTAGCGGAGAGGCTACAGTTCCAAAATTTTGTCTGGGGAATTCTATAATTCTACCAAGAGAAGGAAAACATTAAGCTTTGCTTCAAACACTCAGGGGGCTTTTCACATTACAAAGTGGTAATGCTATGATTCCACTTTAACTGTCATGGCAACATCTGACAGAATCCTGGGAATTGTAGTTTAGGGAGGGGTACTTGGAAATCTCAGCCAGTTAGGTCTAGTGCCCCACCAAACTACAAAAGCCAAGATTCCACGGAATGCAATAGAATCATAGTGCTGTTAATTTTCTAGTGTAAAAAGAGCCTGAGGTTGTATGAGATGGTGGGTTTTAACTGGTAGAAATAATTTCCACTTGAATAAGGCAGGTAACTTTATTTCTGCCAATTGGCCTTACTGCAGGAAGCCTCCATAACCCCTTAAAAGCTGTTCTTGTGGATGAGGAGCTCCTCTGAAACAATCCAAGGTGTAACAAAAGAGCAAACACTTGCAGGGCCATCCACTAGTGGAAGCACAAAGCCACTAATGGATACAAGCACAGTGCTGGGGCAGCTCTACCAAGAGGCAGACTGAAATAACAGCAGGGGTAGCATTGGTAGCCGCTTGGCTGTTCTTCTTGAACTCTCTAGCTGTTTATCTCTGTTGGAAGACAGAGCTGTGTGTACAACACAGCCTGTCCTAGGGCTTCTTAAATCAGTGGCAGCTGCTGGCTTCCATGTCAGATGGAGGTGAATCTGATCTAGGTTTTAGTCTGAATTACAGATGAACTCTCCAGGTTGCTAAATGCTATTATCAAAATAGTTCAGCACTTTGGATAGCTCCTCTGAAATGGAAGCTGTCAGCTGTCACACCCCTATATTAACCTTCTACCCAGGTTTGGGGGAAGACATTATCCCATTGCCCAGTTTCAAATACAAGTCATCTACTGGTCCAGCCAGATTCTTTATAGGAACTAAGGAGGAAGTGTCCTTGTGTACTTTGCCCCAGGCAGTGAAATGTCTTGGGCCAGTCCTGCACAGTATTATGTCATGTTTACATTTTTATTCCATCTTTCCCCCATGATGATCAGAATGGTGAACAGGATTCTGTTCAGCAGGACTATCTTATCCTCATAACAACCCTGTGAGGTGGGTTAGGTTGAACAAGAATACCTAGCCTAAGCTCAGTCATTGAGCTTCCTAGCAGAAGGGAAATTTGAATCCACATCTTCTATGTCTGGGTTGTGGCAGGTTTCATTGGCAGCATCAAAGATTTTTGATACATCTTTTTCATCCGCCTTTGACTGGTACCAAATTTCCATGCTTGAAAAGTGATAGCAAGTAAGCGGGCAGTGATGCCAATCATTTGTGAGTTATTAGTGTTTTGAGATGCAAAGCAGGTGGTATTTCTTGCTAATATTTCTTTTTCACTGGAACACAAATTGCAAATATTATACTATTTCTGGGTACTTTTACTGAATCATTGAAACGTAACCAATCCTCATATTTTTCCAATATGAATCTCATATCCCACCTCTTCATGCTAGCAGTTGTGTGGTTTGCAACATAATGGTACATTTTGCAAGTGTGTCAGCAAGAGAAAAACAGTTGGTGTTATTGGTATGACCTAAGATAGGTTGCTGTGGTGTGATGTTCCTCTTGAGAATATTAATAATCTATTTCTTTCTTCTTCCTGCTCTTTTTTAAAGGAAAGAACGCAAACATCAACTGAGTTCCAATTCTGGAAGGAAGGTAGGATACAAATACTACTGCTACAACAATAACAGCAACAGCACTACCGTTTCCATCAAGAATGAGCACAAATAAATACAAAGCTTCATGGAAAGTTTATACATCACATTAAGCCACAATTTGTTAGCCATGATTTGTCGCTTAAGTCTCCCACAGACAACCAAACCAACCATGGCTTGTCTCCCGCATCTCTGATCTGTTTCTCTCCTGCCTTCTTTGTCATCTTTTGTTTCAGGTTGCGCCACTTCGGACAACAGTTCTGAGTTCAAACATAACAACAAGCCATAGTTCAAAGAAACAGGAATTCATAAGCCAGCAATGGCTGGCTAATAAACCATGATTTATATGAAGTAATAAGTTCAACTACAAGAAGACAGAATTCAACAAACCTGGCTTACTGTAATGTGTAAACCTGGTCATGTTCTCCTGACAGTTGTTGTTCTCTGCTATGGTCTTTAAAATGGGGAAATGATTTGAGACTTCTTTTCTTGTTCCCACCCCCATCCCTTTTCTCCTTCACGTATTTACAGTTTAATCACCGCAAGGGAAGGTGCCGGTTTTTGTTGTCACTTGATAACAAAAAAACATGAAATGCAGAGGTGTTAGAAATATTGTCATAGTTCGCCAAAGGAGCCTTTGTCAGCATTTTCAGAAGAAGCAGGGAACAGCAGGAGTTCTTCAGATGAGGCTTTAATTATAAAAGTGAAGGAACTCAGCACAGACAAAAGGGTATTGGTGCTCCTTGCACCTGCCAACAAAAAATTTTGTCCTCCTTAATCTTGGTGCATAATAAGCAGCCTTAGCCCCTGAAGACATTTGCCCTCTGTTTCCTTCTCCATGCTTTCAACCTTGACGGAGTGGCTGAAACACTCAGGAATGAAACTCTGGTATTACTAAGTGACACAGAGACCTGTGTTACTTCCCAGGGTGGCTGCATCAAGATCCAGCAGACTATCCTGGAATCTGTTTGTTTTTTTAACATAGGATAGTCAAGGACTAGACTCAGTATTTCGGTTCACAAGTATGGAATTTGGATAATCGCCAAAAGTACACTTCTATGAATAATAAGACAGTTCTGGGATGGAGGAGATGTGCTGTTACAAAAGAATAATTGTGCAACTGAAAAAAAATCTGCTTATCCAAAATTGCCTTTCATTAGTTAATGTAAAAAGTTGATCACCATATAACAAGGAAATTGAGTAATCCAGGCTTCTCTAGAACATTGGTTATGAAAGTTGACCTTCTAGATGTTTTAGACCTCTAGATTTTGAATATCTGGGTCTTGATCATATTAAAATCCAAAATATTTAGCTGAGAACCATGGCTCTAGAATCCAAGACTTGAATTGCATACCCTCCAACCATCCCAATCTTACAGGGACAGCTCCAATTAATCTTCTGCATCCCACTCTTTCAGCTACTTTTAAAATGTCCTGGTTTCTATCTCCTCTTCTCCTCCATTCCCTTTGTTCTCCACTTTCTTCAGGTGCTACAAAATGAGTTCAAAGTATACAGGGAGTTAATTAACTCAGCAGGGGCCAAAGGAAAAGGGGGTGCAGCATCTTGCCCTTACCAGTACACTCAGACAAAAGCAAACTGTTGCAGCCTTTCCTAGCTTGAGTGGTCTCCCTCAATAATAACATTTGCCATCTCGTCTGCATTCTAATGTTGCTTGGCCACACATGTCCCTGTTTTCATCTGTGAGATGTTGGAGAGTACATGATCAAGCATACTTAATGCCTTCTTTCTTTGTCAAAGACATTCCCCACATTCTCCAGAGAGTATTCTCCACTCCTTCAAAAATGAAAGATTGGGTAAAGTTGTTGATGATCCTCTGTTCTGCTGTTGTTGTCTGTCTACAAGTAATTTCTGACTATGGCAACTCTAAGGTGAGCCTATCATGGGGTTTTCTGGGGCTGAGATTGTGTGATGTGCCCAAGGTCACACAGTGGGTTTTCATTCTCAGGGCCTTGTCAAATGAGGCAGGTAAATCCTACCTATAGCAGATAATAGCATCTGCGGCTGGGACTTATTAAATGAAATTGTTCTTCTCTGTTCTGCCTGTGGGGGATCATTTGGAAAGTGTTTTCTTTACAAAGGAGGTCATTAATAGATTAATCTGTTAATGACCTGCTTTATAAAAGAAAGCTTTCCAAACAATCTCCTACCAGCAGAGCGATGAAAGAGGAACACAGTAATCTGATAAGTCCCAGCGAAAGATGCAATCATTCTGTTGTAAGTGTGATTTACCTTGGGTGTGTCACACATTCTCAGCCTCAGGAAACATCTGATAGGTTTACCTTAGGATTGCCATAAGTTGGAAACAACTTGAAGGCACACAGCAACAAGTGAGACTTACCTGCCTTGTGTGATAAAGCCCTCCCTCTTCTGGCATGATGAATTTTTTGCTCTTTCTACTACTTTTTAAAAAAATTGTTTATTTCTTTTACATGCTATTCCCTTTCTTGCTTTTATCTATTTTGAATTATGTATTTTATACTGGGGTGAGAATTCTGTGGTCCTTCAGATGTTGTTGAACTACAACTCCCTTCCACCCTACTCAGCATAGCCAAGATTGAGAGATAATGGGTATTGTAGTTCAACACCCAGAGAGATGCACAGTTCTGACTCATGTTTTAAGCTGTGTTTGTATATACCGCTAGCTACTTGTTCACTTAGCATGGAAGACAAATTTAAACAACAAACTATTGGGAGCAGCAGTAATGGTCTGAAAGAGCACACTCCATCTTAAGCATTCAAAAAAGCATTGCAACTAAAATCATACAAATTCTACAGATCTTCTGACTGTATGAAATTGGAAGTGAAATGTTATTAAACAGCTACCAAGGCTGTTGCAATTTATATTAAGCTAACAAAAGGATAACATGACCAGAAATATACAATTCATGCACAATTTACATTTCACTTAGAACAAGATATCAAACAAGATGGCTATATGCAACGATAACCAAATTTTGATTTGCGTTGCATTTCCTCATTCTTGCTTCCTGAAAAGCAAACTTGGAAACAAATTTTGTGACTTGTTTCTGATCTTCTTGTAATAAATATATTAAGCAACATGCCAATAGGTTTGTTCAAAAAGGGAACAATGAACCACAGAGGCAATACATATAAAGAAAAATATATTCTGGGATATGCTAATGAGAGAGATGTATATATTATGCACAGTTTCCTATGCCATACTATCATTACATGTAGGCACACAGAGCCTCATAATCAATGCAGAGTAAAGCACCTTTAAGTATATCAGTTTCCATTAGCTTGCTTAGCTTTATGTGGAATTCTGACCCAGATAATGTATTCATTCTCTGAAGCTCCAAGCCTGAACATGTTACAGTGGACCCTCCTCTTTTGTGGGGGTTAGGGAAGAAAGCCCCTCACAAAAGTGGAAAAACCATGAATTTAATAAAAATCACCAAAGCTATTTTTATTTATCTGAGAAAACACTTATTTAGGAATCTCAAGGTCCTCCAGCACAATGCTATGGTCTGCTTCCAGTGGAGGACACAGAGATTCCTAGAGAACTGTTCTCTCTAAGAATCTTTAGGTCCTCCAGTGTGACTTTATAGTCAATTTCCAGCATAAGTTGACCGCAGAATCACACTGGAGGACCTAGAGATTCCCAAAGAGAACATATTAAACAAAACTGTGAATCCTCAAATCTGTGGAAGGGAAACCATAAAATGTGGAAGGATGACTGTAAAGCCCAGTCAAGGTATGTCAGTGGAGTAGGTTTAGGTCTGAATTTTAAAGAAACTATTTAAGATACCGAATGTTATTCTCAAAATAGGTTGAGCACCTTAGATAGCTCTTTTACAGCTCAGTCTAAACCCTAGAGCAGTTTCATTATTGCACTGACCTGGAACCTACCAGCATCCTTTCAGTAAGGCCAATGCAATATTAAGCTGTATTTAAAAAAACAAATCCAGATCAATAGAAATCATTATTCAGGCTAATCTGTGCTGGCATGCTCCCATTTGAAAAACTATGTCCAGCTCTAAGCACCACTGTTAAGAGGGCCATTGACAAACTGGAATAGGTCGAGAGGAGGGCGACCAAGATGGTGCAGGTTCTGTAAACCAAGCCTCCAAAAAAACAGTTGAAAAAAACAAAGGTGGGGAATTATTAGCTCAAATTTGGAGGCCTGGGAGAGGATGGTAACCTAGAGAGATCTTTCCACTGATATTTACAGGATTTCATGCAGGGAATAACCAGCCAGAGATTCAAATGTAAATTTAAAATGTGTTTGTTTGAGGAATTAACAATCAAACGCAGGAAGCAAGCACACACATAATCACACAAGACTAGCTGAAGGAGAAAGGAAGGAAAATTGTTGATACTGAGGTTTCAAGAGTGATGAGGATGATATTTACTGATCCAGAGAGCAGCGACGAAACAGTGATGTGGCTTAGATTCATGTCTAAGGACAGTACTCATTTGGGGTCAACAGTTTGGCTACCAGCAAGCGAGATACTGCATCTAACTGCTCAAAAGCAGGGGGTTTAATACACGATTTCTGCCTGGAGGGCGTGGGTGTGAATGGCACACTGGCCAAGTGAATACTGGAGTTTGCAGAGTAGATAATGAGGTCAAGACTGTGCTAGTGATCTCAGTGTTAAATAACAAGGAGTTAATGGCTGTTGGGATAGCTCTGTAATGGTTGGACAGGTATGGGGACAATGGAACAATTTACAGGGAAGAAAAGTTGAAACCATGAGTGGTTTGGTGGGAAGAAAAGTTTAAACAATCAGTGGTTTGGTGGGAACTTCCCCATTGCTATTGTCCAAAAGCAACATTATTACAGCTTAGGTTAAACCTATTATCTCTGGAGTTAGCTGGTGATGTCCTATCTATGACTTGGCTATGCCTAGAGGGGATCACTGACCTACTAGGTAGGTCTTCCTTGGTTGAGCTAATTGCACCCACGGTTTAGTTCTATCTTGGGAAGATAGCATTTTGCTTCATGCCTTCATTCCGTTCTCATTCCGTCCTCCTATGGGCACAACCTTTCTTCCTGCTATAACAGACATACCAGCAATCACTTGATCACCACCTAGCACACCTTTCCTATCACCTAAGATTTTTCAGTTTCAAAGTACTGGATATACATTGATCAAAGTTTATGAAAAAAATACTTTCTTAAGTTGTGAATAAATGGGGAAAGTGGTTGGTGTTGTATCTTCATCTACCATTCCAATGGCAGAATAAACAATCATTATAAAGGCAACTTGACTTGAAAAATGGTTCTAGGTTTTGATGTTCCTACACAAATATACACACACATTTTTTCAGATTAAGCCAGTATCTCTCTAGTTGATACTGGGAAAGGCTTCACTTTCCTGGAGGTTACAATCAACATTGAAGAGTTCTTTAGTTTTTAAGAACTTGGCATTAGAGCCACAACCAGCTTTTCATTTGGAAAAAAAAATATTTTTTTTGAGGGGGAAGTATTATACTTCCAAATAATTTCAAGGTACAAAACTATAGCTGACAAATGTTTCCTGTTCATGAACTTTTGATTCGAGGGGAAGCAGGAGCACATACAAAAATGTGGAAAAGGGAAAGGTTACATATATTTAAAAAATCACTACGGAAGTACTTACTTGAGATATTCTGATGATGAGGTTTGTTTGCTTTTTAATGAATTGGAATTAAAAGTTGAACTCAATATAAAAACAGACCTTTCAGAACTTGTTGGGTGATAACAATGTGTTATGACAGTGAGTGTCAAGTGCCAGAAAGAGGAAGGATAAACATGTGACAATTAGTGGTTGATATCTATGGTGTCCATAATTAATTCAACCATTGTCAAAATAGCTCAGAGGAGACCATTAAGTCTGGCATACAAGTTTACTAGTCTGTCAGAAACATCCTGATCAATGAGTGGGAGTGTTCACAAAGATTAGACAAGAGACCAAATCAAAAATTTTGTCTTGAAATGGCACCTAACACTGATCCCAACTTAAAAGTAAGAAGTCAAAAGCAATCACTACAGAAGGCCCAAGAAGGAGCAGTGGTAAAGAAACATAAGAAGATAAGGTAAGTCAAGGATTAAAAAGGTGTCTAGACAAAAACTGTGTAGTTCTGAAATAAGTTGTGTTGAGAGCTGGAAAAAGTTATCTTTTTGGACTACAGCTCCCAGAGGCCTTAGCCAGAAGGGCTGTGATCCAAACTCTGGTTGTGTGTGGGATGATTTACAACCAGCACCAAATCAGTTAGAGCAAGGGAAAAGAACCCTCAGCGCTCCAGGTGTTTTGCATTACAGTGCCCACAATTCCCAGTCATTGGCCAGGCTGGATGGGGCTGCTTTTATCTGAAATCCAAAATATATGTGTGGTTTCCCACATCAAGTCAGAATTTACATGTTTTACTCCTTTCCTAAATTTGTTGTTGTTGTTTGTTTGTTTTTGTTGTTGTGTTCTGTTTTGTTTTGTTAGCTAGCAATCCACTAAATATCCACTCTCCATAACCAAAAAGTTTAAACCAGGCTTGTATATCCTGCAACCCACCAAGCCAAACACAGTCCACCAATCAAGCATTTGGAACATCAGTCTTGGCTTCTGCTCACTTTCAGTGATGGCTGGTACCTTCCATGTCAGAGATGTGGGTGTCAGGGAGCTGTCTCTGTACAAAACTCGTGTCTGCTGTCAGTAATGGGCTGGATGAAGGCAAGCAAACTGAAACTTAATCCAGAAAAGCCACAAGTGCTTCTGGTCAATTAAAAGGCAGAATAAGGAATAGGGATTCAGCTATGGCGATTTCCGCATTAGACTGTTATAGCACTACACTTCCACTTTCAACTTCCTATAGAATCCTGGGGTTTGCAGTTTCAGGAGGGGCTGGCCATAAGATGTTGAAAGTGGAATCATAGCACTATAACAGTCTAGTGCAGAAATGGCTTGTGTTGGATAGGTTACACTTTCCCTGAAATCTCAGGTTCATGGCTTGGGCCTCCTCCTGGACTCAGATCTGAGCCTGTATGACCAGGTTTCAGCAATGGCCAGGAGGACATTTGCACAACTCTAATTGATGTGCTAGCTGAACTGGTTACTTCCAATGCCAGATCTGACTGTAGTCAAACATGTCTGGATTACACTCCATTTGGATTACTATAATGCGTTCTATCTGGGACTGCCTTTGCAAACTGTTTGGAAACTTCAGTGGGCCCAAAACACTCCAGCAAGGTTGGTGATTGGGGCAGGTTATTGGGATCATATAAACCCATGCTGAAGCAGCTCTACTAGCTGCTGTTGTGTCTGAGCAGAATTCAAAGTGCTGATTATGACCTTTAAAACCTTGCTTAGGTCCAAGCTATGTGAAAAACTGTATCTCCCTATATGAGCCTTTCCAAGCTCTAAGACCTGTGGAGAAAGACTTTTTCTTGCTCCTAGCACCATCACAGAACGCAGGGGAGATCCTTCTCTGCGACTTCTCCCAGGTGACGGAACTCTTTTTCTCTGGAGGTCCAGTTGGCCCGCTTCTCACTCTTTTTCTGCCAGCAAGTAAAGTCCTTTTATTTAAGGAGGCATTTGGTTTTTAATATGTGTTGTGGCTGGAGCTTTTAATATGGGGTGTTGTGTTTCTATTTTATTATGTTTATTTGTGTTTTTAAAGCTGCTTTTAACTGGCATTTTAAACTTATGTTTTCTAAATAGAAGTCCAGTTTGAGTGTGTTTTAACTTTTGCATGAAGAGTTGTTTTTTTTTAGTTGCATTGTGTTTTTATAAGGTTGTACACTGTGTTAGATCCCATGCTGGGAGAAAGGCAGAATGATTGATAGGTATAGATATAGATAAATAGATATTCCAGGTTTTAAAGGAGCTAACCAAGATCCTGAACTTTATGGGGGTGATAGGATTCAGCACCCTTGATAGCAAGTTAAAACCCATAGCATATTCACCATCCTATTAACATGGTACCCATCAGACACCATTGCTTACCCTGCTTTTATATCCCAGGCTGGCTGAGCAGCAAAAAAATTCAGAACATTATTGGTTAGCCACTGCTGCTGTCTGTGTCTGGCTCAGTAGATCATGCTTTGCTGTCCCAACCAATGAATGTATTCTTGTTGATACCAATACCTGACTCTTAACATCTAGAACAAGTAAGGCTAGCCCAATTACTCGCATAACATTTGTGGCAGATTCATTCCTTGATCCAAAGCAGGTTTGCTAGAATGTCCTGGACTAAGTATAAATGGTCCACCCCAAGTTTTCTCTTGGACATCTGGAAGGCAAGGATAGTTGGCTTGTGACCTTAGACAGGAAAGGATCTACAAAACAATAAAGCTTGCATCTTCTCAGCTTGTGATAAATCTCAATTCTTACTTTTTAAGAGCTCCAGGCCAGAATAATAAGGAACGCTCGCGTACGAAGAAGTGGATGAGTCAGGATAGAATCTGCCTCTCATGTAGCCAGAGCCTGCATCTCCTGACAGAGTTCCTCCATGTATTTTGGGTGGAAAGATACTCAAAATGAGCAGCATGTTACCAGTAATAGATCTGTGTGTGGGAGAAGTAGCAAATTTTCCCCACACAGAATGATCACAACCAGAAGGAAAGTATTAGCAATTAGGTTCCATTTCATGGTCCAGTTCCAGTTATGTATTATCACTAAGCAACACCTCAAACATCAGTGCACTCGACTGTCAATGAGAGAGAGAAAGAGAGAATGAGAGAGCACAGTGGTTAATCCTTTCATTCGTACACATTTTTAACCGGTAGTTTCATGTGAACTACACGGATACGTTTTCCTAAATAAAGTTAGCAATAACAGGGATGAATTGTAAATTGCCTTTCTCTTTCCTTTTTGGGGGGATATTTTTAAAATTCATACATAAAATTCTTGGGTTTTTTCCCTGCTTGTGAGCATAAATCAACCCTCACTTACTTTATTTTTTATTCCTCGAGGGATATACACATTTTCATATAACATTCATTAAGATTCTCCTAATTAACCAATATGCTTCACAATCAACTATCAGGCTGTCACCAAAATCAACACTTCTCAGTTATTAATAGATTAAGGAAAGAGTGTTAATATTTTTTTCCCCTTCCCCAAGCTCCATTTCATTTGGTTTCATTACTTCATGAGCCAGATGGTTACAGGGCTAGACCTGTCAACAACTATTGGGAGGAAGAATACATTCAAGAAAAGCTGAGATGAAACATGAGCAGCATCTCAAAATATTTTTTTTAAAAAAGAAAAACAGCAAACTACTGAATTTAGAGCATGTTGCTTGAAAATCCCAATCAAACACACAGAGCTGGTCCACTGACAACAGAGCAATTGTGAATGCACCTAATTTTAATTTCTTTTTCTCACCCTGGCCTCCCAGTGTTCTCACTGTCTTCTCCATAATTAGAGAAGTGTGTGATTCCAGCTGGAAAACAGGTTCCTCCTTCTTTTAAGGTGACCATCTCATTGCTGTTTTCTGAATGCTGCCGAACTCTACTGTCTCTGGCTGAGACGGAGCTCAGAAATATTACTTGTTTGAACTACAGTTCCCAGTATCCCTCACCCAGCATGGCTATGAGGTTGAGATGGTGCCAATTTATTAGAGCAGGACTGTGGGAGTCCTTTCTTCTCCCACTGAAAATGATGCAGACTTAATTTCAAGGATAGATGAACAATGTTAACTTTTAACACTGTCTATAAGAACATAAGATCCCTGTTTGTTCAAACCAAAGTGCCATCTAATCCTTCATCTTCTTTTCCATAATGGTCAACCACATTTGTCCAAGAACTCCACCAGCAGGAACTGATGACAACAACTCTCTTCTGCTCTTCTGCTGTTGCTCTCCAGCAACTAGTACTCAGAAGAATACTCAGAAGAATAGTGCCTCTAGTTCTAGACCTGGATAATTCAAACTTGCTGCCTCCCATCTTCCTGTCTGAACTCACATTTGGATAATGGGATGGGATATTAATTTCTTAGCAATAAAGAGAAATCTTAAGAAATCTTAGAGAGCCAGCATACTGTAGTGACTTGAGCATTGGACTACGACTCTGGAGACCAGAGTCCAAATATCCACTTGGTCATGGATACCCACTTGGGTAACCTTGGGTGAGTCTCTCAGCCTCAAAGGAAGGCAAAGGCAAACCTTCTCTGAACAAATTGTGATAGGTTTGCCTTAGGGTCACCATAAGTCAGAAATGACTTGAAGGTGCACAACAATGACTAGTAAAAAATAATAATGGAGAAACAGGGCTTGTTCAGAAAGAAGATAATGTTGGAAAAAGTTGAACACATTAGAAAAAGGAAAACCAGCGCCCTTTTCACATGGCATCTGCCATGTGAAAGAGGGCCTGGAGCTTCGCATGATTGCGAGGAATGATCTGCATGTCGCCCTCGCAATCGCGCAAGGCTCCAGGGGCCGGCAGGCAACGATCAGGTTAGGGAGGGACGTTTGAGGCTCCTCCCTAAACTGCAAATCCCAGGATTCCATAGGAAGTTGAAAGTGGAATAATAGCACTATAATAGGTTAGTGCAGAAATAGCCACGGTTACAAGACCTGCCCAGGGCTATTAATAACAGTATCTGCTATAAATCAAAGCCAGCTTGGTGGTACATAGCAACAGAAAAAGTCCCCTCCTTTTATGCTTGCATTACCATTTAGCAAAACCAAAAAAGAAAAAAAGAAAAAAGGGAGAAGATCTTCAAAAAAGTGACACACTTAAAAAAGGAAAGAAAACCAAATGAGGAAGAAAGCCGAAACCTCTGCTTAAATTAACACCAAAATGACAAATGCAAGAGTTTCATTTTTGTAACTTTGTCTATGCAGTCAATCTACCTGCAACTTGAAATAAATCTTGATATCTATGTGGTTTTAGGCCTACTGTGGAATTATCTGGGTGGATTAACGATCATGTACCATAATTTGAAACTTCATTTCTGTTATTGTTTTTCATAGACAAGTATTGAGCACCACTGCTGTTATATGTTAATATTAGTGTATGGGTCGTATTAGTGTATGGGCTGTTGTCGTTTTCCATTCTTGAATATTTATATGGATTTTGTAGCTCACAGTATTACACACTTGTGTGTATAATTATAGCACTTCATCATTTGTTTGCAGTGTGTGTTTTCTTCCATTTTCATTTGCTATTTTGGTATGCCCTGCCATTTGATCAGGGATTGCACTGCAAATGTGGATCTGCAGAACAAACTTTGGGACGAAATGAGAGCCAGATGAGTTTATTTTATTCCCACAGATCTGTTCTGTCCTGGCTTGCACTGTCATTAGATCCCATAGAGCAATGTGAAACATGAACTATGGTCTGTATTGAATTTGCAGGTACAGAGTAGGTTGTCTGGACACAAACTGCAGGCAAGGGATAAGCAAAGTCAGCTCTCTGGGAATGGTAGGTTATATAAAGCTGTACTTTCTGTAATCTTCAGCAACAGCAGCCAAGGATGGAACAAAAAGGACCAAGGATGAGACTTAAGGGACCTGGATCAATGGTCAATGGTACACCAATAATAACTTCCTTTCTACTGAATGCTTTACATTTTTACAGTTAATGCTGGCAAGCCCTGCTTCAGCTCACTCTATTTATTGCATTCTGTAGAGCTTGTAATATTCAGAAGCTATTAGGAGAAACTGTTAACCACCCCAAACATCCTGTTGTTGGCTTTAAAGGGCCTTGAGCAACGGAGCATTGAGCGAACAATCCAACATGAAACTGTTAAATTAATACTTATCAAGATTATAGTTTTTTACTGACTCAAAATTACAGGCTATCATTCTACATTCAGTGCCAAGAACCTTTTGTCAATATTCAGAATTTTTATTTGTGAATGCCCATTGTAATTATTTTACATACATCCAAACTTTAATGCGGTCATCTCTATCTGTATTTCTTTCATTTCCTTTCTCTTTTCACCTGCCTTCTAACATTTTTGTTTCTTCTCCTGTTTCACCTCTTTGTGTCTGCACTGAGTCTAGCTTGGATAACCTACATTTCTTAGCTAGATTTAAAGGACAAAATGGTTTTACAGCATTAATAATCTAAAAAGGGCTTTTGAATTAACACAAGGGACAATAGTACTGTGGTAGAATGCATTCTTGGTACACAGAAGTCCCAAGTTTAAATCATACTATCTACAGTTAGTAGGAGGCAGTCATAGAGAATAGGAGAGATCAAACTCTGAAAAAGATTTATTTTAGACTACAACTTCCAGAATCCCCAAAAAGAGTCATTTCCAAGCTGTAATCAAGACATTTGAGGGAGACTCGGGAGACCTCTTACCAGCCAGAGCAGATAATACTTTCCAGGTGGACAAACAGCCTGACCGTATGAGGCAGTTTCCATCGTCCTCTGCTCTCCTGACACCAAGCCTTCCTCTTCCATCTGCAATTTCTGCCAGAATGCTGTTAGGAGGTATGATGGGTGGGTTCTTATATGTTGTGCAACTCTCTTTTGTTAACTGCAAACTGAATTATGCCATACAGTTCAGCTGAGTAATAAACCATAATCTGATTGGGAGGAGGTATTGGAGTGGGCTACACCATTACATATCCTTTTTCTAACCCAGTTTAACAAGTTGCTCCTGAGAAGTTATTTATTCTAGCTGTCAACATCCTGTTGTTGAGATGATGGCAATCAAATCTCTTTTAGATCCTAATCTTATTCTTCATATCCCTGCCTGAAGTATTTGAAGCACTCATATTGCCCATATCTCTTTTTTTGTCAGCAAAGTGATTTGTTTGACATTGATCATTTGTTCCACAATAGTGTATGGAGTATGTGTGTATATGTCAAGTATTAGTAGGAAATAAATGTGGAATAACCAGGACATAGTTGTGCTATGGAATGCACAATTAGCAACAGGTTAAAAACACATTCTTCAGTAGCTAATTTTAAAAGAAAAGAAAAGAAAGAAGAGCATGTCTAATAGTTTTAAATCCCACCAATATAATTAGGGTAGAGAAGACAAGAGGGATGTTGAGTCTGAAAGACTCAAGTGCTTGGGGCTTTATCCCACAAGGCAGCAGGATAGTAGTATCTTTGACTGGGACTTAGTCTATGAAATTCATAGACAGATTTAGCCAAGACTATCATGTGAGACTAAATTATTTCTCTGGGCTCCTCAGTGTGGCTTACTCCCAGGGAAATGTTGATGGGTTATGAACTAAATGTATTATGAACATTCACATCTCTGTGTTTTCTTTAAGAAATCCAATTTATCACAGGACAGGGTCTGCATTGATTTTCTTTGGGACTGCAGGGCATGAGGAATGAAGGCTTAACCTGTTCCCTTCTTGCTATCATCCCAACAAATAGTCCCCCCAGTTGCTTTTAGCTTTGAGGACAAAAAGATTCATACTGATGCTAATGACAACTTCTTCTACTATTAAATGCAAATATTTATTTGGGGTGAATGAGTTTTTTTCATCAAGTTTGTTAATTTAGCCCTGTTAGGCCCTGGAGGCTGTTTGAATGCAGTCATACATGAACAGTGGAAGCACAGCACTAGATTTCAATGCTACACAGATTGCTTGAAGTTTTGCTAAAACTGATCAACTGTATGTGTGAGATTCTGGCATCTTTGAGGCTGAGGAGGAATTATTGTCTAAATTCTATGGTTAATCCTAATTAAAGTAGACCCCTTAAATCAATGGGATCTACCAATGTGTTGACATGCCATTCAAGAGTTGATTGAATGAGTCTGTAGGTCAAGGTATAGGAAAATAGATAGATGCTTCTCTGTTGCTCCTCCACTCTCCACTGGCATCGAATATTGCTGTAGCAGATATAAGATGGGTTCATGGAGGAGGAAAGTCATTGCACAATGTAAGAAAAGAATTTCAACCTCCGTAACCCAAAACTGACTTTTGCAAGTGTAAGTGGACTAAGACTATGCTAGTCATTGTGAAGTTTTTCTGCCTGTTACAATGGAATAGTCTAAAATGGCAAGAGAATGTATGACATGGTCCTACAGGTCCCACAGCATTGTTGGATTCCAATTCCCTTGGCACCCCAGCACCAGCCATGCTGGCTCAGCCTTCTTGGACTTGTGGTCCAAAAACTTCTAGGCATGTAAAGCTAAGAACCACTGGAAAAGAGATTGTTCCAAAATTCCTTTGATTGCTTTATCAACAAAATTTTAATGCCCATTCTTGAATTCTTTCTGTTATTTCTTAGCTTGCTTTCAAATATAATTGTCATATCATTTATAAATATATGTTGCCATCTCTCGCCTCAGGTTCATAATTTTGGCCATTTACGCATGGGCTTAAAGAAACGGTGCAGAGTGTCCTCCAGAAAGGACGTCTGCACCTGGGAGTGGACTGGGTTGGACCTACTTATGGTAGATCCGCACCTCAGCCTGTTCCCGAATGACCCGAAGTGGTCGCCCAGTGTGCTTTTGAAAGACCACTTGAAAGCAGTCTTTCAAAAGCACGGAGCACACCACTCCATTCCCACGCTCCGGTGCAGATTTGCAGGCTTGCACCAGTGCGAGCCTGCGATCTGCCGGGGGCGGGCTTTAGGCTGGCAAGCATCAGCGGTTGGTGGAGAGCCTCCACCAACCAGAAGCCGCCATTTTTGTCCCCGGAGCAGTGTGGAGCAGCGGCCATGCACTGCTCCGAACCAGCCTAGACGCAAGCATCTAGCCCACAGGTCCAGTAAGTACCGGCCTAGACCCAAGCGTCTTGCCCAAAGGTCCAGTAAGATTCCCTCGCCCCGTGTGGAAATGGCCATTATCTTCTATTTGAAGATAATGACACTTCCAGGTATTGGCTTGCATTATGTTGGTAGTCCTAACTAAAGTAGATCCAATGGTTCAATGAAATCTACATAAGTGTTGTCCCACCATTCAACAACTGAGTCAACCAGTTTACTTTAATTAGAACTACAAACAGGACTCAGGCTATTGTGTATCAATAAACTGATGGATTCACTGGAGACAACACTTTAAGTCTGTTGTCTTTGACACTGGTCAAGTTTTATGAACTCAGGTGAGGCCAGCAAATGAGTGAAGAGTGTCTTGCAGCTTCTTGTTCCTGTTTTTTCCCATTTTTTTTCTAGAAAACTGACAAATTATACAAACCAGTGTCACTTCCTAGAATTTTGGAAATAAATTTGGGCATGACAGCTACATTTCTTACTATCAGCCTAATTTATTCAGGTATTGTATTTCCATCCAGGTATTTTTCCCCCACTTCCACTGTTCTGTTCGCACATTACATACTCAACTTCTGCCCTTCTGTTTCTTGTTATGTTGATTCAGTGCTTTGAGTCTGACATCTCATATTTTACAAATTGACTCAACCCAAAAGCAACATATCTGGTATCCATGTTTCATTGTGTCTACTATTCCTTGCCTTTGCTTGTCTTTCTAATATCCATTCTATTCCCTTCCTCTGTTGCTCATTAAAGTAAGATAGGCCTATAGTTGGGAATATTATTCCTTTTGCTCCCAAAGGGAATCAATACTAGCCCATTCCTTTTATGATTATTTATAGCTCTGTGCAGCGCAAAGTTTTGCTTGAATACTGTGGCTGTTGAACACACTCTTCCTCTAAAATGACAATGTCAACCCTCTTTAGCGGTTTCTGATTTGTGGTCGTGTGTGATTTTATTTCAGGGATGGGAATCATGCTCCAGATGTTGTTGGACTGCAACTCCCAGCATTTCCGACCATTGGCTTTGCTGATGAGAATTGCAAATAAGTAACTTTTGGAGTATCCACCCCTGCTTCATTTCATGCATCCATTCAGATGAACCCTATAAGGAAAGAAGAAAAAAAGTGGGAAAGTATGATGTCCTTCCTTCTCTTTAGCATGTTTCCAAAGCACCATTTATGAACCTAACCACTTCTAGAAAACTCTTTGCGAGAAACAACTGCCGTGCAGGAAACAAAGTTCAGGGGAGAAAAAAGAGCTTGATATTTTTCATCTTATTGTTTATGTGGCACAAATTTCCAGTCTCAACTGCCTTGGTTATAATCCTCTTGGTGACACAGGCTGGCTTAACCCCCTTTTGTACCAGTGTATATCACTTAGGGGTGTTGCAAAAGGAAGCACCTTTGCTCCTACTGCAGAAGACCTGCTGGGGCCTCCTGCATGAAGCTCCATCCCCACTAATTATTGGTGGCTTTGGAGGTGCTCCTGGGCATATTCAGCTGTCCCTGAGCGCTCCAGGAAGAACGAACATGGGAGAGGGTGTTACCCATTGTGCTGTTCTCTACCAGCTTCACGTTGTTGTTGTTGTTGTTGTTGTTGTTGTTGTTGTTGGGCTGCTGCTGCTGCTGCTGCTGCTGTTGTGTACCTTCAAGTCATTCCTGACTTATGGCAATCCTATCATGGGGTTTTCTGGGACTGAGAGTGTGTGACACTTCCAAGGTCACCCAGTGGGTTTTTGTGGCCGAGCAGGGAACTGAACTCTGGTTGTAGTCCAACATTCAAACACAATGCTGGCTTTGCCACTTTCACAAATGCACTTCTATTTATCCCAGGAAGAAAGCTACTACAGATAGAAATGATAGCTTTCCTTCTAGGGGGAAATGACCGAAACAGCCAGGCAACAGAGCATAAGTGTCCACCGGCATAGCTTAGGACACTTGTGTCAAACACAGGTCTGCGGGCCGAATCTGGCCCACCAGGCCATTTCATGTGGCCCTCACACCTCTCCTGCAGCTGCAACACTCCCCCCACCTGGCAAGCCCAGTCCCTACATTGCGGGCCCCTGGCTGCCAGTACTCTAAAGAGGGGCCTAGCAGCCAGCACTCACCATCTACTTCTACTTCTGACTGTTCCTCTGTCCAACTCTCGTGAGCTGTACAGAGCATTGCCATGATGACTGACGGACAGAGCAGCAGCCAGAAGTAGAAATAGATCGCAAATGCTGGCTGCTGGGCCACTCTTCAGACTACTGGCAGCCAGGGGCCCACAATGTGGGGATCAGGCTCACCAGGTACAGAGAGGGGCAGGAGGGCAGAAAGAGGCACAGAGAGGGCCTGGGGGGCAAAGAGAGGCACAAATCAGAGCACAATTACTTGTTTTGCCTGTCTCAACTGCGACCAAAAACAAATTTAATTTAATAAACAGTGCTTGGTAATATTTGTCTGACGATTAAAAAATAACTTTCTGTTTTCAACACTCATTTTTCAATAAATTGTACAACAGTTGTACACTTGAATATCTGCTTACCATTATTTTTCCTAGACTTCTAATTTCAGAGCTAGTTATTATTAAGACCAGTAATAATTGAATGCAAAGGTAATTATTTAATATGATAAAAGAGTAGATACATTTATATAGTCTTGCAGATACAACTGGCACTTTGAGGGCAACCATAATGCTGATGCGGCCCAAGATGAAACTGAGTTTGACACCCCTGGCCTAGACTCATCATCAGAGGGCCGGGCTGCTCTTTTCCCCTCTGCTTCTTCCAGATGTGCAACACTAGGTTGAGGGAAGGAATTTCTCTGGGTTGTACCTCCGTCCTCCAGTCACTAAGTGGTGGGGATACAGCCAGATGCATTCCAGTTGTTCTTATGTATTTAGAGAAGAAACAGCTTCTGCAAAAGCATTGCCAACTCTGCCTTTCCTCATAACAAACAGGAGTAGGTAAGTTAAATAGGTAAACAGCTACTCCTTTTACAAAGCTGGACAGAGGGCCTGGTAAGTCAGAGAGCCAGACCACCTCTTTTTCTCACTATTCCACTTTTCCCAGCTTAAGTTCAGACCTATCCAACCTCAGCCCTTTTCTTGGCTAGGAATAAAACAGAAGGATTGTTATCTGATCTCAAAGGAGTTCGAGATCCAGCCGCATATCTCTGCTTTGTGTATTTCCTATCCATACAAAATGTGGATTTTGCAAACCTTTGTTTTTTCTTATTTTTTATTGGATTTTTAAAGTATAGCTGCAAAAAGGGGATAGAAAAAAGGGAGGAAAAGGAGAAAAGAAATGCATTAGATAGGAAAGTGGGCTAGGCATATACATTAATATAAGCTATTCAAGGAGTTGGCATCTGTAGCTTACGTGATCATGTGTGGCTAACACAATAAGGTCTTCTGACCATGAAACAATGAAGAATGCATATTTGTTTTTCTGCACTTGGAGTACAAGTCTTCACTACAGCAAGAGCAATCCACAAGCCTTTGAATGTGTGTTTAAAAGTCTTGGAGGCACACCAGTATAATTGGCTACAATCCCACTAAAGAATGCATCAATATAACTGGTGATGATCCACTTAGATACTTATGCAAAACAAACAAGAGGTTTATTTTAATGTAGTCCCGACTATTCCTATATATCTTTTGATCGATTGCTTTGTGGTCACGTTCATTAGACAGCCTAATTTGAACCACAATTAGATTTTATCTTTTTAAAAGATAAAGCAGATTCCCAAGTCATTAATTAAAGGACTTGACTCAAGTGGGCTGCAAGATGGATGTTACATTCCTCCACTGATGACCCAGCTCAGCAAAACAAAACACTTTAGCTTCGAGAAGCAAATACTGCCAAACTAATTGAATGCAAAACTTTTGCAGTGTGCTCCAGAGCACTGAGAAGAAAAGCTCTTCAAAGCATTCACAAACCCACTCACTATTCTTTTTATCTCATCACAATTCACCCATAAAATTGACCAGCCTATGCATGGCAAATTGCACTGATCTTAGATAAAAAGGATAAAATATAGAAACAGCCAGTTTAACTGTAACCTAAAATGGCAACCAGATATGCTCTCCCATGCCCAAAACTGTATAGAGAAATGTCATGGGTTGTTGGTGTGTGGAGCAGACATTGCTAATGCTGTTGTTTTTGTTGTGTACCTTCTAGCTGTTTCCAACTTACAGTGAGCCTAAGGCAAACCTATCACAGGGTTTTCTGGGGGTTGAGAGTGTGTGACACACTCAGGCTCGCCCAGTGGATTTCCATAGCCAAATAGTGAATTGAACCCTAGCCTCCAGAGTTCCAGTCTAATGCTCAGACCACTATACCATTCTGGCTCTAGTCCATTCAAATTCTACTTTAAATATCTGAAAGAAAACCATCCTCTGTTGATGCTCACAGGTTCCTCCCAATTCCATGGGTTGTTGTTAACTGCTCTCAAGTCAGTTTCAGCTTAAAACAATCCTCTGAATAAAAAACCTTCATAGCCCTTATCCATAGCACTTACCCATAGCCCTGCTCAGGTTCTGCAGATTCAAGGCTACTACTTCTGTGACTGTCTATCCATCTCTATTGCAGTCTTCCTACTGCCTTGCACTTTGCAAGCATTATTGACTTTTCTAGGGAAACGTGTTGTCTGCTGATATGGCAAGAGTACAATAGCCTTTGTTTAGATTTTCTGACTTCTAGGAGGAATTTAGGCTTGATTTGGTCCAGGACTGACTGATTTATTTACTTACTTACTTATTTTGGCAGTCCATGGTATCAATAGAACTCTTGTCCAGCACCCCATTTCAAACAAATCAATTCTCTTCCTATCAGTTTTCTTCACAGTCCAGTTTTCACAACCACACATAGAAATCAGAACTTCATGGTTACAGCTTGAAAATACTAATTCTTTGGACTGCAACTTCCAGAATTCCCTATGTGCCCTTGCTGGTTAGTGAATTCTAAGTGTTATAGTCCAAAAAAGGGGGGATTTTTCCAAGGTCTTTCCACAGATATGTTTGGGAGATAAGAGTGCCTGAGAACCAATATGTGTCTTTTCCTGATATGCCTGTTTTTCACAGCCCTGCTGCTGGTGGAACATCTACAGTGGGCATGTTTTCTGCTACCATTCCAAGTGGCCTCTGATGGCAAAATATCATCTTGGAGCAGCACGTTCGCTGTTTCCTATGGCTGTTGGCCATCCCTTAAATTGGATGACATATTTAGATACTCTGAGTCATGAGAAATAACTTTTTCACATCAGTAGTTTTTATTCTGAATGATAAATAGGGACTACATATCTTGTCTGATTGCTCAGATGTTGAGGAGAGGCTCTCTTGAGGATGCTGTTACTTGGAGAGCCTCATTTAACGGTATGTAGGAGAGAGCTTTCTCCTAAGAAAGATACTCGCCTCAGAGCTGCAGTCCTTTCCGACTCTCACTGACTTTATGAGGCATGGAAAGATGACTTTCTTTCAATTGGTTTATTGCCTCTTAAACTGATTTGTTTACTGTCAACTTTCAATAACGTAGCCATCTTGGCCACTATTTTTAGAGCAAAGGTGGGATAAAATAAATGACAATAAGTAAAAAATAGTGATATTATCTAGTTTATGAAACTGAATTTTCAAGTTTTCTACTTATCCATGACACTTATGTTTCTCACAAAGATCATACTAACTCCATCCCTGTGAGAAACTCAGGTGGTAAAGTCCTGAAAATGGAAGTATATCATTACCTCAAAAGCATGCATATGATCATCAGTAACTATCTGAATGTCTGAAACTAGAAGTGGAGAGGATATTATATGTAGAACCCATCTGTCTTGTTCTAGAATGGATTTAAAAAAAAAAACATTTAAAGCCACTGTAAGTCCCCTAACACACCTAAACACTATGTCCTGAGGATCCTAATTATTTTATATCAAACATAGTGAGCCATAGAGATATACTGGATGGACATGTAGGCAGTAGATCAAAAGAGTAGCTGGTTTTTTGTCACACATCCTGGGCAATCTTGTTAATGGCTCACAAGCCATTGGAATGGAGTTTCAGCAGCGATCAGGAGACAATAACTCTCTGGGAACAAATAGACAATGCAAATTGCCTGGAATTTGACACTTTGAGGTATGCATCTCTGGATGAGAGATACTCATCTTGCAAGAAACTACAAGGATGTTTGGCTGTATTTTCTTTGAACTACAAAAGCTGAAATCTAAATAAAAACTGCAGCCATCTGGTTTCCCAGGACATGGGTCAGCTCTATAACTAGGTGCATTTTCTCATTCTTTTGGGGGAGTTTGGTTTTGGAGTTGGGAGTTTTGGAGTTAGGAGTTCGCTCAGATCTGCAAACCATGAAGCTGGTAAGCTCCCCTCAGCCTCTAAAGGCGTGGCTGAGATCGTTTTCTCCCAGCTGAAGACTTCTGGATTGGTACAGGATTAAATCAAACACTTATGTCTCTCTCTCTCTCTCTTAATTTTCACCTCTTTCTAACTGTCTATAGTCTTGTATGCTTGTTGGAGTGAGTGCAGCTGAGTGATTGTATGGACTTTAACATCTATGTCAGTAAAATACTTAAATTTGAATAATTTGTGTGATTTCTGGCTGGGCCTGACCCCGTAAACATTGGGTAAAAGATTCCAGTCCGTTGCCCTGCCTCTCGCATTGCTAGCTTGTGCTCTTTGACTAATTTCCCCAACTTGTATAATTGAGAGCGCATTTAGGTGTCCCTAAGGGACCCCCAAGCAAGCAGGGTAACACCACCTTCATCTGGTGTCTTTTTTAATCCCTTTTCTTCTCTATCAATCTGAAATAATGAGCCAGCTCTCAAGAAACCTAAATGCTAAGAAAAGGCTGCTCACTGCCAATGAGAAAAAACATATATCGTCATGCTTGATTATCCATTTCTGCACTACATCAGTTATCTCATTGCACCCTAGTCACAAATCCTGCAGCTGAGCTTAAGATAAAGGATGTTAAAATTATGTTCAGAATTCACTATCACAGTTAGAGATGCGCAAGCTAGAGTCACACATCCATATCTGGTTTGTATTCATGGTCCCTATGTATTCACAGTCGTGGCACTATTGCCATGACTGTAAAAGCCCTCTGTGACCGGGCCTGCTTCTTTCTCTCTCAGATGAGTAGGGCAGCTCCCCAATTTGATAAAGTGCCCTGTGTCATTTCACATACACAGCTCTGCCTTCCCCTTTAAACACTACTTCTGAGTAAAGAGTGAGGTGTTTCAATGGTTAATTAGAACCCCTTTAGAGTTTTATGATAGCATGTTTTCTATTTGAGTTTTAAATACTATATACTACTCAGTTGAGTCCAAATTTATAAAAATGAACAATAATTTTTATTAAGCTAACAAACAGAACAAAGAAAAAAAAACAAAGTTCTTCAAAGTTCTTTTAAACAGTTTGCTTATGTCTTGAAATCCTCGTATAAACGCCAGGATCACAAACAGCCCTTTGGCCACATTATCACCAAAGGCTCATCTGTCAAATCGAGGTCACACGTTGTGGCCAGATTCAAAAATGGTTTGATTGCTCTTCTGCCATTCTCTCTCAGCTTTCCCTGAGAAACAAACCCTCTCACTCAGACAACCACCCCCCACCGCTGACTGAGGACCTCTGGCCATTTCCACACGGGCTTAAAGAAACGGTGCAGAGCATCCTCCAGGGAGGACGTCTGCACCTGGGAGTAGACTGGGTCAGACCTACTTAGTGTAGTTCCGCACCTCAGCCCACTCCGGAATGACCCGAAGTGGTCACCCAGCATGCTTTTGAAAGACCGCTTGAAACAGGTCTTTCAAAAGCACTGAGCGTGCCACTCTGTGCCTGCGCTCTGGTGCAGATTTGCAGGCTCGCATCAGTGCAAGCCTGCAATCTGCTGGGTGTGGACTTTAGGCTGGCGAGCCTCAGCGGTTGGTGGAGAGCCTTGACCATCCAGAAGCCACCATTTTTGTCTCCGGAGCAGTGCAGAGCAGCGGCCACGGACTTCTCCGGACCAACCTGGACTGAAGCATGGAGCCAAGAAGTCCGGTAAGTACCAGCATGGGGCGATTCCCTCGCCCCGTGCAGAAATGGCCTCTATTCCAGAGCGCTCTCTGACTGAAAGACTCACCAAAGGACTGTCAAAATGACACTCAGTGTGTGCCTTTTTATACAGTCTCCTCTCAAGCCTCCAGCCCCTCCCTCACATTAATGGGCTGGGTTTGTCTCTTGAGTAGCTATACTGGCTGCCTGGCAATCTGTTGCCTGGTTACTCTGGCACTCAGGATAGCCACACACCCTGGAATTTCATCACCCCCACAAACCCTGCTAAGTGCTAACCTGTTAAGTGCTGTTAACAAAGGCTGCATGCAGAGTTAGTCATACTTACAATAAACCCTAATATGAGTACTGCCAATTTCCAGGTGACTAAATATTATTGAGTTGGGTCCAACCCAAAATAAATATATGTGGAAATGAACTGGAGTTAGAGCTATCAAATCTAATCAGCCAACCAACCAACCAGTTTTCATTGACTGAAAAGGAACAGGTTTTGAAAACACATTGTAATTATTCTACCAAGAATAATTCACCAAGAACACACCCACTCCTTTTCAGTTTGGTAAGCAAAGAAGTGTTGAGCCAGTTTATTTATTGCAAAGAGACTGCTTGGGAAGACCAGGATGGGACATTGCAAACATTGCCTACTTTTAGGTACCATCATAAAGCCATTTTTCTTCTCATGAATTTCCTGAGTAATGACCTTTACCTCTGAATGAACAGAACTATGCTCTGTTTTGGCATTTAGTCTGATTTTATGAGATTGCAAAATAGGAATGTATTCCTCACGCCCACTCCCACCCCCTGCCTTGGGGCAATTCAGTTTCAACCCAAAATATTAATTATTTAGGGGTTATATGTTTAGTTAGAATATAGCAATCAAGTGGTTTAGCGCAAGAAACAGAAGGGTAAAAAAATTCAGCAAACATGAAAAAGCCACCCAAGGAAACAGAACATTCTGCTGTTGAGAAGCCAGCAAAGGAGCCCAAATGTTTCCCTTAAAGAATACATTTTTCAAAATGTGCATATTTTGTGCTACATATAAGACTTTGCTTTTTCCTATGCATATATGTTAATTCTCTCTTGCATATGTGTACACATTTTTGAATAGTTTTATTTTTGTTCTGTAAAATGCTTTGTAAAATCAGTAATGTTCAGATATCTAATGGAAAACTGCATTCAGATCCATGCTCAGTTCATACATATATTAAAACTTACACTAAAATGCAAACTCAATCACAAATACATGGCTCATCTCTTTTCATGTGGACTGGATCTAGGCCCCTTCCTATTTACAAATCAGGAGTACAAGGCTGTCCAGAAGCTTAGACTGCTAACAGCTTAAATCCAGATGGACTTATTGATTTGAATCCATTGTTGGTTCCAACCAGGGTAGATTTATTGAATCAATGGGATTTACCTATACATTTACTCACCATTCAACAGTTGAATTGATGGCTCTACTCTAGTTAGGATTAACAACAGAGCTGAGGCCACACTATATAATTTTTTATATACTGCTTCCTTCCTGGTGATTATAGATTTATTTCTCCCAATTGATCATTCTAATATTAGATCTGGAGTAACAAGTTCAATCACTGGGAAAAAGAAAAGGAAAGCAGGGATAAATAAATAAATCAAAAATTGACCAGTTTGCACTAGCTTGAGTGTAAGCAACTCCAGTGCATTTCTATTTATCACCATTTGCTGTAATTAAACGCTGTTTATTTCCTTTATCACCTGATTCCTTTCAATTATTTCTTCTTGAAAAGGACTACAATCAGCATTATTCAATGGGAATTTGGTTCACCCAGAATCTTTTGTTAGAACAGCAGCACCAACAAACCAGTTAAAAAGAAAAGAATCTATTGTCAGCTATGCATGTTGTGGGGGGAGGTGGCATTTGTTTCTGTAGTATATCTAATTATTTCTATTTTGCTTTTGGGGGGAAAAGCTTTGTTATCTTTAATTATACATGAAGCAAGGACATATGTCTTGGATGGTAAAACCAGAAATCGTGGCATAGTAGGATTTCAAAAATTGTCTTTTGGTGCACAAAAAGTATTTCATTCACATGAAAAATGTTACACTAGTAGCTTATTATTAAAATGACCATTGCATTGCCCATCACTCGTAGACCAGAATCCTATTCATAATCAGAGCTATGGGAGACCTATTGAACTATGGGAGTTTTATTGTGTGCCACTGGACATATCATGAGATGATGGGATTCAGAGCCAGAGGTCTGGGACTGTCCAATAATGCTCAGCAAAGTGGAAGGCAATAGGAAAAGAGGATGGCTAACTACAGACAGATTGGATTGATCAAAGAAGTCATAGCTCTGAGTCTGTAAGATCTGAAGATAACTGTGGATGGCCAGGGCTCTTGCAAGTCTTTTATTCATAGGGTTGCCATAAGTTGGTGTCAACCTGAGAAGTTAACAACAATTGTGTGCCAGCACTTCTGCAAATCAATTAACTCAACATAGCTACTCTAGCTGGGACTACCAAAAGGTTTCAGACTATATTATCTGTCTTGCACTGAAATATCAGAGAACTCATCAAATGTCAGAATCAAGTGAGCAAATGTTAGGAGAAAAGAGGTGTAATCATTAAATATATGGCGCTGAATCCAGATTTAGGAATCCAAATCAAAGATCTTTCCACCCTTTCCTCTCCCAAGGTAGCCTTTCCAATATTCTGAAAATGCTACACAGAAAGCTGGTGGCCCTGCAAACTGATGTAGTTCATGATATAGGTGAAGATCTACAAGCATCAGGCAAAGATACTTATCATAAGCATAAGTCCACTCATCCAGTTTTTTGGCATTCCCCTCAGTAGCAACTGGTAACTTCCATGTCAGTGGAGTGTTGAATCTGCTCCAAGTTTTAGTTTGAACTTTAAAGGCACCATCCAAGGTGCTGAAGCATATCTCTTTCCCACAAGTTATGTACCACACTCAGCATCTGTCACTTGAAGTGACTATTTCATGCTAGGACCAGCCTAAAAATAGGGCTGTCCATGAAAACACGCATTCAGACATGGAACTGTAGTAGGAAATCTACTAGACTTCAAGAACCTAACAACATTAGTATTTTGGGGACTGCTGACATCATGGGACACAAATGGACATCCAGTCCCAGAATTTTGAAAAGTTCCTTTTTGGATTAACAGCTACCTGAATCCATCATCCATAATAGCCAGTAGCCATGCTGTGCTACAGATAGTGATGAACCACTACTCCCATCATCTCTCATCATTGGCTACACTGGCTAATGGAAACTAGAGTCCAACAACATCTTAGAAGCCTGTTATATAGAGAGCAACAGGCACAGATCTCAGCACCAGTGCTTGTGAAATAATCAGCCTGCAGGGACACTATTTATTCTCTAGAAAACATTTCAATAAGTTTCTTTCTGAAGTCTTCTCTCTCTTTTTCTCTCAGTCTCTCAGTCTCTCTCTCTGTCTCCACAAAGGACAGCTTCTGGCCTTTAGAATATTACTATAAATGATTCCCTTTGGAGTATGAAATGTGAGGCAAAGGAACAATTCCAACAGTAAACCTGTAAAGCTATCAGACATGCAGAAAAATATCAAAGGGAAGAAAATGCACAAGTTAATAAAACATAAAACATTTGCTCCATTAGAAAAAGGCAGGGATATCATTATTACTGCATCAAATTAGTAGGCAAGCAATTATGCCCATGATGTTCTAGTGCCTTTTGCATCTTGCACAAAAAGTTTGGCAAAACTAAAAGGTAAAAACAATCCATTTGAGACATATAATCAGAATATGTACTGAACTCAAACACTTTAATAGTCAGGATGCTGAAAATGGTAACAAGGCAGAAAGTGCAGTACAGCCTGTGATATTGGACAGAGAATTAACTCTCTGAGAATGTCAGTTTTCTTTCCCCCTCCCCTGAAGCATCTTATTTGAATACAAACATTTGAGGGGTAGAAATCATACAGCTCTTGGAACTCCCCCAGAGATTCCCTCCAAAACACTGATACTCTCCCCTGGGGAAAAAAAAATTAGAAAGAGCCATGTTAAGACTGGATAAAACATGAGCTGTGGGATATTTCTGCACAAAACAGCATGTTTTGCTCCAGAAACAGCATATTCTGGACAGAAAACAAGAATATTGTTTTCTGAGCAGAAAACACTGTTCTCTGCTCAAAATAACTATATGTGAATGTTGTGCAAGATTAACTCCCATACTGCAAATTGTTTTTGCAACCAGCACAGCTTTCTCGTAGCGTGAAGAAATTTGCTAAGATAACTCATTGCTTCCTTCAAGAACAAAATTGAAAGAAATTACACCCATGGTGCTTAAAGTGGTATCTCCTGAGCCACCTAGAATGAGTTGTATAAATAATAAAACTAATTAAATATAAATTTAATGGAAGTTAATCTCTGATTTTTAAATTCCATTTTTCTGGGTAAATGAATCACGCCAAGGTACAAATCAGCTTTTTCTCAAGCTGTCCTATCTGAATGCATTGGATTACAAGTCCCAGAATCTCTTAGCCAGCAATAGAGAAAACTTCTCCAAATCAGTGGTGGAGCTTAGAGTGTGTGGAGGGGGGAAGGAGTGGGGTCACACTGGGAGGCATGGCTACTGTGTGGGGGTGTGTGGCCAGGGAGTGCAGAGGCAGGGCCAGGATATGGGGTGTGGCTACGGGCCAGGATGCCCTCAAAACATTGCCGCCTGGGGCAAACCACTCTCATAGCCCCCCCATCCCTATGTGACTGCTCTAAATGGTGTTCTTCCTGCATGCTGTCAGGCAAGCGCTGGCACTTTGTTAGTTGCTTTCGCATGTGTGAAGTTCCCCCATACCAGCAATTAGGCATTTTCAACTGATATGGAAGTCCATATTCAATTGAAGACATTGGAAGTAGAGTTGCACATGTGATGCCATTGTACAGGTGGTGCCACAGTGCACTGTATGCACTACACATTGCAATTATGGATTTCAATTATGGATTTGTTTGCACACTGTGTTGCCTAGCACTGCAGTTCACTAATTCACTATAATCACATAATGCCAGGAATATAAATTTACTCTGACTTCTTGGAGCAGGATCTTAGTGTTTAAGTGCCACTGGCCTTCCAAATCCGGAATAATCAGCAGTGTTAAGGAAGCATACTGTTCTGTTCAGTCTCTTTAAAAGAGAAGCCATGTGAGTGAACTAGAAGGAACACTTTTGCAGCAAAAATCTACATGAGCCTGCATCATCTTTCCCGTAACCAGGGGGGAATCTCTTGGGGAAAAAACTTGCTGGAAAACTCAATAATGCTTGATAGTAAGGCAGTAGGAAGAGAGGGAGACCACAGTCCAGGTGGATAGACTCAACCAAAGAAGCCACAGTCTTGAGTTTCCAAGAGCTGTGCAGGGCTATTGTTGAACCAAGCTCATGGAGGTCTCTCCTAAGTTTCCCATAAGCCACAGTTGATTTGATGACAAATAACAACTCCCTGGTTTTTCTGCCTAAGGAACTAGAATTTTTAAAAAAGTTAAATATTTGGAAAACTGAGGCAGCGGCTCTCCTCACAGATACAATACACACACACACACACACACACACACTTTTCATACCAGATATGATTACTTTTTCTTGTAGTCACCCTGCAAGAGATACCCAGGAAGCTAAACTAGCCTGCAAACTTATTTAATTCAATACATATCTCCTTTTCCTCTTAGCAACCACAAACTAGCCTTCAAAAGGGGCAACGTACAGTAGCAGGAGGAAGCAGATGCTCATCCCTTTCTCCATCTGCTAATTTTCCATTACAAATCCCCACTTACATGCCTTGTGTATGCCTTGTCCTTCAGCCATTTTCCCAGGACAGTTTACAAAAAATCAAAGTGACAATAAAAGTAATTAAAAAGAAGAACATTCAAACACACACAGCAGCATCAGGAGAGATGAAAAGAGGTCAAATTTAAAAGCCCAGGTAAATAGAAAAGCTCTCTCCCTAGAATCAAAATAGTAGAAGTAAAAGTACCTGGCGAGTCTCTCTGGAGAGACTATTTCACAGTATGGGAGCGACCACAATAAAGTCCCTTTCCCCACAAGTTACCTAACAAATCTTGTGATGGCAGGAATTCTTGAAGAATGGTCCCTGTTAAAGATCTTAGTTGAGGAGCAGGCAGATGTGGAGACAAGTGGACTGTTGATCCCAGCAGGTTTCTATATGTATGTGTGCCCTATCAGGCAACCCAGAAATAGAAGATTCAGGACAGTTCAATATTTAATCTAAAAAATAAAATGAAAAAATGAAAAAAATCCAAAAGGGGCCTTAAGTTTACTTGAAAAAAAACAACAACCAATCCATGATTATTATAAACATTTCCAGGGGGATCTGCAAAGGGAAAATATCAATCTGTCAAAGCAAAAACAAAGAATCTGTGAAGACCAAGGCCATTTCCGCACTAGCTTGTTATAGCGCGATGATTCCACTTTCAACATCCTCTGAAATCCTGGCGTTTGCAGTTTTGGGAGGGGCTAGCCGGCCCCTCCTGAAACTGCAAACCCCAGGATTCCAGAGGATGTTGAAAGTGGAATCATCGCGCTATAACAAGCTAGTGCAGAAATGGCCTAACATGTTTTATTTGGCATAAGCTTTCATTAACTGGGGCCCACTTCCATCTGATGCAATGCGCATAATATGTCTGGAGTCGTGGGCTGTTGTCCACAAAAGTTTATACGCACGTAAGTATACAACAAGGTTTACAATTTGTTAGCCTCTAAGGTGCCACTAGACTTGTGACTATAACAGAAAAGCGGAAGACTCAGAAGCTCTAGATCCCCAGTTAACTTTTTCCAAGATATCTGGCTGCCTCAGATTGAGAAACAAACAGTGCTGCAGCCCTATTCAGGTTGTGGTGCATAGTACCCAAATCCAGCCAAGTTAGTTTGGCACCAGAGGCAGAAATTCCCACAAGTGTTTTCTCTCTTTTCCTATCAATAAAAAGAGTAACATGTTTAAAATCTAGTTACCTTTCCCTGGCACCCCAGATCTGCTGCCCAAGGTAGCCCCCTCCTTCTTTCCAAAGGCATGACCATAAAAACAGAACTTGTTTCCCAGTCTCTAAACCTCAATACATTCTCCCTCTCTCTCATCACACTAGTGCTCAGCTCAGTACATCCATTAAGACGTGAGAAGGAAACCCCTTCATTTGATTGATGGCTGCTTGATAATGAACATCTCCTCCCTTCTTCGTTGGAGGTTTTTAAGAATAGCCACGATTTCAGGGATGCTTTAGCTGTGGATTTGTGTACTGGCAGGGGTTTGGAATGGATTATCCTCAGGATATCTTCCATCTCCTGATCCTGTAGCCATTAGACTTGACTACAGTAGTGGTCTGTTGTTGTTGTTGTTGTTGTTGTTGTTGTTGTTGTTGCCTCCACAGTCTAAGACATAGGCCATTTCCACACTAGAGTGGAGGAGCATTTCACTGCGTTTTATAAGCAGTGTTTTTTACTCCAATGTCCTCCAGTTTCTATCGAAGAAAAGCAGAGACAATCATTTGTAGCTTCTGCATGTCAATTCCCCTGGAACTCTTATTCCTCTCCCTCGGTCCACTCTGCCACAGCTGTTTGGTCAATTTAATGCCCACCTCTGTGGTGTGAATCGATGTAGTGCTTCCGCGTGTAGGAAAAAAACGCCGTGAACCATTTTGGCTGATTTGCTTCGGAGTTTTTCCGTTTTTACCTTACACCGGTTTCACAACGATGTGAACTGCTTTCAGAGCTAAACACATGTGGAACAAACTACGACAGAACAACATTAAACCAGTTTGACATGAATTCAGGAATACTTTTAAAGCAGATAAAAAACTGAGGTGACAGAAGATTAATCAAGAGTGTCCCTACCAAGTTGGGATAGTTAGAGGGCATGCTAAAAAAAGACCACTGTTATGAGACCAAGGTGCCTGCAGCCCTCTTTATGTGCAACAGGGGAAAAGAACCTTTTGTTTTCCAGATGGACTTCAAATCCCAGAGTCTCTTATTAATGGCCACACTGAATAGAAACAATGATAACTGAGGTCCAAAACACCCAGAGCACCAAGGTCTCCCCATTCTTTCTTTATATCAGGGGTGGCAAGTACACTGCATGTGGCCAGCCAGGGTTCCAGACTTTTTAAGAGTTTTCCCCTAAAATGCCCCCAAATGCCTTCTAGGGGTCTGGCATCATTTTAGGCTCACAAGAGACCTTTATTCTTTTATCAAGAAGTGATACAAAAGGTGAATCCTGGGTCACTTCTTGTTTTAAGAAAAAGGCTCTCTTGCCCTAAAATGGTCTCCAAAAATGGTCTGCCGAAAAATTGGCAGAACTGCCCCACACCTGCTAGAGAACATTTGGACCCAAAAATGAATTTTTGGCAGTGGTGTGTGGCCCTCTGATGTTTCCTGGAAGCCAACGCAACCCACAACATTTGCCCACCCCTGTTTTATAGTATTTCTTAGCAAAACACAATGATCAAACAAAAGTACAAAACACTTGGGCATGTCATCACGCTGGCACAATGCCACCCTCAGAGACAGTGCCATGATATTCCACAGGGGGAATGTAAGTAATATTTCTAGAGCTCCAGACAAAGGAAGGCATGACCTTCTTTTTAAATTTGTCTTTCCTGACAACTTCTCTTATGTATGCTTGTTTCAGATGTGAGGAATGAGCTACATTGATCCTTGTTTTGGAAATCAGTCAGAGGAGTAAACAACCAGGCTGGGTGATTTATGACCAGATGAGCTGATAGTACCACAGAGACTTTTTAACCACCTTCTGCCTAAAAACTGGATTTAGGAACCTGGAATGTTAGTGTTTGGGCTTGTATTCCACTCATAGTTGCAGATAGCTCTAGTGGGGAGATTTCAGTTACATCACTGAGAAAGGATTTTGGTAACTTGCTAGCTATTCAGCTTGGATGAAGGCCTGTTGGTAGTATTGCCAACTCTGGAGTATCCTACAACCTGAGATTTGGGGGGTGCCCTAAATACTCTAAAGGTACCAGTTCCTGTCTGATCTTGGAAGCTAAGTAGGTCAGCCTTGGTTAGTACTTCAATGGGAGACCTCCAACAAATACCAGGAGCTGTAGGGTACATTTCAGAGGAAGGAACTGACAAAACCACCTCTGAGTATTGGGTGCCTAAGAAAACCCTATGAAATTCATGGGGTCACCATAAGTCAACAGGTGACCTGGAGGTAGGCAGGCACACACACACACACTGACCTTGGTGATGTCATTCAGTATAAATCTTTACAATACACACACAGAGACATACACAATATTTCTAGCAGTGGTTTAGCACATGGGATGGGAGGATGGAGCTTCTGTTCAGATTTGTTGTATACCATGTAAATAAAATTATAATGGAGGCTGGAGAGGCCACTTCCTCCTTTCTTTCCATGTTGATTGAAAAGCCCTATTCGTATCAGTTTTCATAATTTTGCAAACATAAATATTGGAGGATCCTAGGGGAAACCCATTTCTTAATGCTTTGACCTTTTCTTACATTAGTTTTAGCTAGACACAAGTCCATTTTCCTTTTCTAAGAGAGGATTAACTCTTATTTCCCAACCACTTTTCACAAGAGGAAAAAATGAACAAGACTACAGTTCTTTTGAAAGGATCACAGACCAGGCCAGAACTTCTTAACTCCAAGATAGAACAATTTACTTTTCTAGTCTGCAACTCCAGATAACACTCCATAAAACACGGTCGGCGAGGTGGGATTCTGGGAGCTGTACTTCAAAAACTTTCCCACAGTCTACACCACAGGTGTAGAGGGACTATTGGTCCAGAAAGCTGCCCTAGATGGTAGCTCATCTAGCTTTATCTTTATTTTATTCTTACTATATGTTGAGCCTCCCTTATCTGGTAATCCAAAAACCAAAAATCTCCAAAACCAGAAACTTTTTGCCATCAGCCACCTGCTTGCACTTTCAAGGTGGTAGCTCCAGCACTCCTGCTTTTTCATCTGAAGAGCACTGCAACTGCCATTCAAAAGTGGAAGTGGATGGCAGGTGGCAAAAAGAGAGACTGAGAATGTGTGAAATTGTGAGAGCCATGAATTTGCATCACTTATTTGCACTACACTTACATTCCTGCCATTTCACAGGTCCTCGATCTCTCTCCAGCCTCATAGCTCATTGACAACAAAAGTAGCAAATGAACAAGATACAAGGCTATTCCAAAAAGGTGTCTTGAACACAATTCAGCCAGTGCCCACGGAAGCAGAGTGGTGTGTAGGAGCAGTCAAGTAGTCAGTCCAGTCCAGGACAGTCATAGGTTACATGAGCAAGATGCAGGGAGAAAAGCACAAAGGTGGTCTTTAAGCCAGAGATGTATCTAGGGTGGAGAAACTGGAGCATGAGCCCCAGGCACCAATGCCAGGGGGGCACCAAAAAGTGGAACCCCCACCACCTTATTGCCCAGGCCTTGCCTGCCACCACCCCTGCTGGATTCCTTCCTGGCTGGACGGCAAAAGCAACAGCAGCATCCCTCTTGCCTGCCACCATCTTCTGTCACCCCACCCCATCTGTCACAGCCCCAACCCTTGTCCCACCCCTGCCATGGCCTCCCCCCTACCTGCCGCAGCCCCACTCTCATCGGGGTCCTGGCAGAGGTAGCAGCAGCAGCCATCCCGCCTGCCTCCGCCCCGTGCCTACCATAGCCCTGCCCTTACCCCACCCCACCTGTTTCAGCCCCACCAGAGTCCTTCCTGGCCGGGGGAGGAGGCAATGACATCAGCAGCAGCCCTCCTGCTCACGGTCCTCCCGCCTGCCTACTGTACAGTAGGCCTTCCAAGTTCACAAAGTTTCAGGGCACAGAACCCTTGTGAAAGTGGAAAAAATACAGATGACTCCCCCCCCAATTCCTCTCCTCCCATTCCTTTGCCTCTAGCCCCAGCATTAGGGAGAGGGAAGAAAAAAGACAAAGTAAATGGCTCACTGGTACTTTCCCCTCCAAGGGAGAAGAGCAAAATTCTTTCCTTCTACTTACTTCTGGTGGCCATCTTGAAAAAGGAGGGGTAGGATCAAAGAGAGGACCTGACCAATCAGCAGTCATTAAACAGGAGAATGTGCAGCCAGTGGCAGAGAGGACACACCTTCAGCCGTGGGGGGACCCGCTTTGCTCACCCAAAAGGAAAAAATGTCCATTTTAAACACAAGCCTCACAACCCTGGAGTGAGGAATGCAAGGGAATGGAAGGAGGAAAATGGGGGGGAGACCTGCCTTTGTTACCCCAAACCATGGATGCCACAAAGACCAACCAGTGATGCCAGCACCTCCATTCAAAAGTGGGGAATAATTAGCTCAAATAGGAGGCCTGTGAGATGGGGTAACTTAGTGAGAACTTGCCTATCAATGTTTATGGGCACGTGCAGAAAAGAACCAACTGGAGAATAAAAATGTAAACGAAAAACGCGTTTTATTTAACAAGATTCACGCAAGCATGCAAAAGCTCAAACACTCACACACTTGCACAAGGACTAAATGAAGGAAAGGGAAGAAAGTAGGATAGAGAACGTTGAGGGATTTGGTCAATATTTACCAGTCCGGAAAGAAGCGGACAAAGCAGCGACGTGGTCTAGGCAAAAACCTAAGGATAGTTCTTGTTTGGGAACTGGACAGACAAAGTGGCATTTGGAATAGTGAGAGACTGCACTGAGAAGCCTAAAATCAGGGGTATTTGTACCTGAAAGGTATGATTGTGACTTGCACTCCTGGCTAAGCGGATAATGGGAGTTGCAACTCAAACAATGAAGTCCAGATGGAGTTAATGGTTTTAGTGTTTGGGTGACAAGAGGATAATGGTTGTTGTAATAGCTGAGTGTTGTGGAAAGGTGAGGAAACAATAGGGAAATGTTCAGGTGTACAGGGGTTAAGACAATAATAATTCGGAGGGAACTTCCTCATTTCAGCTTGGTGTTTCACACCTATTGTATTCAGGGTGGCCATGCTATTGCCCTGAAACTGACTCGATCTCTTGCCTAAGAGGCAGGTGGGCTGACCTGCCTTGCCATGTCACATTTACAGTCACTAATTTGCCTCTTCCAGCATGACATCGCCGTCACCTCAAGTATCATTTATATTAATGACAATTAATATAATGCCAATCTAGTATTATTTGCCAATTAAACCATGCCAATCATGGGGGGTGCACAGTGCTGTAACACCTCGTGAATAATCAAATTTGTGAAGGTGAAACCCAGGAATATGAAGGGGGGACTGTATTATAAAATAAAAAATTCCCAAATATAGAACGTTTCTGGTCCCAAGCATTTTGATAAAGGAGGCTCAACTTGTATTGCCCTGTATTCTTCTCCTTCAGAAGGAAGGAAGGATTTGACTCACAGCACAGTGTTCTCTTGTTGCTGAGCTCCTAGAGCCAGAGCTATGAAAGAGCCAGTTAAGCAAATCTCTGTGCATTCATTAACAACATTTGAAGTTAGCGCTTCAATATCCTAGTAAAATGTCTTTCATGTTGCATATCGAAATGCCTGGTGAAATCTGAAATTGCCTGAGCATTTGAGCGTTGTACTTAAAATGTGCACTTTAAATAAATAAATGGCTCCTTATGAATAATAAAATATAATTAAATTACATATTGTATTAGACATTCATACATGTATAAATATTTCATTTGGGATGTTAAATGTATGCGATAAACACAGTGGCATTTTAAGGAGGCTCATGTTGAGAGAAGCAGTTTCAGCAGCACTGCTTAGCCTGGTTCCAGGCAGCAAGTCCTTGCATCAGTGGCAGTAGGGCTAACAGACGCTGGAGGACCACACCCAGATAAAACAAGCAGTTATACATACACGATATATATACACTGTAATCAAACTGACAATGGATGTCCAAAAGCAAAAACAGAGGTGAAATCAAACTGGCAGAGTCCTGGCAAGCTCTCCTGAAAAGTCTAGCCGGCAAAAGATTCCAATAACAAGCCAAAGTCAGAGTCTAAAGTACCTTAGGAGGGGTGTGGGAGGGTGAGTTATTATCCCACTCGATGCTGTCTCCTATCTTATAACAGGAGATGGGAACTCCCCCTTACCCTTGGAAATCTATAGCTGCCACCACCTACTGATTTTGACTCTTTCTTTAGTGACTAAGTAGGAAGACACTGGGGAAGGACTCTCTGAACTCAAAGGCTGAATTCTGTCTACAAGTGCAACCAACAGGTCCATGGACAGAGAGCATGGACAGAGAAGTTCTTTAAGGAAAGAGTTTTATTCTAAACAGGCAATATAATGACAAAAGATCTCTCATTCATGAAGGCAACCCCCCTTCAGGAATTACTTAATATTTACAAAGTTACAAATAGCCTAGATCATCTCAGCCAGAGTTTTAAAAGAACACAAACCCCTAATGCGACTAGCTAACAACATTCCATATCTACTCACATTATTATCCAGATGCTGGGATGGTGTCAGGGGAGGAAGCCAGGAGTTTGGGCCTGTTTCACCCAACCTGCAACCAGCCTTCTGTCTCTGCTTGATGTTCCTTTGTTTCTCTCTGCCTCATAGTCTCTCAGGCCTTTTTAAAACTTCTTATTCCCTCCCCCATCTGGTCTTGCTGATTGGACAATTGTCTCTCATGATCTCTGACGTCCTCTGTGATGCTGACCCCCAATAAATGTAACTTAAACCCAACACCTCATTAACCCCTTGTTTATCTAGTGAGAGAACTATCCCCCTTCAGGTATGTTGCCTGGATAATGGGAAGAGCCCATCTTCATGGGGTGAGATGTCAAGACTCAGATTTGTTATTTTGAACAAAGTGTGCTCACTGCTCTCACTCCCCCACCCTTGATGCAGCAATACCTAACTAGATGTAACTTAGTTCAAAACTTCTCCTCAGATGATCTTCATTCTGTCTGCAACTTTGCTGCTTTCTGTTCTGCTATCCCATTTTAAGCATTTCTGCTTTCAGGGCTTAAAGTTAGATTGGTTTCAATATTTTCTGCAAAACTTCTTTCTTCCAAAGAAAGTGAATTCTCAGTTGACTCCCTGAAGGTCCTAGTTTCTCATGGTTCCTACTAAGTCCTGAAAGGATCTGGGGGTTCTTTTCTAATGAGGACTCCTCTAGCAGGGTACTAACTGCCCAGGGGAACGTCCCATGGAATCCTGGGATTGTCAGTTTAAGGAGGGGAATTTAGAATTAGCAGCTGGAGCACTTTAGTGCCACACCAGATTACAAACTCTAGGATTCCACAGGATGCAGACATGACAATCAAAGTGGAATCATAGCAGTCTAACTGTGTAGCATGAATTTGCTTCAGGTCTCTACTTTGAGCACCTCATTTTATGAATTACAAGCACTACAGAGGATATTGTTGCTTTTAGTTGCTGCTCCTTGCAGTCTGGATGCTTATTTTGTTAGTTCTGTTGTGAAAATATTTTTTAAAATAATAAACATAATGCCAGTATTATAAATCTGACTTGTAAATCATCTTGAAATTATTTTGTAGGGGGAGGAGCATGCATTATTAAAAGATAAGTCAACCAAAAATATATATATATTTGCTCAAATGCCAATTCTGATCGTTTTTCAGTGATCTTTCATTTCCAATTCGCCATCTTTTATAAGGTTGCTCAGGAATCCTTAACAGTGCATGTGAAATGGGATTTTAGCATCATATCTAAGGCTATAAATTTGTGCTTAATTTCCCTCCTGTTTTCAAAGTCTTCCAATTGTAGTTTCCAAATTTGTGTGCATGTTTCCCCAATGTCATTTGTCATAGAAAAGGGGGAGAAGACACATTATACACAAACATGTTATCCATTGAGCACTTTTTATTTGCAAAAGCTGCTTAGAAGGCAGCAACTTGTCTTGGAAAAACAGCAAGAAATGCCAGACCCTTTCTTTGCTGGCTGTTTTACTTCTCTCTCTATCCATCCATCTACCACCCACCCACTCCTGGAATACTCCATACGCTTATTCACAAGGACAAATGTGAGTTTAAAAAAAAAATCATCTCCTTCTTTTCCTCTATAAGCTGAAGGCAGCACACATAGTTCCTCTCCTCCCGACAACCCTGTGAGGTAGGAGAGAAGACTGCCCAAACACACCAGCTGAGATCCTACATTGTGTGTGTGTGTGTGTGTGTGTGTGTGTGTGTGTGGAGCGTAACACTTCAAATGCACAGCTCTCCACCATGGGGATGTTGTCTGACACATACATGCGAGAAGTTTTCACACTTAACAAAGCATAAATTGGCAACTTGCCATCATGGCAATTTTTACTGACATTCAAAAACTCAAAATCACTGACAGATATAGACAGATGTAGATTTTGTGAACTCTTACAGGCTTGGTTAAAAGTTCATACTAATCCATTTTAATTGTCAGGTTAACAGACAGAGTGTTAAACACTGAGAGAACTGAACACATGCTCAGTCTCTAACAAGATGACAAAATGAATGCATCTTCTCATTTTTGGAGCAAAGGTGGGGATTTGCCTCCCGAGTTTTGAGACTACTGAAACAGATAATCCACTATTTTTATTCTGAGACCATTATGTGTATCCTTTGGTTTTAGTGAAGCTGGCATGCTCATAAATCGCATCTTCCTTGAGCTGTTATTTCTGCCTGGTGAATTATTTTTTCATTCACAAGGCAATAAAAGGTCACTAGAAAGGGAAAAAATATATACTTTTCCATCTTATAAAATACAGTTAAATAGTATTTAGCATTTATATTTTTCCAGGGTGGTAATCAAAATATGGTTTATTTGACTGAATGAAGACCTATGATACTGAAAGCGATAAATCTGCCTTAACAAAGGAAGAGAAATCTCCAGTAATGCCACGTGAGCAATGGTGAAAGTCCAATGCCAATTTATACATGGGTCCACATAAACATGGCAAGATTTTTTTTGGAGAGTGAGTGGGAACACGGCTTCAAGGCAATATGTAACAGGCAATGACAATACCTGCAACATATTACAGTCCTCCCTCCATATTCACGGATTTGACCTTCACAAATTTGATTATTTGCAAAACACGATTGCCTCCCCTGCATTTTCTTCCCGCCATTCCTTTGCATTCCTCATCCCCCAGGCTTGCAAGTTTTGTTTTTAAAGTGAACTTTTTTTTTCCTTTTGGGTGATCAAAGCTCCCCACCCCTCACCACTACTGGAGTGGTGTCCTCTCTGGCACATGATTGCACATTATGTTGTGTAATGGCTGCTGATTGGTCAGGTATTTTCTTTGCTCCTACCTCTCCTTTCTCAAGATGGTGACCCATTTTGCACGGGCTTCCTCTCGCAAAATAGCCCAGTGTGCCTTGCGGGAGTGGGAGTGTCGCTCTGCACGACGCACTCCCACTTCCGTGGCGCTCATGGGGCTGAAGCTGCGCTCGCGCATATTTGTTTATTTTCAGCTTGCAGCTGAAAATAAATGGCGCTCATGCAAGGCTCCCAGCGGCGTCTCGCACTTACCGGAGTGCGGAGCGCTGTTGCAGGCGGGCCTCTCACTCTTCCTCCCCGCTTCCGCCCCCAGCGCCGCCTACAGCTCCCAGGGAGCGCTGCGGAAGCTGGGGGCGCGGCTGAAGAGCGCCTGTTGTGGAAGAAGATGCCAGGTGCGGTAAGGAGGCGGGGGGGAGTGGCAGCATTTCAGGAGAGGGTTGTTGCGCAAGCCGCTCTTCTCCCTTGCGCAAGTGCTGGCGCTGCGAAAAGGGCCGGTGACTGGAAGTAGTAGAACCCCAGAGCTCCGCTATTCTTTGTCTGAGGAGAAAGTACCAGTAAGCCTTTTAGTATGTCTTTTTATTTCCCCAGGGAACTACAGGGCCAGAGGAAAAGGAATGAGAGGGCAAACTCCAGAGGAGAATGGGAGAGGGATCGCAGGGGGAATTATTCACAGTTTTTCCACTTTTGAGAGGGTTCTGTGCCCTGAACCCCTGTGAATGTGGAGGGGCAACTGCACTTTTTAGAGTGGCAAGGAAATTTTTCAAAAGCCCTTTTCGCACGGCATCTGCCATGCAAAAGAGGGCCTGGAGCCTCACGTGATTGCGAGGAGCGATCTGCATGATGCCCTCGCAATTGTGCAAGGTTCCAGGGGCCAGCAGGCAACGATCGTGCACCTTTGCATTTTCGGCTTTCAGCCAAAAATGCTGTGCAATTGTGCATTGCCCCTGGGCCCCGCACGCATTTACCTGGCAAGCGGAGTCTCGGGATCCAGGCCAGTTGTGCTTCCTGTCTCAGTGCAACCTGGGAAGGTCCCCGGCTGCACTGTGAAAGGAAGGGACGGGCTCTCACGCAAGCAGGAAGCTCGTGCGGAGCTGAAGAAGCAGGGAAGCAAGAGCATCTCACAAGAGGCTGCTCGCGCGATCACTGCACCCCAGCACCAAGAAAAGGTAGGATGCAGAAAGGGCCAAAGTAATGGAACAATTGGTAACATTTATTACTCTTGTTCTATAGTGAACTTATGCCACTAACAATTTGCTGCCTTTTCATGTCACTCCAAATCTGCTACCTGGGACAGCTAGTCCTTCGGCCTGATGGCAGGATCTACCCAGGGGTAACAATTTCATTTGGAATGGAACTTCCAAAAATTTGTAGAAGTACTTAAAATAAAAACATGTTGGAAACAACTTCTGATTTAAAAAAAAAAATCAAATGTAAGAGAAAGTGAAGCTGACATAGGCCCTTTTCGCATTAAGGCTTCTAGCGCAAGCGGGGGAGGGCGGCTCGGCAAGAAGCCTTCTCCGGGAGGCTGCCGTTTCCCCCTCCTTCCTTCCGCAGGCGAAGGAACGAGCGGGGAAGTGGCAGCCTCCCGGAGGCGGCTGTGGCTCGCGCATCCGCCCCCCTGCGAAGCAGGAGGCTCGCGCATCCGTCCCCCCTGCGCACGCGCCAAGAAGGAGGTGTCGCGTCCGTCGCGCTAGCTCCCCGCCCCGCCCCACCCCTTCCTTCCGCAGGGGCGGAGGGAAGGAAGAGCGACCCGGCCGCCTCCCCAATGCTCCACACAGGAGGTAAGTGCACCTGGGCTCCAGGAGCGCTGCGCGAGCGCGGGTGATTTTCGCTTTGAGGCAAAAATCAAAAAATACGCGCTCGCGCAGCGTCAACCCTGTGAGAGTGGCGGAAGTGGGAGTGCATCGTGCAGAGCGACGCTCCCACTCCCGCGAGGCTCACGGGGCTGTCGCGCGACAGAAAGCCCGTGCGAAAAGGGCCATAGTCACCATCTAAGAAAGGGCTTTTCAGTACTTAGTTCTTAAAACTCTGCATTTGAATTTTCATTGTGCTGGTTTGGGGATGCTAGTTTTTTTATTTGAAAGGCAAAAAGTAAAGGTATGGGGCGAACAGGTACATCATGTTCCTCCCCATCCTGGTGATGTGGAATTTCTTCTCCCAGCCACACCAGGAAAGATTAGTAGGCCATGCTGTGTGAATTGCAATCTAGTATTATTCAAAGAAAGAAATGCATTTCTGTCTCCCACTCTGACAGACCAGAATCTGAACAAAATGGGACCCCTGAGCCACAAGCTAGTATAATCTGGCACAGTTTACAAAGGTTCCAAGTCACTACTGCAAAGCACACATGCTGGGAAAATCCCATCATTCTAACAAATTCAATAGAGGTTTTGACTATAGACTAGGCATCAGCTGACCATCATTTAAAGTAAACAACCATTCCCCAGTCCTTGCTAAGTAACCCATTCCCTGGTCCCTTGGCATCATAGGGGACAAGCTATATCATGTAACCTTGTTCTTCTGGAGGAAATATCCTAGGACCGCGATGCACAATTTAAAAGGGATGCAAGTGTTTCTTTGGGTTAGCCCTTCCCAAGCCACATTAGGGCTTTTCTGTACTACACTGTTATAGTGCTATTCTTCCACTTTCAACATCCCATGGAATCCTGGGGTTTGCAGTTTAGGGAGGAGCATTTAGCATTCTCAGACAGAGAGCTCTTTGGCCTCAATATACTAAAAATCCCAGAATTCCATAGGATGTTGAAAGTGGAATAATAGCACCATAACAGCATAGTGCGGAAAGGCCCTAAGTTTCCCCTTCACTGGGAATAGCTGTACCCATCAAATTTGGCTGAGGATTTCATTCAGCTTATTTTGTAAAATAAGGATGTGCCCCAAATTGTACATTTCCTCATAAATTTGACAGAAAGAACTTAAGATTTAAACATTTTGTATATGGGAGAAAGTGAAATGGACAGATTTATCTCACCTTAAATTCTTGTGCTGCATATTTTTTTTAAAGCCCGTTACTGTTTAAATAAAAAGTGGCATATTATCCAACGTGTGAAAACCTCTTCACATTATTTTTACTATCTTTTTATCTACAGAAGTTTCATCAAGTAGAATGAACCATAACAGAATTCTAGAGTAATTTTTCAAGGCCACTGAGCAAGTTGAACTCTGTGGATTAATTTTTGTTTCCTGGCAAATTAATTCTGCTCAGAGGGAGAGTTCAGAACACTTGGTTTTCAAGTAAAGCAAGAAAACTACATTTGTGGTGTATCTGTGATGCCAACAACAAAAGATCTGGTAGCAATCCAGACCTCTTTATCAAGAATATGGTTTTATATAGGACAAATTGGGCATGCCAAATCCAGAATTCTTTTGCAGAACAACAGCATGTAAATCAAAGGCTCAATTAAATTAATATGCAGTGTATTTTTTAGAAGATAGGACTGGTTCAAGCATACATGCAGCAATTTCTCTAAGCACAGCAAAGTTTCAATCATTCCTTCCTTTTCCAGTGTTCAGGCTGTGAATTCCATTGCTGACAGGGCTAGTAAGAGGTGTTTTGAGCCCTGATTAATGGGAGTAGGAGCTGGAAGTTCCCTTGTTCCCTCAAAGTCCTTTGAGTCTTTGTGGGGAGAGGGGAACATACAGTCATTACCAACCGTGTTCCCCCAGCCATCTGCCCAACTGTACTCTTTGACTTGCATCTAGAGGCTGCCCCTATGCCATGTCATGTACTCCTTGACAACCAATGTGGGACAGACAAGAGATGCTCAGGAACTACTCCTGGAGGCAGAGGAATTGGCAAAGAATTGAGAGAGGTTCATATGTGGACTTTGGAGATGTTCCTGCCTCTCTGGGCAGCTGCAGCCACAGGTGGGCTGATCACTGCTTGGACCCTTTCCACATCCTACCTTTTCTTGGCGCTGGGGTGCAGTGATCGCACAAGCAGCCTCTTGTGAGAGGCTCTTACTTCCCTGCTTCTTCAGCTCCGCACGAGCTTCCTGCTTGCATGAGAGCCCTGCCTCTTCCTTTCGCAGTGCAGCCTAAGACCTTCCCAGGCTGCACTGAGACAGGAAGCGCAACTGGTCCGGCTCCCAAGGCTCCGCACACCAAGTAAGTGCACAGGGGAGGGGAAGCAATGCACAATCATGCAGCATTTTCGGCAAAGGTGTGTGATCATTGCCTGCCGGTCCCTGGAACCTTGTGCGATTGCGAGAGCATCATGCAGATGGCTCCTTGCAATTGCACGAGGCTCCAGGCCCTCTTTCGCATGGCAGATGCCGTGCGAAAAGGGCCTAGGTCTCTGATTCTAGCCTGCTCTTGTATTGTACCCATAGCTTCTTCCAACATCACCTTTCCATGCATGTCTCTTGTTCCCTTCCTCTCATATCTCCTAACTTTCCCAGCTCGGCGGGGGCACTCCCTATTAATCTGCTGACATCTCACATTTTCATTGGCTTTTAAAATGTCCTAGTTTCTCTCTCCCTCTCCTTTGTCCTCAGCTTACTTCAGTTGCTCCAAACTGAGTTCAAAGTGCAAAGTAATTTGCACTTAATTAACACAGTGAGGGAGAGGAGCGGAGAGGGCAGAACTGTGCCCTTCCCAGTAAGCCAAGGCAAAGGCAAACTGCTGCAGCTTGTCTTTTCTTCCTCATCAACATCTTTTGCCATCTTGGCCACACTCTGATGTTGCTTTGGGCACACATCTCCTCTTTTTTATCTGTGAACTGTTGGAAAGTAATATTCTATTGCATCGTTTTTGACATCTGTGGCTCCCTCTCCCTCCCTTAGGCCCCAGTTCAAGGGCAGATTGGCTAAAACACACCCTCAAGTATTCCATAATAGAGAATTTTGTATATCACTATTATTTTCTTTGAAATTCTCTGATTTTACAATTAATGTCAAAAACAATAAACAAACAATGGTAACACCAAAAAAGAAAAATGCAATACAGTTGACTTGTGCCAGACTGTTGGCCCCAGAGCCAATTATATTGCATTTGTACCAGCTTTTCTTTCACATGACCTGATTGGCCTGATTGCTGACACAGCAAAGTGAGAAAGTCAAGAATTGCTGTGAAACCAAAGGAAGAATGTTTTGAAGAAAAGCAAGGTGGAATGATGCACAGAATATGGGAATGTGACTTTGGTTTCAAAACAAGAAAAGAAACTGAATGGCTGCCTTGGAAATCTTTTGAATGCTGTTATTTGCCCAAGTCTCAATTTCCCTGTGCACACCAACAGGATAAATTGTTCTTCTTACAACCTTGATGTCCAGCTTCTTGGAGAAAAGACAAAGTATGTTTCTTATTATACACCTGAGATGAAACTACAACTCCACCCAATGAACAGGTAGGGAAAAGCCTGAAAGTTGATTTTTGGACCATGGATTCCAAAATTCTCCACCCAGCATGACCACTGAGAAGAAAAATCTTTAGTACCAAAAAAATCTATGGGAAAAACTCAAAAGATGGAAGAGTCTCCAAACAGCCCAATGAATGTTGGGGAACTGAGAGATTTTTAGTAATAAGTTTCCCAATCAGTGGAGCATTTTGTAATGCACAGGCAGAAGTTGAACAAATTATCTGTCCCATTTCATCATCTCCACCCCAGACACACTTAATCTAGCTCAAAATAAATACAAACAGTTTGGTTAAAAATATGTAAAAAGGATTTACTCACATAATCCTGTGCATAGTTTATACAGGTTCAAATTCTTGAAGAAAGGTAAGACAAAATTAAGCACTCACATGCTTACAAGAAAGCATGCTTGCCAGAGGATTGGAGACCACATGCTTACAGTTAAGACTGAGAACATTTATTGGAGACAGAATGTTCAGGAAAGAAACAGAAAATTGGGTGGGAGGATGCATAGATTGGGACATCAAGTATTAACATGAAATTTCATTCTGGGTTAGCAAAGAGGAAGAATCCACACCAAGTGATTACATCTGTTAGTGTTCAGAAAGAGGCATGGAAGTCTCCATGTTTTTAAAATTATTGGGTGTCCAGGTGTCCTCTCTTCCTTTTATTGCAGAACTGTAAAACTGTAGCAAGACCAGCTTGAACCTTCTGGGGGCCATATGGGGTACCAAAAAAATAAAACAAAAGCCCCAAAGTGACCAGATGTCCTCTTTGATTCTAAAAAATTGGTATTTTTAATGTTAAACAGTACAGGTAGGCCTAGTTGCACCTCCATGGTCCCTGGTCATAAACTACCCTGCTCAGGTTTTGTAGCTGTAGACCCATGGCTTCCTTGATAGAATCAATCCACCTGTGGTGCATTGATTTCCAGTGGGTCATGTTGTCTCATTATATGTCCCAAGTACAACAATCTCAGTTTAGTCATCTTGCTTCTAGTGAGAGGTCAGGCTTGATTTGCTCTCAGACTCACTCATTTGTCTTGTGACAGTCCAGGGTATCCATAGAACTCTCCTCTAGCACCACATTTCAAATGCATTGATTCTCTTCCTGTCAGCTTCCTTCACTGTCCAGCTTTCACAACCATACATGGAAACTGAAAATACCATGCTATGAACAATTATAACTTTAGTATTCAGTGATTCATAGTGAACCCCATTGTCTTATTCTCTGGGTTGGTGAGATCAGAAATCCACACAAAGTGGGACATTTTACAGGCAGGAGTGGCTGATCTTCATTTGGCAGCTACCTATTGGAGCACCATTCTGCCAAACCAAACTTTTCCAAATTTAAACTTATTTAAACTTATGAACATTGTTAAGACAGCTGCTCTGAAATGTCAAGAAGCTGAATGTTAGAGGAAAATGCAGCAGAGGTAGCCACTGGACATGGGTTATTAGGTGTAGTGGGTGAAGCCTTTTAGCCAATTCATAGTCCAAAGAAACATATGCCTTGTTCCACCTTGCTAAGGTAGTTCTAAATACTCTGTAACTTAATGATGCTGGAGGAGAATGCAAAAAGTAAATGCAAATGTTTGCCTAAGCAGTTTAGTTCTGCAAAAATAGATATTCAAGGCACATGCGACATCCATGTCATGCTACCTGTTCAGGAATATACAGAAAATAGCATGAGAGGGTAAACACAATGAGCCAGGGTCCCCAAACCTTTTCATTTGGTGGATAAATCTGGAATTTTGATAAGGCAGCGTGAACACTGTCACAAAATGGTTGTCAAAGGAGCATGGCCAGTCAACAAAATGCACATTTAACAACAGTCAAACTGGTAAGGATAAAAGATTCCCCCCCCCACACACACACACACAAATTCAGTTTCCCAAATGTCCAGAATCCTGTTGGGCCATTGCAATGGCACCGTGACTCCGTGTCACATTGATGGTTGTACTTTTTACATGCCTGTGGAAGGAGGCAGCCTATACCCCTTAGGGACGGAGTTCTTGATTTGGCTGCAGGCAACAGGTGTACAGGCACAACTTGCCCACCCCTCACCCCATTACCCAGAACTGCCACTGGCACACACCACTGGAATGTCAGACAAAACTAGAGTTGCCATTGGTATGTTGTTTCCAGCACTGCCATTGTGCTTGTACATTCCACAGGCACTGAAGAGGTTCTTAGCCAATAAGTATAAGGCAAAGGTGGAGTTGAGCCCTGAACATATATGAATGCCAAAGTCCCCCATAAATCAATTTCCCCTGAACATACACACACTGTAATCCCATAAAACCTGCACTAGATAAGTTGGTTATTTTTTTTTTAATCTGAAACTGTATTGGAGAACGTTATCACATCTTTCCTTTAAAAGGGGAAACACAGAATGTACTGTAAAATGGTTGCAATTACTTCACAAAATGGTTACAATTCCTTCATCCAGAAAACAGAAAGGTGATACAGTGTCAAGATGCAATAGTAATACACAGGCTTAAAATTGGTTTAAATCAGAGCCATGATTTTTACCTTGTAATACAGGCCTTCATTTTATCATTCAGCAATGCTGAGCTATGTGGACGTTCCAGTATCTCTTCAGCCTTCCGAGAAAGAGTCTTTTCTGTAGCACCTAGGAACAGTCCTCTGCGCTTGTACAATGCAAGTGTCACTTACCTCTGTGGGGAAAGTCTGTTTTCAGCTTTTTCCAAAGGCATAGTTGAGACATTCATCTTGTGTGTCTATCTCTGCAAAGTCCTTCATCAGATACTCTCAAGGTTGCCCACAGAGTGTTTTGCTTTGAGCACACTGAGACTTTGTCAACTCCTACAAAGCAGATTCATTCTGTAGACTGAATCCTAGTGGTACCTAGATTCTGCCGCCCCCAGGCCAAACTCTAACATTGGCCTTTTGATATTGTGCTTTCTAATACCCAAAGAGAAAGGGATTCTTCCATTTGTTGTTGTTATGATGATTTGAATAGATGACCATATCATAGAGTTTTCTTGGCAAGATTTATTCACAGGAAGTCTGCCATTGCATCCTTCTGAGGCTGAGAGAATGTAACTTGCCCAACGTTACACAGTGGGTTTCTGTGGCTGATCAAGGATTCAAACAACACTGCCTCATATATTTCTTTTATACCCAGTTGCTGATTTTTCAAAGTCATGTTTATTCTATGTACTATACTAGGATCACAATCTATACAATTTTGAACGCCTTTACTCTGAGCACTCAGCAGTTGTTCAAATGGAGAAAGAGGCTGGGAGCAAAATCCAATTGTATCCATCCACTGGTGGAAATGTATCAGTGAGGGGAGGAAATTCCCCCTCTCCCTGGCAGATCCTCACAATCCTCCCTGCTAATATTTTCTGATGGGTTGCAATAACCTCCAGATCAGATGGGAGGGATATGTGAAGGGCTTCAGGGAGGAAGAACTCATGAGGAAGTCTTATTGTGAGCAGAACTCTGCTTAGGAGATCGTGGATTTCATCTTAAACCACAACCCTCTCAAACTATACAGTTATAGCACTCTGATTCCACTATAGCTGTCATGGCTGGATCCTGTGGAATCTGGCATTTTGTAAACTGGTATATTATAGCACTGTGCAACCCCCCGCCCAGGATTGGCATGAATTAATTGGCAAACAATATTAGATTGGTGCTATATTAATTGGCATAAATAATACCAGAGGTGACAGCAAGGTCATGCTGGAAGAGGCAAATTACTGACTGTAAATGTGACATGGCAGGGCAGGTCAGCCACACCTACCTCTTAGGCAAGAACCCAATTCAGTTCAGAACAATAGCATGACTGCTCTGAATACAATAGGTGTGAAACACCAAGCTGGACTCTCAGAGCTGAAATAGGGAAGTTCTCACCAAATCTTGATTGTCTTAACCCTCATCTCTGTACACCTGGACATTTCCCTATCATTTCCCCACCTCTCCACAACACTCAGCTATTAGAACAATCATTATCTCCTTGTCACTCAAACACTTAAGATCATTAGCACCATCCAGACCCCATTGTCTGTGTTGCAGGTCCCATTGTCCACTGGGTTGGGAGAGCGATTAACTCACATCCCTACGGGGGGGAAATAGAATATAAAACTGCCAGTTTTGAGTAACTAGTTTTGCAGTTCACCAGTTGCTGAATGTCTCTCTGCCTGTTTGCTTCCTGGCTGTGTACTGCCCTTGGACACACAAGTCTAAGCCACATCGCTGCCTCTTCACTACTCTTCTGGATTCTGGATTCAGCCTCTCTGTCCATATTATTTCCTTCCTTTTATCTTTTTATCCTTTATCCTATCCTGCGACTGTTTGTATCTTGTGTGCATGCACGAGTGAATTCCCCTCAATAAAACACATTTTTAGTTTACTTTTGAATCTCTGGTTGGTTCTTTCCTGCAAGATACTGTAAACATTGGTAGTAGATCTCATTAAGTTACCCCCTTCTCACAGGCCTCCTAATTTTGAGCTAATTAATTCCCTTCTGTCACATGGTGATACTGGCACTGTGAGTAGACCCCTGAGTCACACATGTTTTGGAGTAACAAATGCGACACTAAAGCTCTCTGGTTAAGAATTCTAAATACTCCTCCATAAACTCCAAATCCCAGGATTTCATAGGATCCTTTCATGGCAGTTAAATGAAGTCTTAGTGCTATAACTGCATAGCATGAAAGAGTCTTGGGATGGGCACCAAGAAACTCATGGTCTGCATTGTTTCCCACCACATTTTTGTGGCCCTCAGAAACTCCAGACTTCCCAAAAGGAGAAGCCTCCAGGAACGGCAATTCTTTGTCAAAGCAAGGCACTACAAAAACTTCTAGCCACTTCTTGTTTCTTGAGGCAGTGGCCTGCAGAGGGTCCTTGGGGTGGAGGACACCCAGAATTCCCACCCTAGATGTTTTTCTCCTGACAGAGTAATTGAAGAGCGTGAAGCACTGAAGAGCATGAAGCATTCTGTTTTGCATTCACATTGATGCTGAATTGATAAAAGCCCTCTTGAGCCCATTAATGTTAGATAACATCTTTTTAAAATGTTAATAAACCTTTATTTCTTGGAGCTTCCCACACTTACCATCACTTCTTCCTAAGCAGCAACTTCCATCCTTTGTTATGTGTTTGCAAAATCTCATGAGATTTTGTCTGGCGGCAGATGTACAGCAATTCCTGTTTGAGCCCATGCAATCCCAAGCTGCTTATTGATTATTAAACTCTTGTACATTCAGTGACCCTGAGTGACCAGACACAAAAACTGTGGATTGCACAGGCCCTTTAATGAGTTATAGTGACAAAGCAAAATAATTGAACTCCACGTCTACAATGCCTTACATTTGTCTGCTAGAATCCAGGCAAACCTTTCAGAGGATAGTGCCTGTCATTACAGGCTGCTGAATGACAAAGTTTTCACATAACCTTAAAACATAGCCAGAGATCAGGCCAATCAAAACCATTCATGTGAGTCCCACAGAACCAATAAATGTCTGATTCATTTGTCAACGTATAGTGGCTCAGAAATAGACCCCAGAAGCAAATCGCACACGCACACACACACACACACTCTCTCAGATGTGCCTATCATATTGTGACTAATAAGGATTTCTCACGTCTCTGCATCCTTCTTGCTTAAGAAAAGGGGTTGCTGCATTCACTGAAGCAAAGCACTGACGGAAAGACAGAGATTTGCAAGTCTTCTAACCAAGGTTTCACAATATGGCACAGTTAGCACGCTTAATTTATAGCCCAACAATGCAGATTATGGGCATTTCTTGCTTTGTAGCTCAAAATTGTGGGAATCACAAAATATCCTACTTGCTTGCTTCTTTACTAACAACATGATTTAGCATCTTACCAGAAAGGCATACATTTTTTAAAAAAATAAACAGCTTAAATTTTAAAACTGCAGTTTTCAGCATAAGAAAGCAGGTCATTTCATTTCATTATATTGTAACAGGTAGATGTGCAGCTGGTTGGCTTCCTTCACTAACATGAACTCAAGCCCTTGTGTGTGTAAGAGACAGTTCTATATGTACATCATAGCTTGTGGTGATGTTTGCTAAAGAGGAACAAACTAAGTTGACTAAGTATGAATTATTACTTCAAGACGTCTCACATCTTTTTTTTAAAAAAGTACTGCACTGAAGTTAAATGCAGTTAGTCCTAAATGTAGTGGGAATTGTAAATTAACAAGAAACGGGTACATATGTAATTATCAAGAACACTACATATTTATATGGAAATCACTAATTTGGACTGATCTCCCCCCTCAAGTAGGCAAAAGAAAACTGCAAGATATTTTAATCAGTCTTATTTCATTGACCCCATCCCATTTTTATCTTAGCAACTGGAAGAGGCATCAGAGAAAAGTTTTGCAATAAACAACTAACCAGCCAATGAAACCAAAGCTAGATAACTTTGTTATTCTGAGAAGAGGGTGGAGGTCTTCAAGGGTTTGAAAAGATTTCATTTCACTTTGAGTATACTATGAATTCATCCACCAGAAAACTCCTTGTAATTTCCCAGAGGCATATCTAGAGTGGGGCAAGTAGGGCACATGTCCTGGGTGCCAATGCCAGGAGGGCACAAAAAAGCCTTTCTGGAAGATTTAGTGGAGGAGGAGGAGGAGGTAGGGCCCCTGGAGGTAGGGGCAGAACTTCCACACATGCCCTGGGCTAGATACGCCTCTGTAACTGCCCACATGTTGTTTTAACCCTGCTAGGAAGCCGTAGCCTTCCAGATGCTGTTGGACAACAATCCCATTCATTCCTGATCTTTGGCCATACTGGCTGGGGCTGATGTGATATGGGTGCCCAGAGGCACCTATAAGTTCACGTGTTTCCTGCCTCTGATTTAAAAGATTCTTCAAGTGTGAGGAGGGATGAGAGAAAGAAATAAAATAAAAGTAACTTTGCTAAACTGCACTCAAACAGAAATCTGACTTCTGATTTAGTGTGGTTTCAAAGAAGTTTGGAGACAACTAAAAGGAATTTTCCTCCTTATCTAGACTAAATGAGGACAAAAGAGAGAATTGTCCAGAGTACAAACGATGACCTGTAAGATTAAAAAGAAGTCTCTCTGTTGGAATTTTATCATCACTTGTATGTGACAAAGCACCAAAAGACAGGTTTCTGGCAGGAGCAATATATTTTGTTCAGGGCAGTAAAATCATCAGCAAGGTATCTGTATGTGTGTAGCACTGCTTGAATATGAAAGCAATTTTCTGTAGCCGGGGTGGCTTAATTCTATTGTTTCGTCAAGAACGAATATTCTGGATCACAATTTTCGGTGGCTGATTGTAATGAGCACAGGCTTGGAAAATGGATGAGCAGGCTCCTTGAATGATTGCTGGAGCCGGCTCCGATACCATTGACAGCAATATTTGCATCTATCTAAAAAGAGATTAAATGTTAACAGGGTTTCAGTACATTTGTCTCCCTGGCATCTTACAATGGGTTTTCCTATTAAATTAATGTAGGGGAAAGGGCAGAAAGGAAAGGGGGAAAAGGTAAGAGTGGACAAAGCACAGTGTCACCCATAACATCCCTCTTTCTACATGTGCTTAAGGCACAGTAGCCTTACACCATCTTGTGCTTCCCAAAGGAGTTGGACTACAATTCCCGTTATCCTCTAGTCAGCTGTGAGGTTGTGGGAGCTGTAGTCCAACCCATATGGAAGGTGGCAAGTTGAAGAAAGCTGATGCACACGAATGTCCGTAAGAAAGAAAAAGCACAAACCCTAATACATATTTCTTAAAAGCAAATGGTACCACTTAAAATGGCAGAGGGACATAACTGTGTCTGTTCTGTTATAGTAAAAGTGGTTCCCCAGCTTTGTTCCTTCAGATTTTTTGGACTTCATCTCCCAGAATTCCTGACTGTTGACCAAGATGGCTAGGGCTTCTGGGAGCTGAAATCCAAAACTCCCGGAGGACCAAAGTTTGGGAACCATTGCACTAAGACAAGTGTGGCACTTTTTAAAAAAATATTTAAATAAATAAAAGGTAGCTTTTAATCAGAAAAACTTCTAAGGCAGGAAGGATCTTTGGCCTTCCAGATGTTTTAGATAACAATTCCCATCATTCCTAACCATTGGCCCTGCTGGCTGAGGATTCTAGGAATTATAGAACACTTGGAGGGCCAAAAATTTATTGCAGGTTTAATATTTGTTTTAGCACCACAGCCTCTATGTTTTGCTATGATCTTTAAGCACTTTTAAAAAGTCATCAGCACCAGCAGCAGAATTAAGAAAAATAACATCATTTGTCAATGAATTCTACAATACTTTGCTATCACTGTATTCTGAAAATAGTGACAACTACCATGAAGTAGGTAGTTTTGCTCCCATTTTGAAAATGGGAACTTATGCCAATAGAGAATCCACAGCTGAACTGTGATTTCAAACTAGGCCCCTGATCAGGAATGGCCAATTGATTTGTTACTGTGGGACGGTGATTCCACTGTCTGTTCATGACTGCTTCCTCTGCAGCTGCTCTGGGACTATCCAGGTGCTGGATTCTGTTCTCAACAGCATACCCTCCAATATTTCAGACATGAAAACTGGGACACATGTGTCAAAGGAACATCAGAATTTGGTCAAGATAGTAAAAGTTATTAATAAGGAAGAACGCACAAGTTAGGAGCAGCTGCAGGAGTTTGCTTTTGCCTGAATCCAGTGGGAAGAGCAAGAATTGCCTTCTCTCCTCTCCCTCCACTGAGTTAATTAAGCGCCAATAACTTTTGCACCTAGAACTCAGTTTGCATCAGCTGAAGCAACTGGAGGACAAAGGGCAATGCAAGAAGAGGAGAAAGAAACTGGGTTTTAAAAGCAGCTGAAACAGTGGGATGACAGAGGATTTATCAGGACTATCCCTGCCAAATTAGGATAACTGGAGGGTATGCAACAGAGACTCACCACTGTAACAACTCTCATATAACTCAGAATAGCTATGTAGAGACTGACTGCAAAAACCAAAGTGGATATAACTGTTGGGCATCAAATTTGGTGCCCTTTAATTTGCTATAGAATTGATGTGTGTTAACAGGTAACTGTGATATTAATTGGCATTTTAGACACTTGCAGCTCATCAAACAACCTTGCTTTAGAATTGCTTGTTCTGCCTAGTAAATGTCAGTGGTCAGTATGTACACAGGAAGGATACTGCTAAGGTTGAAGATGTCTTTGAGAATGACCAAGGATGTTGGCTGGAACACACAAACTTAGGAATGTTAAGGGTCAGATAGAATGTAACACATGTATAAGCTGTGACTCTGCTAATGCTGATGCATGAATCTTTTCTTTTCTGTAAGCGTTCTTTAATATAAATGTAAAAATGGTAAAAGAAGGGAAGCCTGAAAGAATAAATCATCCTTCCTTCCTTTCCTGGGAGGGATCTTTTGGCCAAAGAAACTTGTGTGTGTGTCTTTGTTTTCCTTCTCTTGTCTACCTTCCTACCTTGTGTTTGGAGGTTCAAGCCATCTCTGTGTCCACCTGGAGATACAGTGAGGTGTGGTTTGTTCATCCACCCTAACATGACAAACAGATCCACAAGTCACCACTACATTAGATTCAAACCCTATTCAGGGGACAATCCTGGCTTTCAGTAACATGGGGAACTTCAAGTCTAAATTAACATTGCAATTCAGAGCGCCTGGAAGATGCACCACAGTTTGTCCATTTTTCACGTATAGGATTGCAGCCTGAGATAAATGAGATCAATTTTCCATTTCCCCTAGCTTATCCTAGCCCACAGGTAGAACTACTATATAGCAAATGAATATTTGTGAAGAGAGCACACCACTAGATATAGGGCTTTCAGTTTCAAATAAGGGCTTTTGTCCAAAATGAAGATTGCATTAATGAAGGGGTTGGCCACTGATGGAGGCTAGAAGTCCACGTTAGTCCTCCTGAGATGATACTGGAAGGCAATATCCCTCCCACTCCCAAAATGTCCCTAAACACAATCTATAGGGTGTGGAGTGCATTTTTACCATTTTAGGCCAGGTGAGGCCTTTTTTAGAAGTGACTCAGAAGTCCTTTTGTGTTCACGTCCTGTTTGTTTTTTAAAGGGCCTCTCTTTGGCCAGAAATGCCCCAAACACTCTCTAAAGAACATCTGGCGGACATTAGGGGCAAAAATTTGACTTCTGAGGGTCACAGAAATATCCCTGGAATGCCACAGGCAGACTATGGGCCACAAATTGCCCACTCCTGCATTAATGTGACAAAAGGGATGCCATCTTGTTATATTCAAAGTGATGAGATCATAAATTACTTAACCTGTTGTTAAGCTTCAAGAATTGTTTCCTGAACTCTTTATCTGTTATGTCAGTCTTCCATAATCTGGTACCCTCCAGCTGTGTTAGGCTAGGGTTGATCGGATATTAAAGAAAAAATTTGAGGGTATCAGTTCAGGGAAGGCTCTTTTACAAGTTCCATTTTTCTCATACTGAGTTCCCCTATAAAGTTATACATTTAGACAGAGTCCAAAGCACATTACTGGATCATCCACTCCAGTCTCATTAGAACTAGGAGGTTTTGAGGATGAAAGTCCAGAACGATCAAACTATAAACAAGAAAAATAAGTCCATTATTCACTAAGATATTGGCATTCTGTCTCTTCCTTCTTCTTGTCCAAGCACTGCACATGAAAATTACAGAACTGAAAATATACTGTATCAGAGATGCCACACAAGATCTATGAACAATTTGTCCCTCCTGTCATTGTCAAGAAAATCTCAGTAAAGAAAGAGGAGGAGGAGGGAGGAGGAGGAGGAGGAGGAGAAGGAAGAAGTAGTAGTAGTAGTAGTTTGAGTTCTAAAAAAAGAAAAAAGATATTAGAAATAAGGTAAGATATTAATTGAACCAGGAATAGTTCCAAGCCATAACAATTCTCTACATTACATATCCTAAAATGAAGAGCACGTAAAGTGTTGTGTCTACTAGGACCAACCCTAGAGCTTGTCAGAGATATTTTTTTGAACTATCACTCCAGAATTCCAGTAGCCAGTATGGCCAATGGCTATATTGGCCAAAGATTTCTGGGAGATGTACTCCAAAAACATAACTTTGCCAGTTTCTGACCAGTCCTGCCCTCAGAAAAGGTTAATACAGTTACTTCAAGAAGTAGATTTTTTGGTGTCATAAAAAGGACAACAATTTGTTATTTACCTAATTGATAGTTGTTGCATTTCTACCACCAGGGCTGATGAGTGATGGTTATAGGATTTTCTGGCTTTGGGTATGGCACACTTTGACTGGATCCACTTTGGTTGGATGAGAGCTAGGTACCTTTAGCTCTCCCAGCACAGGCAGCAAAATGTCTTTGGCTGACCCTGCTGCCTATAATCTTCCCCATGATACCTTCATTCCCATTTAGTGAGAGAAGAAGAGGCAGGTACAGATCCTCATAAGCAGAGAAAAAGCCCTCCATCCATCCCAACTGCCACTGCCCTGGCCTCACAGGGAGAGAAGAAGAGGCCATTTCTGCTGAACTTAATCCCCTCCCCACTGCCATTCCCTTTTACATTTATGTCATGTCTTAATTATATTGTGAGGCTGAGGGACAGGAAGTGTCAAATTAACAATTTGTAAATTATATAGCTGAAGAGCAGGATGCAAATACTCTGAGCAAGCAAACAAAATCAAATACTCAAGGGGTCTTGTTGCATTTCCACTTGGCACTGAGCAGGGGTGCAGACTGGGCCACGCTGAGACTCTATGTGGGAGTAGGTTCTTCTTAGACAGCACATGGAATTCTGGGGCCTGTTCACACCACAGAATTATTGTGCTACTATTCCACTTGAATTGCCATGGTTCTATCCTATGGAATTCTGGGATTTGCAGAGTAGGAAGAGGCACTGAGAATTCTCAGTCAGAGTGCTCTCGTGCCTCACCAAACTACAAGCTCCAGGATTCCATAGGATAGAACCCTGGAAAAAGAGCGCTATAATTATAATAGTATGAAAGGGTGCCTGTTTTCAAACAGTCTTGAGGTGGGCTTTGCCAGGACATAAGCAAGGATAATGAGGGAAAAGGTCTGAGGAGAGCTCTCGTGGTTCATCTGGCTGGGACCATACTCTGTTCCACCAAGGTCTGGAGATCAAAGAAACCAGCCAGTTCCAGAGGTCTGTAATCTTCAATTGGCTATGCCTACTGTCTTCTGCACTAACTAATGCTCTGATTCCTAATAACTTATCAGTGCTCCAAATGGCTTGATTGGACTGCTAAAGCATCAAACATATTGATTAATATTTGGAGGGAAAATACCCCAGCTGAGATTGTTAGCTTCAGGAGCACTAGCTAGGAAGAGAAAGGGGAAAGAAGAAAATGATGGTGAGACAGGCAGGGAAAATGGGAACATGGCTTTTCTTTCTTTCCTGTTTTAAGGACGATTTTGTCTCTGTTTTTTGAACAGCATTTATGTGCAGCGGTAGCATTCCACTTTCAGATCTTTATAATTTCTGGTGACTGGCTGGGGCATCCAAACAGGGCATTTTTACATAGTGGTTTTGGGCAAGTGGTGCATTATTTGAGATTCTTGACTTGCAAACTTGGAGTCTTAACCTTTCAATCTGCTTCTTAATACCCATGTCAGGGCTCTGGCTGCGAAAGAAGCTTAGTGTCACCGTCCTCAATCAGTGTCCCTTCATTCCCTTTCATTAAGAACCATGTTTTCCTGACAAAGGATAATAAATGGACACCAAGTGGTCCCTAATGTGCTTTTTGACTACAGAGACTCTTCTGTTCCACTGCAAAGCAATTGCAATTATTTGTCATTTTAATACAACTTGGCAAGGAGATCCAAAAACACAGGGCCATTATTCATCAAAATGTATACGATTTTTTCCTCTTTGCATTAATATTAGAATATCCTTATTATTGCTGTGACATTGTACACACTAGATATAATGACATCATGCAGAAAAGGAGACGTGTGTGTGTGTGTGTGTGTGTGTGTTTTAGGTGGGGGAAATTATGTTCAGCCACTGTAATACTGCAAGGCAAAAAGCAATTTAAAGAACTGTGCCATTTCTGTTAAAGATGCTGCAATTTATTATCATTAGTGCTAGGCTACCTTTTACTTTTCCACTAATGGAAGAGGCATTCTTTACCCCCACAATTAGTTGGGAATAGTAACACTGTGTTCCATAACTCTTCTCATAATGTATATATAAATATAAAGCACATGATATAGAGTATTGTGACATTTTACATTTCTACCATCTCTCGCTTCTATTGAAATGTTATTAAAAAGACCATATTTATCCTTGAGTGGGCACTTCAAACATGCCATGCTTTTGCAGATTGCATGATGTTTTTGAAAAGTTATGCTACAGCACAGTCAAGAGGTCTCCAACGTGAGAAGTAAGCAAATCATCCAAACCTGAACCTCAGCTATCCAGTTGTTCAATGACCCAAGTCAAACCAAAGAGCAATGTTGGAGGAACTGGACACTCTGTCCTGTACCCTATGGTTTCTTGAGACTTCAGAAGCTAAATCCACAAAGGTCTTCACCACACTAGGGCCATTTCCGCACGAGCCTGTTCTAGCGTGATGATTGCACTTTCAACCTCCTCTGGAATCCTGGGGTTTGCAGTTTCGGGAGGGGCCGGACACTAGGAAAGTGTCATGCCAGAGAGCATGAGGAGAAGCTGTGTAGAGAAACTGAAGCGCATGGCCAGAAAATAAAAAGGAACAGTGCATTCTCATGATATTTTGCTGCTGGAGACAAGGCAGCAAATTGTTGGGATATGTGAGAGTTGGTAGTTGATCCCTCTACCAAAGTAATCAAATTGGCAAGACAGAAGCTGAACAATAACCAGTCCCACACCTACTCACACAAGGTCTAGCAGAGAAATAAGTCTGGTCTTCTTTGTAAAACAATATAAAACCATATAAAAATTGCTTTACCTACAATACTTATCCATAATCAAATATGTGATCTGATGGAGGAGAGAGAAAATGTGAAAAAAATGGCTGCAGGTTAGACTGATGCAGGTAGAGAGAAAGAAAGACCTTAAAAGAAGAAATTACCATAAATATATGCAATGCCTAAACTCTTGGAGAGTAACATGCAAACTAGCAATTAGTGAGTATATGCATGTGGTGCAGCCTTCCAAGCTGCAGTGCATAGTACTTAAAGCAGAACTTTCCAAACTGTGTGTTGCGACTTTAGTGTGTCGGCTGCAGCCTGTAGGTATGTTGCCGTTGCTGCCCTAGGCTGAGAAAGACCCTGGCAAGGGCAGCAATGGGCCAGGCTAAGGTGGAGGGAGCTACCTCTCCCACCACCATAGCTGCCACCACTGGGGACCAAGAAAGACCACGGTGAGGGCAGCAGTGGCAGGCCAAGCTTGAGTGGAGGGGCTACCTCTCCTGCTGCTGCCCTGAGCCAAGAAAGACCCCAGTGAGGACAGCAGCAGGCCCACCCCACCCTAGATACACTTCTGGGTACTGCACATGCGTAATCAAGTTGAAACAGTGGAAGTGAATGTGAAAACGTGTTACCACGTGATGAAAAGACAACTATCTGTATGTGTTTGCCACATAGGATTGTTCTCTCACTATATCATGCGGGAGTAGAGTATTGGTACTGTTATTTTCATGTTTAGTTACTTACCAGTAAATTGTAGTTGAATTATCCTTAAAATGGATAAGTTTCTAATTAAGAAATTGCAATTTCGTTATTACAATTTATGTATGCATCCATATCTCTTATAAGGGGTTAGTATAATAAAACTGAATTACTGTGTTGTGAAATTATGCATGTCTAAAATGTGTGTCACCAACATGGAAAGTTTGGAAAGCTCTGACTTAAAGGCAGGCAAGTTGTTATAGCGCCTGAGGCAGAAAATCCCACATTTACCCCTCCTACTCTGTTCCCTGGCAGTAAAAAATTTAGCAATGAAGACTTACAGTTTGCTGCCCTTTCATGATACTTCAGATCTGGGGACTGAAGCAGTTGCTCCACTCCCTCTAATGGTAGGCCTAACCCTGACCAAAATGTTCACATTTTGCATAAGGTGAAGGACAATATGATGATGTTGCATCCCAAAAGGTCACATACAGATGACCAGTAGCTGAATGCTGTTTCAGCACTGGTGATAGAACCATATCCTCCACCAACAAACCTGAAAGCAGCAATCTAGTTTAGGGGTGCATTACAGACTCCAGGAACACAACGAAGTGTCTTCCCCAGTCTTTTGTTTGTTGTTAATTGCTGTCAAATCAGCTTTGACTTATGGTGATCCTATGCATGAGACACTGTCAAGTCCCTCTGTTATCAACAGCCCTGCTCAGGTCCTGCAGACTCTGGGCCACAGTTTCCCTGGTTGAGTCTATTCCAGTGATGTATTTAAGTCTTTTACTCCAAGTCTCAAGTCAAGTCTTAAGTCTCTACCTTCTAGTCTGAAGTCAAGTCTCAAGTCCTTGAAGATTCTTTCAAGTCAAGTCTCAAGTCTGGAAGCTCTATCCTAACCTCTATTCCAGAATTTCAGGACAGAGTCAAATAAAGTCAGTTTTAATAATTTAAACAGAGTGGGCCCTCCACATTTGCAATTTTGCCCTCTGCAGCATCAGAAGTGAGGAATAGGAACCTTTTCACTCCCACTTCCCAAAGCTGGAGGCTCTTGTGCCAATGGGCATAAAAGAGTCTGCAGCTTCAGAAGTGTGGAATAGGATCCTTCTTATGTCCCATTTCCAAAGCTGGAGGCTTTTTCAGAAGTGGGGAGTAGGATCTTTCTTACTGAAGCTTCAAAAGCTTTGGAAGGAACGATCCTTCCCCCTCGAGCCTGTTGCCTAACACATTTGCTGTTCCCCTCTAAGAAATGCACCCTGCATTCTGAGGGTGAGCCTTGTCTTCTGCTCTTAGGAAAAGTTTTAGAAGGCTCCTCTGATAAGCAGCAGGGACGGACTGCTGAGCAGACCTCAAGTCTACCTCAAGCCCACTGCCTAACCCACTTGCTGTTCACCTCTCCGAAATGCACCCACACTTTGGGCTTGAGACAGACTGTAATGTGACCAGTAGGCAAAAAGAGATGGAAACATTGTTCAAAGTCATAAGGTTCCTGGATGAATGTGTTATGTTACTGAACCAAGAGCAGCAAGTCAATCGCTTAAAAAATATAAGTCTTGAGTCGAGTCAAGTCAGTGCATCATTTATTGTCAAGTCAAGTTGAAGTCGAGTCACTAAAGCGACTTAAATCCAACTTGAGTCTGAGTCAATCAACTTGAGTCTACATCACTGGTCTGTTCTTAGAATCATGGAATCAGAGAACTGGAAGAGACTACAACGGCCATCAAGTCCAATCCCCTAACATGAAGAAATACACAATCCGAGCATTCCTGACAGATGGCCATCCAGCCTTTGTTTAAAAACCTACAAAGAAGGAGACTCCATCACACTCCCAGTCAGCACAGTCCAGTGTTGAACTGCTCTTACTGTTAAGAAATTCTTCCCAATATTTAGATGGAAATCTCTTTTCCTGATGTTTGAAGCCATAGCTCTGTGTCCTTCTCTTCTCCAGGCTAAAAATACCCAGTTCCGTAAGGCACTCCTCATAGACCATGGTTCCCAGGACTTCTACCATTTTAGTTGCCCTCCTCTCGACATGTTGCAGCTTGTCAATATCGTTCCTGAACTCTGGTGCCCAGAACAAGATACAGCATTCCAGCTGGAGTCTGACCAAAGCAGAATAGAGTGCTACTATCACTTCCCTTGACCTAGACACTATAATCCTATTGATGCAGCCCAAAATAGCATTGTTTTTTGTAGCTGCCTCATCACACTGCTGACTCATATTCAGCTTAGGGTCTACTAAGACTCCTAGATCCTTTTCGCATATACTATGGTCAAGCCAGGTGTCACCCATCTTATATCTGTGAATTTCATTTTTTCTGCCCCTTCTCCCTATTGAAATTCATTTTGTTACTTTTGGCCTACCTCTCTAATCTGTCAAGGTCATTTTGGCCCTTTCTGCACGAGGCTGGTGAATCAGTTTGTGCCGTTTCTTACCGGATTTTCTGGGCTCAAAACAAGGCAGACTTTCCCTCATTTCCTTCTGCACAGCTACTGTGTATGTTCCATTCTGATTCGGAGGAGTGCGAGTTCATGAATCCACACTGCCTCTGCTATGACCACTCCCGCTACTCCCCTCACCCTGCACTGTTGGCTGTGATTGGCCCCTTTTTTGTTTTTGTTTTTGGCATGGTTTTGTACGTCATTGCATACGTATGTACGTGCTACTCCCTGGCCCCTCCCATGAGCCCTCCCCTGACCACCAATTCACATTGATGCGAATGTATGTATCTGCACCACTGTGAAAATATGAATCGGATCGATCTGGAAAATTGGAAAACTGATTTCTCCCGGTTTTCAAATAGTGCTCTTTACCACCACATGGGGGCGCATTTAGTTGGAATTGCGTGCAGAACAAAGGTAAATAAACTGAACCTAGTCCGCTCCAATGTGCAGAAGACCTCCATGGCAGGACGCATTGGCCTGCCTTAATAACCGCGTGTGGAAAGGGCCTTTGAATTCTGATCCTGTCCTTGAAGGTGTTAGCTACCCCTTCTAATTTAGTGTCATCTGAAAATTTGATACGAATGCCCTCTATTCGATCATCCAAATCATTGAAAAAGATGTTGAATAGCACTGGGCCCAGGACAGAACCTTGTGGCCTGCCCACTAGTCACTTCTGTCCGCAATGAAGAAGAGACATTCATTACTAATGCAACCCAGAGTCCTAGTCCAGCACACAAACCACTACACTACACTGGCTTTGGGGTCAGCACTGTCATAGGTTTATCTTGAGGTCACCATAAATTGTAAACAATTTGAAGGCACTTGGTTTTTCCCCCCCAAAAAAGCTAATCACCAGTCTTTCTTTACACCATAATCAGAGCAACTGGCTCTCACTTTTCTGTATTGTGAGAAACCTTTCACAGCTGAAGAAAGCGTTAATTATATTGTGAGTTGTTTTCATCTGTTACTGGGGTGTTTTTCCCCTGAGTGTCAGTGTAAATATTTATTTGTGATGGAGTTTCAAAACTGGCAAAACAGAAACAGAAGCTGCCACTCAAGAAATCCCCTCTCCCTTCCCAAAAAAGAGAGACATTGCTTATAGAGAATAGCTTCATATAACACCTTTCCAGATTGTACTTTCTGCATCTGACCTCTGAAAGTGCTGAAGGAAGGACAGAAGATGTTGCACTTTGGCGGCAGCAGAAGACTAATCAATCCTAGCGATTCTTCCTTTTGGAGCATGTGGGTTGCCTTGTGATGAAGACTGTTGCTCTCTGGGAGTTAAAATTACACCAAAGATATTTCCCAAAGGGGGATCATGTGGAAAAGATTCCAGCACAAGGGCAAACTTTATTATAGTTTAGCTGACCAGAGTTTTCCCAAATCTCTGTGAGGGCAAGCTGGTCAAATTTTACCTTGAGAGTTTCACATATTTCTTCTATGAGCATTTGCTGTCATGCCACATCTCTTCCTCTGCCCCCAGCTGTAACTTCTCTGTGGGTTTCACATTCTCACCGAAGTATTTGTGATCTGAGTGTCCAATTCAGCACTAAAAGAAGTACACATTCCCCACAATAGGAATGTGCTGTATTAAATTATTTGTTCCTACAAAGGAGGATATTAATTTATTCAGTTTTTTCCCCTGCTGCCAGGCACCTTTGAAAACTATACAGTTTTTAAAGTCTCGTGTGGGGAGAAAAGTATTCAGCAGTAGGGGTGAGATCCTCCTGGCCTACCAGATCTGGAGGTTGTACCCTTCCAGAATCTGTTCTGGAATTGTGTATTTGCTTGTCACATGAGACAAAGTTATTCAAGAACTGGCATGAAAATCCAAGAAAGGAGCTTGAGGAAGATTCTCCTTGTTGGAGTTTTTGGACATTGAAAAGTCCCTTTCCGCATAGGCCATTTCTATAGTACACTGTTACAGTGTTATTATTCCACTTCCAACATCCTGTGAAATTCTAGGGTGCGTAGTTTACTGAAGCCAAAGAGCTGTCTGTCTGAGAATTCTAAATGCCCCTTCCTAAACTACAAACCTCAGAATTCCACAGGATGTTAAAAGTGGAATAATAACACTAAACAGTGTAGTGCGGAAATGGCCTTAGTTCCCAAAACCCAGTTCAGATCTCCTCCCTCCTGCTAATGGGTCTTAACTCTATTTCTAAATGCCTTATTTCTATTTCTGGCAGTCCCTAACTAATGTGGTTACAGACCTGCCTCTAGACTATATCCTTTCTCCCATAGCCTCTGCATTCCATGAGCTGTGGTTGGCTACTCTACCCAGGCTTGCCCAAATTCTCACTTCACAGTTGTGGAATGGAGGAGCTAAATCATGCATTCTGCCATTCCTGGGGGTTCCCAAGAGCAGCAACTGACCCTTCCAAGTCTATTCTCCCCTCACTTTGAGGCCACATATTAACTGGGGGTTCAGTGGGGGGTGGACACAGAAAGGGGTTCAGGTTGCATGCAGCCCATAGCCCTTATTTCCCTACCCCTCTCCTAAAACACAGGAAAGGGCTCCGAAGCACCCTAAAATCACAAGGTTTTAAATAAAATTTAGTGCCTGCTCCCTCTAGAGCTACGTTTAGCATTACTTTAAAGAACGTTTGTGTTGCAAAAGAAGAGGAAATCCCCCTTTAAAAAGAAATGGTCATTTCTTCCCAAAAATGAACCATAAAATCAACAGAGGGCCTCCTTTCAATTCTCATGAGTATACTTTGTGCGTCCTTGGAAAAACATATTGAATGCACCTTTCAAAATGATTTATTACGTGTTATTGTTACCGTGTTCAATATTGTTCAATACTGAACTACTGTACTGATTACCACTCTCCAGTCTGCTTTAGTTCTATCATGTGTTTTTATTTACCTCCTGAGGCAAAAACATTTTAATTGGTTTAGCAAAGCTTGAACTCTCTTTTATCAATGACAGGTTTCATCAGAATGGAACAGAAATGGTCTGCAAGTAGTTTTGTCCCACTTTCCTTAAGCCCAGCAGCAAGAGACTCCTCTCCCAGGTCACTTTCCTTCAGAGAAAAGATATCATTCCCACTTGAGGCACAGGCATCACTTATGTGTACCTACAGTGCTCAGAGCAGAGGAGGGGAAACCAAGAAGTGACTTGATAAACACTCTTCAAATCCCTGAAAGACTCTCATATAGAAAAAGGCAATGATCCATTCTGTGTAACTCCGGAAGGCAGGATGACTGTGCTGTTCTAATATGCATTGTGTTTTTAAAGAATAACAGTGTAGTGGAAAGGCCCTCAGTACATACATCCTAGTTTTTCTGCTTGCTTAAAATGGTACTTTGCCCTTCTCTCATTAATAATTTTTGTCTTCTTGTTGTCTGGCCTCTTGTTGGAAGCAAAGGACATTTCTGTACTACACTGTTATACTGCTATTATTCCACTTTCAACATCCTGTGGAATTCTGAGGTTTGTAGTTTACTGAGACCAAAGTGCTCTTTAGCTGAGAATTCTAAATGCTCCTCCCTAAACTACAGATCCCAGGATTCCACAGGATGTTGAAAGTGGAATAATAGCACTATAACAGTATAGAGTATAAATGGCCAAAGAGACAAGATTCCATAGGATGTTGAAAGTGGAATAATAGCACTTGTAACAGTGTAGTGAGGAAATAGCGAGAGACACGAATGCTTGTATAGATTAGTGAAAGGGAACTCTGAAGAGCAATCCCTGCCCTTTTATTTCATTTCTCTGTTTATTTCTCAGATCTATGTTCTGAAGCATTTTTTTATTTCCTGCCTGCCTTCTTCCAAAAGTTAGTCCTTTTTCTCCTTTTGTCTCGAAAGGGAGCATCCGTGAGGTTTCTGTTTAAGGGTGGCTTGTTATCACGGTTATGATATGTCTGGTGAGAGCACTAGATATCCTTTTGATATCAAATAATTTGGCCTTTGCTTGACCTTTCTCTGCCACCCTACTCCACGTGTTTGCAGAGATCCACCAGACAAGCACGTACTGGGCGCGGCCATTAACGATTGTTCATTCCAAACCCCATTCAGGCAGGCAACTAAAGCCTCTCCGATGCTTTAAGGAAAACCCTTCTTGCAAACCGGCTTTGCTCGGTGCGAATCTACACAAAGACGTACGGCCATGAGCCGAGCCATTCCTTTATGTTGGGCCATCAGCATACCGGCCATACTATTGTCATCGAGCGATAAGCCCATCATGCAAAACCTGACCTTTTCCAACTCCTTTGTCCAGCTCCAAATTTCCTATTGTTCTCACCAAGCATGGCATAGCCTGTAAAAAACCACCCTATAAAAGGTCCCCATTTTTGGGACTACCCCGGAACACTTTGGACTTCCATCTCGCCTTGCTGTCGGTTTGTCCAGTGAACTCCCCTCAGCGAACCACGCTGAGCTTCCACCCCTGCCACCTCATCTTCTCTCCAGGACTATGAGACCAGGTGTCGTATTTCCCTTTCCCCAAAGCTCTCCATTTCTATTTCTCAGCTAGTGTATGTCTTGTCTTTCATGCTGCTTGTCTTCAATAAAATATTATTTGTTACTTTAAAACCTTGTCTTGCCGCTCTCTGACCTGAAGCCGTAGACATAGGGTTAAAGATCCTAGCTGAAGTTACTCTGCCTCTCGTTAGCTTAAGAGAGTAGTCGAGCTTAATTTCCCCATCTTGTGCTTTTATTTGGTTATTTGGGCGCCCCTCCCGGTACCCCCAACATACAGGGTAACAGGCTTACTCTCACTCGTGAGAGCTAGATATTTAGAGGCTCTTTTGTCAGAAGTTAAGGAACCTTTTTTTTTTAATCTCTCTCATTTTCTATCCAAGATGGATTTCCTGAACAATAAATCTAAGCTTTTTCCTTTTTACCTTACAAGAGCATCTTGAGTATTTTTCTCCAGTTTATTACCAAAAGTCACATTGCACTGGTTACAATGCACTCTGCTTGATATAGATATCAAATACTCCTACAACTCTGATGTGCTTTGGCCACATGTGTCCCAGTTTTCATCTGTAAATGCTGGAGGATATGCAAGCAGGGAGTCAGACTAGAGGGCCTACACCACTTCAAGCCAGATTCTTTCCTACCTCTGTCTGGAGATTCTTAGTACAGTTCTCCCTCCCCATTCACGGGTTTGACCTTCATGAATTTGATTATTTGCCAGGCATATGCTTGCTTCCCCCCTCCATTTTCCTCTTCCCATCCCTTGCATTCCTCACCCCAGGCTTGCTAAGCTTCTGTTTAAAATGGATTTTTTTTTTCCTTTTGAGTGAGCAAAGCCCCCTCCTACTGCTGAAGGCATGGCCTCTCTGTGGTTGCACATTCTGCTGTGTATTAGCTGCTGAATGGTCAGGTGCTCTCTTTGCTTTTGTCCTCCTTTCTCAAGATGGCTGCTGGAAGTAATTAGAATTCCAGAACTCCCCTCTTCTCTGTTTGAGGGGAAAATACCAATACGTTTTTTAGCTTGTCTTTTTTCTCCCTCCTCCCAATGCTGGGCCAGAGGAAAAGGAATGGGAAGGGGGAAATCTCCAGAGGGAAATGGGAGGGGGATCGGGGGGGATTATGCATGGTTTTTCCACTTTTGGGAGGAGTCAGTGCCTTGAAACCTCACAGATGTGAAGGGTTACTGTAATCCTTAGTGGTGTTCCTTCCAAATACTGATCAGACTCAATCCTGTTTTGCTTCCTTCTAAAATACTATAATTGTACCCAGTAGAATGGACAGTAGCAAGTGAGAGTAACCTACAGGCATTCACTTTCCTCCCCAGCATAGCTTCCCCAGCTGCTATTTATTTCATTTTCTAAAACAGTTTGGCATCCACTTAAAACCAGAAAGCAAAAGTAACTTGTAGAGGCTGGTAAAATGTGTTTCCGATGTCTGGCTCCATGGCCAGCCTGAGGTACTTTGCTGGATCACTTCATACTGTAAAAAAGGCTTTTTTCTGCTGGAAAAAAGGTCCTCTTCTGGGCCTCAAATGCCCTGAGTACCCTGTGATAATGTGATGAAAGTGCTCCCAGATGCACTCTAGAATAACTCAAAAATTGTGTGAGTTTTTTGCAAGGGGTGGGACCCTTCAAGGTCCTCTTGGGTCAGTCTGGCTCCCTAACTTCCAACAGTTGTTTGCGCTTGACCTGAAGGTTAGGGCTGGACCTGCTTAGCTCCCAGATCTGTTTCAGCTGTTGCATTCTGGACAAACAGAAGTTTCCAAAACTATCCTTAAAGGCAACTATACACTGAATGCTGTACATTAGCCTGTTTTGGTTCCAATGGCAGTTTGCTATTTAGGTTTCTTCCTTTTTTAAAAAATGTGTTTTATGAAGCCTCTATAGAGTTTGCATACTGAGTGTTGCATGCAATAAGGAATGGAAGAAATGAAGAAGAAATGAAAGAAATCAACAAAGAAATGAAGTGGCTTCAAATTTGATTTAAATAAAAAGAAATATAGTCAGTGCTTCCTTACAGAGTAGAATTTTTTGCTGTTGGTGTTGTTTTAAAGCTCCTCCTTTTGAATTGTACAAACAAAAATTATTCTAGCAAACTGACAATCTGTGTTCTGGACAGAACATCTGAATCACTATATAAGCAATTGTGCTCCCAACCCCTTCAGATTATGAGAGACTATGTGTGTGTCTCTGAAAACTGTTTCCCCAGGAAGACTGCAAGAATGACAATTTACAGGGAGCCTGTGCTGCTTATCATAAAAAACAGTATTTTTTTTTTCAAAACCATGGGGCCCTTTCATACTATTACAGTACTACAATTCTATTTTATGGTACTATGATTTCACTTTAAATGGCACGGCTGTATCCTAAGAAAACATGGAGTTTGTTTGGTGAGGCACTTGACCTCTCTAGCTGAGAAGTCTAAATGCCCCTATTAAAATTGAAAATCCCAGGATTCCATTGCCATGGCAATTAAAGCAGAATCATAGTGTTATAACTGAGTAGTGTGAAAAGGTCTCAGAAATGGACTTCAGAATACTTTGCTGTTCCCCCTTCCCATTTGGGGAGCATTTTTGGTACTCTGTGTGGCCCCAGAGGATCCTGGGGCAGAAAACTGCCCCCCTCATTCCTACTGCAACCCTTTCATAAAGGGAGATTAATTGGGGATTATAGTTTTACATACAATCTCTGGATGATCTGCTATCTGCTGCTGAATTGCATGAAGTTGCTGAATTTCTCCTCCCACACACACCTCTGTCCCTTTTGTTTATTAGCAACAATAAATTCTTATATTTTATCTTCTCAGTTTATAGGGTAAAAATGGCACATTATGCCCTATTTAATGGGTATAAAGTTGGAAGTTGATGGAGTACTTTGGCTGTGATTTAGATGGCTTTGCCCTGTACTTTGTTTATTTTTTAATCCCTTGGGTGGACTATAATATTTTATAACTACCATTTACTTCTTCTGAATAACATTAAATGTAGAAAGACGACACTGACAGAACAAAAAAGTTATCCAGACAATAAAATCAGGTTAAAATACTTTTATCACATCTAGGATATATAAGCTAATATCTCCCTTATGCCTGAAAATAAAATAAAATATTTTAAAAAATTAAAAAGTCATATCAGAGCTACTGGGATTCCAACCTATGCTTGATATGCTTAAAAACTAGATTGATATTCAATATGAGTGGCCCTTTCCTACTATACAATTATATAATTATATTTCACTTTAACTGACCTGATTCCATGCTATGGAATCCTGGGTTTTAAAGAATTATTAGCCACAGGTCTAGTGCTTCATCAAGCTACAAACTGCTGGATTCCATGGGAGTCAGCTGTGGCATCTAAAGTGGAATACAGCCAGCATGGTTTAGTGCTTTGAGTGTTGGGGTACAACCCCAAAGACCAGGGTTTATTCCCTGCTTAGCCATGGAAACCCACTGGGGGACCATGGGCTCGTCACACACTCTCAGTCCCAGAAAACCCCATGATAGGTTTGCCTTAAGGTCAGAAATGACTTGAAGGCACACAACAACAACAACAACAACAGTACTCAGTGATGTAGACTCGAGTCAACTGACTAGGGCCCTTTTTGCATTAAGGCTTCTAGCGCGAGCGGGGGAGGGCGGCTCGCGCAAGAAGCCTTCTCTGGGAGGCTGCCGCTTCCCCCTTCCTTCCGCAGGCGAAGGAACGAGGGGGGAAGCGACAGCGTCGCGCGAGCCGCCCTCCCCCGGGCGAATCAGGAGCCTGTCGCGTCCGCCCCCCGCGCGCGCGCGAGAAAGGAGCCTGTCGCGTCCGCCCCCCACGCGCGCGAGAAAGGAGGCTGTCGCGTCCGCCCCCCACGCGCGCGCGAAGCAGGAGGCTGTCGCATCCATCATGCTAGCGCCCCGCCCCGCCCCTTCCTTCCGCAGGGGTGGAGGGAAGGAAGCGCAACCCGGCCGCCTCCCTGACGCTCCGCACAGGAGGTAAGTGCGCGCGGGCTCCGGGAGCGTTGCTTGAGCGCGGGTGATTTTCGCTTCGAAGCGAAAATCAAAAAACCCGCGATCGCGCCACTGCAGCCCCGTGAGCCCGGCGGAAGTGGGAGTGCGTCGTGCAGAGCGACGCTCCCACTCCCACAAGGCTCACGGGGCTGTCGCGCGAAGAAGGCCCGTGCGAAAAGGGCCTAGGACTCAAGTTGGACTTAAGTCGCTTCAGTGACTTGGCTCAGACTCAACTTAGCAATAAATGATGCACTGACTCAACTTGACTTGAGACTTGTATATTTTTAGTGACTGGCTTGCTGCCCTTGGTTCAGTAACAATAACACATTCATTCAGAAACCTTACAACTTTGAACAGCACTTCCATATTTTTTTGCCTATTGGTCCCATGACAATCTGTCTCAAGCCCAAAGTGTGGGTGCATTTCTCAGAGGAGAACAGCAAACAGGTTAGTCAATGGACTTGAGATGGGATTGAGGTCAGCTCAGCAGCCTGTCCCTGCTACTTATCAGACTCCTCTGTTAAGACAAGACCTTCTAAATTTTTTCTTAAGAGCAGAAGACAAGACTTACCTCCAGAGTGCAGGGTGCATTTCTCAGAGGTGATCAGCAAATATTCCTCTCTGAGGAGGAAGGCTTGAGGAGGAAGGATGCTTCCTTCTAAAGCTTTTGAAGCTTCAGTAATAGGGAGTAAGAAGGATCCTATTCTCCACTTTCAAAGCCACAAATGGCAAAATCACAAATGTGGAGGACTGATTCTGCTAAATTGTTAAAATTGACTTTATGTGACTCTGTCCAGAAATTCTGGAATATAGGTTGGGGTATAGAGTTGGCTCCCAGACTTGAGACTTGACCTGAAAGTATCTTCAAGGACTTGAGACTTGAATGTAGAGACTTGAGACTTAACTTGAGACTTAGAGTAAAAGACTTAAATACATCACTGACAGTGCTGTATTTTTATTATTGCATAGTCTAAAAGGGCCTGCGGTTTGCTATGAAAGAAACACAAGAGAAGGAGTTTAGCTGGTGATGCTGACACCGTTCAAAAGCTTCCCCTTGGTGGGCATAGACCTAGAGCTAGGAAAAGTTACTTTGGAGGAGTAATAAATTACAACTGGACTCCCCCCTCCCCCAAGTAGTTTCTAACCATTCTAATCACATTTAAAAGTATTTTCTCATTATTCAAAAGTAACTAAACAGTTATACCAGCAACTTTCCATTAAACATTAAAACATAATTTGACAAAGTATGTAATCCTTTTTTGGATTACATCTACCACAACTCCTGTCAGCACAGCTTCTGGTCATGCTCTTCATCTAGGTAGTGAAGCTGTGTACCCTTTCTATCACAGTTACATTATAAGACAGAAGGAGTAGGATCATCCCTCATTATGTCATTCCTGAAATATAGTTTGCTTATGTTTTGGTGAGTGTTTTAGTGGGCTGTAGGAGTATTGGTGTGCCCACCATTGTGTGTGTGCCTCATGTCCCCACTGCAGAAGCTGACTATAGACCTCAGAAGACAAAGATGTCTGGGAATTACATCAACTAGTGGATGCTGCACATTTCTGGCACTGGCTGGGACTCAGAATTGGCTGCAGTCTGGAGGGTTGGGTGAGAGCAAAGGAGAGGAAGACATCTGGTTTAAGGAGAGGGGAAGAAACAGGAAGGGAGAAACAACGAAGGAGATGAGCAAGGAGGAGGCTTGGACAGACAAGCAGAATGGAAATCCAGGTGGGGGACTGGAGTTGTTGGGAGCAAAGACGTTGGCAAGAGGAGTGGGGTGAGAAACCCCAAAACCATGAAATCCTCAGTTTGATGTGGGGACAATAAGAGGACTGGCAATAAAGGAATAGGAAGATGGCAAGGAAGAGGACACTTCTGCAACAGAGAAAATGCTGTGGCAGCAACAACTAAGAAAAGCACATACCAACTGTCCCAATTTGGCAGGAACAGTCCCAGTTAATCCTCTGTTATCCCACTTTTTCAGCTTCTTGAAAAATGTCCCAGTTTCTCTCTCTTCATCCCACTTCCCCCCTTTGTCCTTAGCTTACTTCAAAAGGTACAAAGTGAGTTCAAAGTGCAAACAGTAGCTTGCACTCTATGAACCAGGACACATATGGCCAAGCAACACCAAAGTGTGGTCAAGACAGCGAAGGTTACTGATAAGATAGAACAGACAAGCTGCAGAGGCTGTGGCAGTTTGCCTTTGCCTGGGCTTACTGAAAAGGGCAAGAGTCCACCTTCTCATCTCCCCCCACTGCTTAGTTGAGTGGAAACTACTTTCACATTTTAAAGTCCATTTGCACCAGTTGAAGTGGTATGAGGACAAAAGGGAAAGTGAGAGGAGGAAAGAGAAACCAGGACATTTTAAAAGCAGCTGAAAAAGCAGGGCAGTAGAGGATGAACTGGAAATAAAGCTCCAGTCATTTCTGGTCTGGTGGGGAGGGGTTGGTATGCTCTGTAACAGGTCCAGCAGGATGAAAATTGGCCCCTGGACCAGCAGAGCTTGCCCACTCCCTTTATTAGGGGAAGAGGATTTGTGCTGGAAGAGGTAAGATAGCTGTTGAGACCATGGCCTTTTCCGCACTACACTCTTATAGCGCGATGATTCCACTTTCAACATCCTATGGAATCCTGGGGTTTGCAGTTTCGGGAGGGGCCGGCATCTCTCACATTTTTGAAGACAGCAGCATTAAAAGCTGCTTAGAGTATGTTAATACAACGGCAGCACTGCTCCTCTGCCTCTCATTCTGGAATAGAAAGGAGTTTGAAATTCAGTGACATGCTGTCTGTTTTGTACTCAGAGTTGGATAATGCTATGCCAGCAGTGCACTCCCAGGTCAAAATAACAATATAAGCTGAGATACACTTCACTGCCATTGAGCCCGGTGCTATTCAATAGAATGCATTTCAGCTCCAGCTATTTCTCGTCACCCAGTGGAGTATCTGAATGTCAGGCTCTTTCTCATCATGTCTCCAAAGAATGGCCGGGACATCTCAGGACAAGCTTTGCCATAATGCTTCTGTATCATCTATTCACTCTCTGCCTTTTATATCATCATAATAACAGACTTGCAGAACTCTTTTGGCAGCCAGGGGCATGCAGGGCCCTTTCCCTATACACCTGAGTTCTCACTTGCTGACAATTTTCTTGGGAGAAAAATGTATTAGGATGAAATTTCTCCTGACTATCCTAAAACCAATCTTTTTTGGAAGCAGAATTGGTGCGATTGTATCTTTTATTAGATCAACCAGTCCTTGAAAGATCAGCAAGCATTTGAGTCACTGGAACTTTCATAAGGTTAAAAACACATCAGGATGTCAGATTTTGCCTTTCATCTTTGCAACCTTTCACAAGCTAAAATTCCAGCAAAATTCTTGGTAGGCAAGAAGACGGTAGCATACCATTTTGCAGATTACAGGTATAAATAAATTGTAAGTCTGAAGACAATAATTGAAGATACATCTATGCTCAGTTGACTCAGAAACTTGCATTAATTGCACCAATTCCATAACGTGGTCTATCAAGATTCCATCCCCTGACCAGGTGCACTATCCCATAGTCTGCTGGGTTTATGTGTGGATATTTGAAGGTGAGCAGCTTGGGTAGGTGAACTATTCTTTTGATGTACTGCCCATGTTTTTTTTTAATATTTTGATTGAATTTTTCTAATGAGAAAGGAAAGAAAGAAAACAAAGAAAACCAAAAAAAGACTACACATATAAACAAATCCACATGAGATAAATAGGATATAGGGTATCCACACATATATACAATAAGTCAAAAGAACACATGCCTCTTAATATCCTAACGCTAACCTCAGAAAGTCCCACATAGGTCTAATCCATTGTATGTGACAATCTATTAAAAAGGGGGAATTTAACAAATATCGCTGGACAAACAAACAATAAGGCACACAAAGAACTTCCCCCACTGGACAGAACCAGCATCTGATATATAAATCCTTGTTACTCCTCTGTAATTCATCATTTTCCTTTGAGCTAGTACATGACCTCATGATGTTAAATTGTAATCAAATAAGTTAACCTATGATAAGAGCCCCTAAACAACTATTTTCCTTAACTAGCCTTCTTCCCTTTCCCCAAAGAAGATAACAATTTCCTTCTGCCAAGGAGATAACTATGTTTACCTCTTAAGGGGCTTTTAGGGTTATCCAATATACTAAATCCAAATTTTAAATATTTGAAAATGAAAAAAATAAATAAAAAACACTGTCATAGTATCCATATCCTCCTTAACGCCTCCATTTTATTCACTTCCTATAATAGAAGAGAGTAGATTTTGAATTATTCTTGTAAATCTGATCAAAGATGCCTCCATGTCCTGCCCATCTTTTGATGTATTGCCCATCTCTCTGCTCAGGAATCTCCATTTTTGAGCTAACCCAGGGGCCTTGGGCTAGGCTTTGGGACTGGTTGTGCTGGATGACTTCAACATCCATGCTGAAGCCACCCTGTTGGGCATTTTTCAGGACTTCATTCTTACCACAATACCCAGAGATCTGTCCCTAGTGATATCTGGCCCCACTCATGCTGCCCAGATACACTCTGGAAGTAGAGATGCTGTCTATAGTTCAATTTTCATAAATTGTCATTAGCTGTTGGAATTTAGACTTGCTTGGACTCAAAATTTCTGCAGGAGTGGAGAACTGAGGCCCTTTTCGCACAGCATTTTTGAAGTGAAAGGGCCCCTTGAGTGTCGTGTAAATGTGAGGAGCAGTCTGCCTGACACACTCACATTTACACAACACTCAAGGGCCTGATATGGACTGTGCATGCATCTTTTCATGTTTGGCTCAAAGCCGAAAATGTTGTGCGGTTGTGCATTGCTCTGGGGCCCCGTGCGCACTTACCTGGCGTGTGGTGCCTTGGGAGCCGGGCCGGTCATGCCTCCTCTCCTCAGTGCAGCCTGGGAGGTCCCAGGCTGCACTGCGAATGGAAGAGGTTGGGTGCTCACGCAAGGAGGAAGGAGCTGCGGAGCTGAAACAGCAGGAATGCAGCAGCGTTCCTCCCAAGCCTTCTCACGCGAGGACCCAACCCAGTGGTGCAAAAAGGGCCTGATTAAGGTTTACTGTGCCAGTAGGTTAATGAGCCTGGATGGCTTCAAGATGGCTCTGGGACTTTCCTGTTCCTTTTGCAAGCAATTCCATCAAAACTCTGGTTGAAATGGCCAGAGTGACGGACATGATCCTTCCCAGGTACCCCTCTCAAGGAGTGCATTCAAACCAGACTGCAGCTTTCCACAGAACTAACAGCAACAAAATGAATGAGATGGTAACAACAGCAATATTGGCAAAAAGCCTGGAACAAATCCAACCAAACATGAACTGGGGTCTGTCTGAAACCATACTCCATACTCCAGTGAAAATGCTATTCTTTTCTGGCACCATTGCATCTTAAAAGAGCTGGCCAGCTGAGTTGTTTCAAGTAGTATAGAGTCACCTTGACCCACAAGAGGAGAATCCAGACCACTCAACAGCCTGCTGTGAATGACTTGCCTCGCACTTTGCAGATATAAACACTTGGGCCATTTCTGCACAACATTGTTATAGTGCTATTATTCCACTTCCAACCTCCTGTGGAACCCTAGGGTTTGCAGTTTAGGGTGGGGCCCTTAGGATTCTCATCCAAAGAGCTCTTTGGCCTCAGTAAACTACAAACCCCAGAATTCCACAGGATATTCAAAGTGGAATAATGGCACTATAACAGTAGTGTGGAAATAGGCTTGAATCCACTCTGATTTGGATGCTATACTTAATATAAATCCAGTGGTTGTAATTTTGGCCCTTGCTTGTCCAGTGTTAATGCATACTTTTCAGTTTGTACGCCTGAGGATGCAGATAGAGTTTTTGGAGAAGTGAGAGCCACCATATCTATGTTAAATCCTTGCCCTCCCAACTTATTACAAAATTCAGAGAAGGGCAGAGTTCTATCATGCCCAAAGGAGGAAGTTATAAGACTTATCCACATGTCATATCAAAATCCATAATTTTGACCCCAAAACAAGCCCTCAGCATATGTGTGATGGGATGAGGTTGACTTATACACAAGTATATACGGTAAGCTTTTAAAATGCTCTTAATTCTACTGGTAATTTCATTACATTTTAACTTTTACATCTTTCAGTGATATGAACTTTTACCAGCATCTGTTTTAGATTTTGTGAGCCACCCTGAGCCCCTGGGCTGGAAAAAAATTGTGGAAAACAAATAGCAACAACAATCATGACAACATGGTTTTGCTAGGCTTCAATACAACCTGTGGTGTTTGGATGTACTGTGCAAGGTGCTTATTTGGGTATCCTCTAAACACTATAGCTGCTGGTGGTGATATGTACTCTTTAATAAGATATAAGCAGAGGTTGGAAAAGTTACTTTTGGGACTACAACTCCAAGAACCCTCCAGCCAGCATGCCCAGGGCTTTTGAAGTCTAAAGTAATTCTGGCAGGGAGCTTCTTTTCAATTTGCCTTAAGCAGTACAAAACAGAAAGCTCAGCAAGAAACAAGCAAAACGGTAAAATGTCTGGAAACACAGCTTAGAGTGTTGGGTATGTTTAGCTTGGAGAAGAGAAGGTTAAGAGGCAACATGATCACTATGTTTAAATATTTGAAGGGATATCATATGGAGGATAGAACAAATATGTTTTCTGCTGCTCCAAAGACATGGAGCAATGTCTTCAAACTTCAGGAAAAGGGATTAGAAAGAATTTCCTGATGGTAAAAGCAGTTCAAAAGTACTGCCTCAGAGTGTGGCAGAGTCTTCTTCGGAGGTTTTTAAACAGAGGCTGGATGGCCATATGCCAGGAATGCTTTGATGGTGTATTCTTGCATGGCAGATGGTTGGACTCAATGACCCTTGTGACCTCTTCCAGCTCTATGATTCTATGATTTCTTCCCCCTCCCCAGGTATTATCAGAATTCACAGACTTCCTCCATTCTGCTTCTGCGCTTGAAACATTAAATATGTTCATCACTTTAAACTGATCCAACTTGCTGCACAGGTCAGTCCTACGCATGTTTAGTCATCCATGCAGGATTACCTCCTTCGTTCTCTTGGTAATTTGTGTATCATCACATCATCTCATAGGCACTGGGCCAAGCACTTGTGTGAATTCCTATATCTTCTATGCATCAGGTTTCCCCTATATATTGCCTGTTACCATGAACATATGACATTCTCTCTAAGTTTAATTCATGTGTGGGCAACCTGTGGGCTGCATACATTTCTCTCATAAGCCTTCTAAACAGCCCACAAGGGAGACCAAATTCCCCCACACCAAATTCTCTGTCAGTGAAGGAGGCGATAAAGACAAAAACCATCCCCACATGACTTTCTCCCCATGTGGATTCTGCTCCTTACAGCCCATCAAAGATACAGAAGGGATGGACAACTTAATATCATTGGAATTAGACCATCATCATCCTTCACTATTAGCATAGACCAGATGGGAGTTGCCATCTGACAACACCTGGAAGATTGCAACTTCTTTATCTCTGGGTAAGAATCTAGCCCAAATGAAAGCACAGAAAGAAAACAGGGGATCATTTTACAGCCATTGCCCTGTAATATTCTAGTGTCCTCCTGATGCAAACGAAGAAAAGTGAAAAACCAAAGGAGACTGTCAATCCATAGAATGTCAGTTGTAAATTAACAAAAGCAGAAGTGGAAAAAAGAAGAGTATATAAGTGTGGTACTCCAGATATTGTGAGACTATGGCCCTTTTCGCATGGTGGGGTTTTTTTGCACAAGCGCCCTTAGCGTCGCGCAAATGGGAGTGTTGCTCTGTACAACGCACTCCCACTTGCGCGATGCTCACAAGGCTAAAGCAGGGCAAGCGCACATTTTTTTATTTTCAGCTTTAAGCCGAAAATGCCCCGTGCTCGCGGTGCCTTCGCGCACTTACCTGCATGCAGTGTGTCGGCGAGGCGGCCCGGTCACGTTTCCTTCCCCCAGCGCAGCCTACAGCTCCCAGACTGCGCTGCAGAAGGAAGGGGCGGGGTGCTAACACAACGGTTGCGCTAACAGGAAGCGACCTGTGGTAGGAAGGAGCGGGGAAGCAGCAGCGTTTCAGAAGAGGCTTCTCGCGCGAGATGCCCTCTCCCGTCGTGCAAACAGGTAACATGCGAAAAGGGCCTATGACTCCAACAATTCCTCACTATTGGCTACGTTGACTAGGGCTGATGGCAGCAATGATGGCTGGTGGGTTCCATGTCAGCAGGACAGTGAACTCCTCCAGTTTTTAGTCTGAATTTTAGAGGAGTTATTGAAGCTGCTGGACCCTATTGTTGTCCTATCTCAGTCCCTGCACAGCTGATAAAACAAACAAAACAAACGGAATAACTCCCAGTTTGGTACTTACTTCTAGGCAGTAAACACAGAGTCATAAATAGAGTCCAACATAAAGTCCAACAGGATTCCACAGCAAGGGAGTGTTCAGGGTCAATCCAAGCATTCATCAAGGCATCCAGCAGGGTAAATGGTCAGATAAGCTCTGACAACACCTGGAGGGAAAGGACATCAGCTAAATAAGTTTGAAGCCTAGTGCAGTTATGACTTGATTAATTGTTGCTGGTTATAAATTCTGAGAGATCAAGGCTGGGTATCTCTTTGTTGCCTGCACTCTGCAAAGCTGGGTATAGGTAAGTGTTCTTCTATATCTGAAGAGGCAGGACTCTATGTTGGAGCTGACACTACCCCCTGTTCTGTTTCTGGCACTGTAACCTCTCTCTGTACAGCTGGTCTTGGCATGCCTCCTGTCTCAGCCTCTGAGTCAGAGTCCATGTTCTGGAAGCAGGACATGACAATTGTGCAAATAAGTTTAGCACCCTGGACCATTCCTTCACAGTTCAGATCAAATTCCAGGGAGGATTTACCAATTCAAAGACATGAGAGTCACCGGACACTACCGCATGGCAGTTGTATTCCAACAATATCAGGAGAGCCATAGCAGTTATAAAAACATGCTTTTAGCTTATTTGGTGCAAAAGGTGAGGGAGGTGCTTTAAATTATAATTTCCATGCTTTTTAATGCATGGAATGCCCAAAGCACCTTTCTTTTAAAAGAAAGAAAGAGAAACAAACAAACAAACAAACTGGCTTAAGCACACTTTTTTTAAAAAAGGCATGTACTCTGTACAGAGTACTCATGTATTCTGGCCTTTATTATCTATCTAGAGGAATTGTGTGCAACACAGTTTATCCACAGCTACTGTGAAAAGTCATAGCTGAGCTGGTTAACTTCTATATGCTTCAAGCCAGGTTCTCAGCCAGCATGAATTATTGTTGCTCACCAATACTTAAAACCTCATCTATTCAAATGTTCTTCCACAGGATTTCACCCTGAGTTTGGCGAATGGAAATAAATGACCTGAAGCAGTGCGTGCTAGGTGCTGTAGTGCCCTCTGGTGGGAAGAAATGTGTGAAGGGATGATTCATAAATGAACCGGGAGCCTAATTCCAAATTGCATTGTATAATCACAGGAATACTTGAAGCCACTCCAGAAGTGTAGCAGGCAGGGGCAGGTTTTACAAATGTGGCATGCCACAAACATCCAGGATTGGGGGAATCTGCAACTTCTTAAAAACCAACCCATGTACAAATGTGTTGACTGGCAATCTGTGCAGTATTAACAATGGCATGGGGGAGGACTTCAAGTTTTCTTATTCAAGGGATACTCAGGGGTGGTTTTGACAGTTCTTACTCTGAAATATTGCCTACAGCACCTGGCATTCATTGATAGCCTCCCATTCAAGTACTAATTAACTTCCAAGATCAGATGGAGTTTGCTGCCTGTAGGGTATCAGACATCATACATTTTGGAATTCAGGGGTATGGTCATTTTCATTCTGCAGGGCCCTGTAGCAGCTGCCTGTCACAAAATTCCTCACTGCCAAGAGAGGGCTGGATGATTCTTCATTTACCATCACCACCACCCCACTGCCTCAGAAATAATCCTTATGTTGGTGGTACTGTGTCTGGCTTCTAAGGTAAGAAGACATAGCTATGACAAGTGAGCTCCATCATTATAGCTATATCTCCCAATGCAGAATCTCAGCCATTTTCTATTAACCTAACAAGTCATAGGACTAATTTGTTTGGGACTCCAGCACTTTTAGGGTAATTTGCAGGAGGTGGGAGAGTTAACTGCACTTCACATAACTTCTACATAGCTTATTTTTAAAGATACATTTCACAAAATTATTGCCATAAATTACTTTGTCAAAAAAATATAGTTTGTGTATCTCGTGATTACATATTTCTCTAAAAAGGGTTTGTGAATCATCTGTAACTTTACTTAAAAGTATTTGAAAACCAATTATATAGGACCGAAATGTTCCAGCTGTATGAGCACTAACTAATGTAATGTTAACTATATAAATTAATTTTTCATAAGTTTCATATTTTCTGCAGAGGAATTCAAGGTAAGATACATTAATCTCTTCTGCTTCACTTTATCACCACAACAACCTTGTGAGGTAGTTCAGGGCAAGAGAGTTTGTATCATTACAAGAATTAAGCCAGTGATGCTACCACTGATTTTAGGGAAGGGCAATAATCAATGACGGTTGGTGGTTCTGATATTCAGGCAAATAAATGCGTTTTAGGCCATTTCTGCCCTACATTGTTATAGTGCTATTATTCCACTTTAAACATCCTGTGGAGTTCTGGGATTTGTAGTTTACTGAGGTCAAAGAGCTCTCTGGCCAAAAATTCTAAATGCCTCTCTCTAAACTGCAAACCCCAGGATTCTATAGGATGTTGGACGTGGAATAAAAGCACTGCAACAGTATACGGTGGAAATGACCTATGTGTGTTGGGAAAGCCGTAAGCCTCTTAAGAACAACATAAAATGACAGAAAACACTCAAGCCATAGCCTGAGTACATTACATGTCTTGTAACAAGTATCTGCTCCTAAATTTGAAGATAATTTGATTAAAGTCTCCTCAGTAGGAACTCTCCTGTGAGTGGGCCCACATATGTAGAACAATGTGCCACTAGAAGGGACTGTTGTGTGTTTTCAGTTGCTTCCAACTTCTGGTGACCTTGAGGCAAAGCTACCACTGGATTTTCTGGGGGCTGAGAGTGTGTGAGGCACCCAGTGTGTTTCTATGGCTGAGCGGGAGATCAAACCCTGGTCTCTAGGATCATAGTCCAAGGCTCAGACCACTACACCACACTGGCTATCTGGAGCGTCATAGAGCTAGAGAAAGCTATTAAGGGTTTCTCCTAGTGTTCTCTCTTTCTACAGCTTGCTCTATTGCCCTGCAGAGTGGTATCTTAGCCTTGTTGTTTTGTGACTTCAAGTTGTTTATGACTCATGACAACTTTAAGGCAAATCTATCATGGGGTTTTCTGGGGCTAAGAATGTGTGATGCACCCAAGGCCACCCAGTAGGTTTCTATTGCCAAGTGGGGAATTGAAACTTGGTCTCCAGAGTCATAGTCCAAAGCTAAAACCACTATGCCACTCTGGTTCTCATTCTTAAGCTTGACTTAGGCTAAACTTCACTTCCTCTCACACTTCTTCCCCTCCTCTCTAGCCAGGTGCCCCAAAGTGGCAGATTCCGTCTTCTCACTCAGTCCCCAAACCAAATATGTGTGTCAGTTCAACAAAGCTTTAATTTTAACGAAGACATTAGTGATCATTGCAAACTTTATTTCAAGCTTCATCTTCCATTTATACTAATGTCACTTGTGTTCTCTCTTTCAGGCCAATCTGCAAAGCCATGAGAGTTTTTTTCCATTTTATCCCACAGGCTTTCACATCTCTAGTATATTATGCTGTTTATAAAATGAACAAACTTACAGTTCTTTATGTTTAAACTCATCCTGAAAGAGAAGACTACAACCCAGGAGACCATGGTTCAGTTCAGGAACAGGCCCCCAAGCCTATCTTAAAAGTTATGTGGTGCTGATAGGATAATTGGAAATGTTAAATCGTAGAATCATAGAATTAGAGGCCATTTCTCCGCTACACAGTTATAGTGCTATTATTCCACTTCCAACATCCCATGAGATCTTGGGGTTTGTACTTTATGGAGGGGCCTTTAGAATTCTCAGCCAGAGAACTCTTTGGCCTCAGTAAACTAAAAACCCCCAGAATTCCACAGGATGTTTAAAGTGGAATAATAGCACTATAACAGTGCACTGCAGAAATAGCCATAGAATTGGAAGAGACCACAACGGCCATCAAATCCACCCCCTGTGCTCTGCATTTTCAAGAGCATCTTCAAACAGATTTAACAATAAAGTGTAAGTGAGAGGGTGAAATTTAGTAAGTAATAAGAGATGTAATGAGTAAATCAGTTACACATGTAAACTTCTAATATTTAAAACATGCAAATATGACCATTAAAAAAAAAGATTATTGATTCTTATCTCCTGGTAACCCCATTAATTAGTTTGTAGTTTTCAAACTATTTGTTATTATCATTGACTATTGATTATCAGCTAGGTAAATAAATATTGATTAACTGGCTGAAGTGTTTATTCACCAGTTCAGTAACTCCTACTGATTTGTCATAGTTATCAAGCTCAGTGAAGTATAACACATCTCACTGCTCTCCCACTCAAATCAATTCCAACAATTCCATTAATCCTATGAGGTCAAGATTATACACTACAATTTTTGGCATACCAAGCAATTTAACGCACCTATACTCTGTTAATTGTAGATTCATGCCTTCCCAAATCCATGTGCAAATATAAAGTGATACATATTAAAAAAAGAAGACTCCTTTATTTGCTGTGCTAAATTCTGTCCTGGATACTCTGTTTTCTTCATACACAACAGTTGATTGTTTAAACTTTAAAGAAGCTAATGCTTTCAAAGCCTAAAGTTTTTAATAAGTGTGGAATTTAAATCAATGCTTATGGCTTTGTGCGAACATTACAATTTCAGTAGTCATATTATTACTTGACTATGCCATATAGTAGATTAAAAAAAACCCAAAAGAACCCACATGATCCCTAAGTTAAAAAAAAACACCAGAAAAACAGAGTTTGGTGATACTTATATTATGACCAAACAAAATGCTACAAAACTGTATGAGGTTTCAAGTGCTCAAAAATTATTCATCAGACTAGACTGGACCAAAAAAAGTTAAGACATAGGAGAAGAAAGAAAAAGTCCAAAACTCTGGTTGGATTTTATGGTCATTAGGCCTGAAGCTAACTGATTCCCAAAATAGAGCAGAATGAATGCAGAACATTTAGCTGTGAAAGTATCAATTTACAAACAGCTTTCTTTTTAAGGATGTGTTGTTGCTCTTTGAGAAGGCTGAAACTCAGAGGTCTGACCATTGCCTTACTTGTGTGTGTAGGTAGAGGGTTGTTTTAGAAAAGCTGGAAAATGTTACTGCTCAAAAGAAATGGAGAAGCATAGATTTAGTAGAATAATCACTGATACACCACCAAATGGTTCCCACCATAGTGTGTAATTGTTGACAAAAAAGATAGGCAGTGCATACTCATAAATAACACCCAACCCTTACATATATGTAGATGAGCTAGACAGAGCAAGGATGGAACACATAGGCCCTTTTCACATGGCATTTTCCATACAAAAGAGGTCCTGGAGCATCGCACGATTGTGAGGAGCAATTTCTACGACGCACTCACAATCGTGTGATGCTCCGGGGGCTGGCAGGCGCCGATCGTGTACCTTTTCATTTTCAGCTAGAAGCCGAAAATGATGTGCAATCGCACTTTGCTCCTGGGCCCCACGCACACTTACCTGGCGTACTGAGCCTCTGGAGCCTCACTAGTCGTGCTTGCTGCACTGCGGAAGGAAGAGGCAGGGCTCTCACACGAGCAGGCGGCTCGTGCAGAGCCAAAGGACCCTGGACACGAGAACCTCTTGCCGGAGGCTGCTCGCGCGATCCCCACACCCCAGTGCCAGAAGACCGTAAGGTGTGGAAAGGGCCATAGAGTCTCAGATGTTTGGAAGCTGCAGCTTTCATTGCCCCTCACCATTGGCTATGTGGATGATAGCTGTTGGGAGACAGAGTTCATTTACATGTGGAGAAGCACACATTCTCCTTTCCTGATTTAGCAGACACTTGGATAAAGCATTGTCAGATGCTTTATGTAAAGCATGGTCATCCTCTCCATCCAGTTTGTTAAAAATCTTTCTAAAATTCAGGTGGAATCTCATTTTAGACTTCAGCTCCCACAATCCCCTAACAGCACAGTCAATGGTCAGGAATTCTGGGAGGTGAAATCCCAGACACTGGAAGGATCAAAGGCTGAGAATAATCAAGCTATTGGAACATAGATGCTTCTCAGCTGCCTCTACCCTCCCGCATCCACTACATAGTTATGCCAGGGAGAGGTGTAGGAGGAAAGTGACTCTCAAGGGGATGAGAGTTATTGAGTGACGGAATCAGTCAATTCTGCCACAGGAGTTAGTGAATTCTGCCAGCATGTTTTCTTGGAGCTTACATCTATAAAATACATATTCGCTTGCACTAAGATCTTCTGTCCATTGACGGTGTATATTCAGTTTTCCAGCTGCAAATTATAAATCTTGTAGCAACAGTGGAGGCACACAGGATCCAACCATACTGACCATCAGTTAAATTCTACCTTGCGGGGATATATTTTAAATGAAAATATGTATCTACGAACCCTAAAGATTTTTCTAGCACAAAATTAATAGGTTGCAATATATCCAACCAGTTGTTCCCCCCCCCGCTCTTTTTTTTAAAGTGAACTTATAGGCTTCACATATATGGATTTTTTTGGAAGGCATACAGTATGGTGATAATGGGTCAGGATGCATGGGTCCTGTCATAACATATTTTCTGGATGTGTATTACAATATGCACAATAGTCAGTATAAGGAAATTATACTCTTAGGTACACAAATATTGAAGGCCAATTGTTGATTGCAATATTAGATGTGTTTTAAGCTTGTATTTAAAAGTATCAGATGGCCGATTACTTTATTGTTCCACGTTACTGGGTATCCAGGAAAGGAAGAAAACAAAAGCACCAAAAGGTGTTGTGAGAACTGGAAATTCTCAGAAATAAGCATCAGGAGACATGTTCTTGCTTCAAGGATGAAAGAGTGGTAAACAACTGAGAGTCTGGGAATGTCGAGAATTGTGGGGTGATGTTTAATTGATGATCCTCTCCAATCATAGGTTTACACATCTAAATTTGTATGGGAACGTATAAAACCTATTAACTCCTTTTGTACTTCAGTCTCTGCAACTTTGGAAGAAGAGCGCTGTGTTGCTTACTTGTCACAAGTACTGCTGTCTATCTCAGAGTAGAGTTTGTGCTTTGCAAATTATCCGGGGTATGACATGATGATGAATTTTTGAAAAAGGCATCTTGCTGATAAACTTTGTCATCAGAACACCTAGTTCAAGGGGAATGCAAACATCAAATCCAAAATGTGCCCTGGGCTAAAAATATATTGTCAGGCTTTAGCATAAAAACAGTAGAGAAAACCTCTGGCAATTAGAATTATGAGCTTCCATAGAAACTGAGCTATAAATCACTCCATTTTCCATTCCCTTTAGATAAAAGATGATTACTACTAATACAAGTTGCAAGAGAAATCAATAGGAGGCTTTATATCCCCAGTGGGTCACACACTTACTACAATTAAGTGTGATGCTTGGCTTAGCTCTTTGCTTCTTCATGTTCCCTCGGCTATACATATATAAAAGGACTGTGCCTTTTTACAAGATTCCACATCAAAAGGATTCTACTCAGGAGATGTCAATCTCTGGTATGCATTGTTCCATTGGTAGTATTTGGGTTATAAAAAAGCTCAGTATCAAAATTCAAATCACTGTTGTTATATGCCTTCACATGAACTTTGATGGCAACCCCCTTTATTGGTGAGAAGTATCAGTGTCCTACAAAACCAGACACTTATGACTGTAAAACATGTGGTCAAACGACATTGGCTATAAGCACGTGCTAGGTTAGGATGACCTCAGTATGGCCAGGTCATAAGTTCAAGAGGATTAGACAGAAAACCTGATGTTAATGGGGTTGGGACAATCTTCTCAACAACCTGATCTCCAAATACAATAGAAGACAAAACTGCCCAGGTGAAGCAGTCAACCCTGCTGTGCACATATCCTACAGAGACCTTCCCTTTTCACTTTACCCAACGAAGACATTAAGAGGCTGTCAGGACTCCCATCAATGTCTTGTCACCTGGAGTTAAGACAATTGGCCCATTCCAGATCCTTTTGTTTGGTCTGCCAGAAAGCAATTAATACATATCCCTTTAGGGTAGGAAATGGAGTATAAGAACTCCAGCTCCAGCACAGGTAATTGGCTAGCATGTTGGGCATCACACTACATCTCAGAATCTCATTCCTGCGTGGTGCCCTCAGACTCCTATTTGAGCCACTCCACTTCATTCTTCTGCTTTGAGACCAGTAAATATCACCCCTTCCATCCAAAATATCTCTCTATGCAACATTTATTGCCTTTTTCTTCAATTGCCTTGTACAGTTCATGAGATTACTTGATTTCTTGTGTGTGTCTATTAATCTAATATATAAAAGTCAAAGTTTGTTTGTCTGTGTCCGACAAAGACCTCATATGATTGGCTGTGTCAGATGAAGACCTCATATAATTGGCTGCCTAAGAACATTCTATAGAATCCTGGGGTTTGCGGTTTAGGAAGGGGCCTTTAGAATTCTCAGCCAGAGAGCTCTTGGGCCTCAGTCAACTGTGTCTGTCCTGAATAGACTGGTTGCTATGGAGATGAGGCCTAGCAACAAGGAGGAGGGCAGCGTATCCCCTCAGGAACCCAAACTCTGCATGTTAATCACTCTGAATACAGATTGAATTGGGGAATATGGGGAAAAGTTACAGGCACTGGACAAGACAGTTTGGAGAATTAGAGACACAGGATCTCAAATCTTTCCAACAAGTATTACTTATGAGAAAATAAAATCCTGGGAAATGCTGGGCATATACACTAGTTTCCAATAAAATACTCTTTTAACTTTTAACTGGAGTCATCTCTGCAATTAATACTGTTATGCACAGGAAAAAAGAGTCTGCCATTACCTTCCTCGCACAGGCCTCCTTTGAGCTAATAACCCTGCAAATTCTAAGGAGACACTGGCAGTGCTAGTGGACCTCAAGGTTCCCCCCCCTTTTAGGTGCCCACATTAATCTGTGGTTAAAGGAGAGCCATCTTTGACATGCAGATTGTATCAGATCCATGAAATGGCAATTAAAATAAGGCTGCCTGTTTACTTGAAAGTTAACTCCTATAAAATTCATAGGATTTACTTCAGAAAATATACGTTTAAAATGAGAGCATTCATGTGAAATATTTCCCATTATTCCTCATTCAGAGGAAGTTTTTGATAATACATGCACACACATGCACACTTTTTAATCTCTGGAAAATCTGCTCTGAGAAAGAGAAGATAGTTTTGTGAATGACACAAGGGTTAGTCAATCAGCATTGACCAAACTGAATGTATTTCCATGACAGGTAGAATTATGGATATCTGCACTCCCTTGGAAAGTTCAGGGCACGCATCTTCTGACAGTTATCCCTTTGCATGCTAACTGATGTTCAGTTGTTTCTGTATTCTGTGTGGGAGTGTTATTCAACCCAGCAAATTGCTCATCCTCAGTTGTCACTGATGCTTTACATGGACCTGATTGGTCTTGAGATATTTCCACAATAAATTCTTCCACTGCTTTCCCTCGCCAATATGTGAGCTGATTGTTCCATTTGGCACAAATTTCCTGGACTGGTCTCTTGCTCCCAGATTAATTATTTTCTATCTGTCTATACCAAATTCTGCTTGCAATATCTACATGAGATGGGGGGAACCTCTATGGAAGCTTTGTATGTCGTACTGTATCACTCTCTGTGCCCCCCTCAGCCACAATTACTGTTGTGCCATCTAAGGGTAATCTTGTCTACTACATTTAAAGTTGTCATTGTTTCAAATCTATCTGCAAACGATTAATAACATGGTGGTTTGAATATGAAGCACTTTGAAACTGAATCAAGTCCAAAAAAGGGAGAGGGAAGGCCACAGGGGTTAGCAATGTTCCCAAAAGCACATAGAGAGGCCAATTAATAACTATTGTACCCCAACTAGCATGGAACTCTGATTCTGTTTGCTCCAAGCTGCCCATCACAAGCCTTGTTGCTCAGGGTCTCCAAGACAATTTTGTGATCACTTGTATAGGTCCAGTCCTGTTTATCTTTGAAGCTTTTCTTGTGATTTTATGTTTGTTATATTTGAAATCTTATGTCATTAAAAGGAAGTATATTGATGTTTTAACTAAAGAAACTACTATGGCCTTTTCCATAGCTTGTCTTTGTTCCAGTGGCATCCGGTGATGATGGTGGCAGTGGCTCTCCCGGGAAGGGAGCATGATGGAGAATCCCCCTCTGCACCAGCTGCCTCCCGGAATCAGGAAGCACAGTGGCCACGCCTCTTCCTGCCAGAGCGCAACTGGGTACTGTCCTAGGCTGGCTAGGGCAGGAAGTCCAGCCATGGCGCTTCCAGGACTTCCACAAGCAAGGTAAGGGCAGGTGCGCAGCAGGAGGGCAGCATGATTGCCAGTCGTTGATGAGGAAAACCCATCAATGATTTTTGGCATGATCGCATCACCTGGGGAATAGGAGAAGGATGGGACCAAGATGACATCATGCATAAGGGTTGTCCCAGCCCCATCTTTCTCCCATCCCCATAGCTGGTTGGGCGCATCGAGCAGAAAGGGCCATATGCAGGTCTCTTGCAATTTGCAGTGTGAACCCCACTAACAGCTGATATAAAGAACTAAAATTCTACATAGTAATGGCTGGCTTCCACCCCATCACTATTGCTGCCGCTCTCCCCCCTGCTTGTCCCAATTTTCCTTCTTTCCTTCCCTCCTCCCTCCTCTCCTCCCTTGGTCCTCCTGTTAGCTGATTGCCTGCCTTTCATGTAAAGCAGTGCCAACAACACAAAATGCCCTGTCTTGCTTTACACAGAGATAGTTAGGTCCCGAATGCCTCTGAGCTGGACACTGTAGGAGGAGTGTCCTTGGAAATTCCCTGGCTTTTGTGCAACAGGCATTGTTTTACAGAAAGGAAAGGCAGCGAAAGGTGCAAGGTGGGGCCAAGCATATGGAGATAAAGGGGGGAGGCAAGGAGGTGATAGGGTCCTTCCAGCACAGGGGAGGGGAACCATCTGCTCCTCCTGATGTTCTGTCACCCAAGACAGCTGCTTAAATCTGCTGATGAATAAAGCAATCCCAATGTTATTATACCCTCTGAATGTCCCAGTTTGGCAGGGAATGTTCCGATTAATCTTCCTTTGTCCCACTTTTTCAGCTGATTTTAAAATGTCCTACGGCCTTTCCATACTACACTATTATAGTGCTATTATTCAACTTTCAACATCCTATGGAATCATGGGGTTCACAGTTTAGGGAGCGGTATTTAGAATTCTCAGCCAGAGAGCTCTTTGGCCTCAGCAAACTACAAATTCCAGAATTCCACAGGATGTTGAACATCCTATGTGTTATTAAATTAGGGTATAGTTTTTTGTTTTGTTTTTGTTTTAAAAAAGGAATGAGTCCTATAAAGAGTTCTTGAAATAACAGTAATAATAACAGCAGTGTAACAGTGCAACTGTTGCAGTGGCGGAGCAAGACTGAAAATTATGTTCCTTTTACCTCTGGCTCCTGGTCTTTTTATTCTGTCCCCATCCCATGTACTCATCCCCTCCTGATACTGGAATGAGGTCACTAGATCTTTTTCCAAATTGGAATTCAGATGGAAGGGATTCTCCAGACCACTATACAGTTTCATACACCTTCATACTATTTGCGCTTAAAGAGCTCTAACCTGAAAATAGATTAAGTGGACAGCAGTCTGTCCAAGGCCAGTGAGGTTTATTGCTAGCCTGGAGATCAGAAGTAGAGAACATGTGACCTCCATATGTTATTAGATTATAAATACCATCAGCACTAATAAGTACATCCAATGAGGAGTGGAGTCTAGCCTGTGGAAGAACATATAGAACCAGTCTCATTATTTTTTTCTAAAAAAATGAAAATTATATGGATCCAAATAAAGGAAACAGAGCAGCTTTTTTTACAAAAGCAGCCCACTATAGCCTCCTTGCATGGTTAATTAAATTTAATTAATCTCCTTGGATGGAATCCCACTTTTAAATCTTAGCCAGTTTTTCCACATCTTCTATGAAGCACACTGTGTGATTCAGTAGAGCATGTGATGTACCAACTACAAAAAATACTGATAGAGGCAATATAAAATACAAGCTGATAGACCCAAACCCAAATCAAAGGCCAAGAGAAACATAGATGAAACCTGTTAAATCATCCTCCACGTGAAAAAGAACAAGAGGCGCTAAAAATCAAAGAGCAGCATTGACCCCTGGTGTTAAATTGGCAGTACTGCTTTCAAAATAAAGAGCTTTTAAAAGTGGCACTGGCCCTTCCTGTAGTTAGGACTCTGTTAGTGGTCTCAACTATTGAAACTATAATCTATTTTTGATTTCTTTAAGCTAAAGAAGAAGGAGGAGGAGGAGGAGGAGGAGGGGGAGGGGGAGGGGGAGGAGGGGAGAGAATTGCAGTGGTGGTTCTTTCCACTGCCAGCTAGGTAGAAAGAACCACCACTGATTGTTCTGTTCCCCCACCCACCCACCCCTAATTCACTTTTTTGCTGGTTGTACCTAGCTTTTTTATAACACACCCAGCACATGATGCTCTCCAAAACACTCTCAGAGTTTGGAAGTACTGTGTTGAATGTAACATTGCAACCTGCAACATATTATTTTGTTGGTTGTGGAGGGAATACCATTGTTCTTTTTGTGAAGTAGCAACAGTGAGTAAGTATTCATTTTTAAGTGCAACAAGGAAGGTTTGCTTGTTTTGTACAGACCATTTTGGGGGTATTTTAACCATTTTTCTGTTTCAAAGTACATTTTTGTTTAAAAAATAATAATCATAGTGAAAAAGCAACAGTATTATGAACAAGGAAGAAATGAGCATTTGCATTTTCCAGTCTTGTCTCTGGAGTCTGGAGACTCCAGAGATCCAGGTTACTTACAGAAAATATATGGTGTATACCTCAAGCATATACAGGCATTTCCCACAATAAAGAGGCTCAGATAGCCAGATGTCTTGTATAGAACAATCAGCCCTTGCTGATATGGAGTACAATGTATAATTATTTGTTGCCATTGTTATGTGCCTCCAAGTTGTTTCTCAGTATGGTGACCCTAAGGAAAACCTATCACAGAATCTTCTGAGGCTGAGAGTGTGTGACAAGCCCAAGGTCACCCAGTGGGTTTCCATAGCCAAGCGGGGAATCAAACCCTATCTCCAAGGGTATTCCTACAGCTTATGTTTCAACATACACACAGAGAAACTGAACAAACCTTTTGCCGATTGCTTACTGTTATTTGGTCACAGACATTAACACTAGGAAAGGCATCAGACTGAACAAGAGAGGAAAGAGTCAACCACCCTGGGCTGTACACTTGAGCATTGCTTTGTTCATGCAAAGCACACTGACACTGCCAATGTTACTTTGCAACATTTGCTTTGAGTGTGCAGTGCATAGTGGAGTAGTGAGCAAGCAGTACATAGGTCATTCTGCACTAGACTGTTATAGCAAATCTCAGGATTCCATAGGATACTGAAAGTGGAATAATAGCACTATAACAGTCTAGTGCGAAAATGGCAATAGTCTGTCCTGCACTCCCCTCATTGTGTGAACAGGTGTGATGGAGAACGTGGCACCAGTGAGTAAGATTCACATGCTAGTCTGATCAGTCTCTCTACAGGACATTGGGTTGGGATTCTCATTTTGCTTCAGGCAGCAAAATGTCTTCAGCTAACCCTATGAGAACATCCAAGGATGACCAAGTCATTTTGATACCTGACACAGAGAAGTCCATAAGCACCTCCTGCTAGGAATAAAAATAAAATAACATAAATTTAATAGCTAACAGTTTTTGCCTTTTTGTAATACCTCAGATCATTGGCATGCAATAGATGTCTACTCTGCCTAATAGTAAGTACACCACCATGTAAAAATCAAGCTAGACTTTGAAAAAACATTTTTAATGAACATGGAGTGGGGCGATTTTTGTTGGCACTCTGTATAATATGCAGAGGGTAGCTAATTCTTTCCTCCTTCTATGCAAATCTTTCAAAATATTTAACTTATATGCTGCTACTAGCTGTCCATGCCTGGTCTGAGCTGGCAGCTAGGAAATGCTGATAACACAGGTCAAGAAGTTCCGGTAGCTAAGCAATTAGTCAGTTTACTTTAGAAAGAAAACAACCTTACAAATGAGGAACAAATAATGATCCCAGCAATGTCCATATATCAGCAGCACACAATATAAACACGAGTGTGATAACTGAGGCCCCTGTCAGAGCTGCTGCTGATAGGCAGCAGCTGTTAGTTCCTGTTGCTCAGGGTGGAGATGATGAGCAGCAGCTGTTGGTCCCTGTGGCTCTGGCTGGAAATGAGTCCTGCAGCTCGAGAGCTTCCCCTGCTGCCAGGGAGCAAGCAGGCTTGGACGTTCCTCTGCCTTTAGGGCAACAGGGATCCGATTCTGAAGATGGTTTGGAGCCTGTGCCAGTCAGCCCACAAACAAGATGGAGACTCAAGAGAGCTGAGCAAAGAGAGGCTTTCTTGATTAAGTTCAAGAAGCAGTGACTAGCCACACCTGAGTCTTGGGCTATATAACTGCCTGCCTGGAAGCTTTCCTTTGCTTGTGGCAAACTTCTTTTAAGTCCTCCTCTTGCCTGTTCCTTGCTCCCAGCACCCGGTTCCTGCTACTTTGAATTGATCTCTTGACCCTTGGCTTTTGGAACTCTGACTATGGTTTTTGCTTGACGATCTGGTAAATGAACTTTCTTGTGTAAACTGCTTGCCTGTCTCCTCCTGGCTGGACTTTGCTGGCTCTCACACTCCCTTCCCTGGGCTGGCTCACTGCCCAGGTCTCTGACCTTGACAACAAGTCAAAGGCAAAACAACAGGCAAAGGAAGCAAACAGAAGCACACACAGGAGAAACAGTCAATTCCTGACAAAAGCTAGAGTGGAAAGGCTCAGTTCTTATAGGTTCCAAGATCAGCACAGCTGGTACTTGATTAGTTGGTGTTTGTCATAAATTCACTGGGATGAACACTGGAGACCCTTTTGGTCTCTACACTGGGTGACGGTAAGTATGGATAGGTCATTCTCTATGTCAGAATGGGCAGGGCTCCCTGCTGGGGCTGGCACTTCTGTCTCTGGGGCAGGTGATGATACTGTCTGCTCTGCTGTACCAGTCTCTGTGCTAGGGCTCAGAGCAGGTTCTGCTGCCTCACTCTGAGTCTGACTCTAGTTCCTGGAAGCCCATGACACCAGCCCCAGAAGGAAAGCACTATTATTTTATATTGAACAAAATTAATAAAATATTTAATCTTAATGGTTATTGTAGCTTTGAGACATGCTGCCTGATATGTCTCTAACCAGATAGCTAAATTTACATCCAATCATTCTAAGGTAATAAAATCTCAGCTTCATTCCACAGCTTGAGGACAGTTCAGGGGAGCAGAGGCTAAACACACAGGGAAAAAGGAATGGAATGGAAGGTTAATGGTGAAGCAGGTTAAAGAAATACAGTTCTCCCTCCACATTTGTGGGTTTGACCTTTGAAAATTTGATTATTTGCAAGATGGTCACCTGCCTTCTCCCCCATTCTCCCTCTGCCATGCTCTAGCCTTTTGTCCAGGTGCACTCAGTTAGCAAAGGGGAGAGGAAAAGGTTCATGGGCACACAAACCTTTCCCCCTCCACTATCCTGCTTGTCCCTGGCAAGGGTGTGAAGAAAGAAGGAAGGGCACAGGGGCAAAATGCAGGAGAGTGCAGGAGGAAAAATCTTTCTTCCCTCCAGTCTTGTGTTTGTTGCCTATGCGGGCATGCAGAAAGAAGGAAGGCTGTGTGGAAAACCGACAGGAGAGTACAGGAGGAAAGACCTTCCTACCTCCTCTTCTCTTCTGCTCGTTGCCCACACAAGCACACAGAAATAAGGAAGGGCGTGCTGGCAGCACACAGGAGAGTGAAAGGGGAGGGAAGGTCTTTTCCCCTGAATTATCCAGTCTGTCACCCACGTTGGCACACAGAAAGAAGGAAGGGCATGTGGGAGACTGACAAGAGAGTGCAGGGGAAAGACCTTCCCTCCCCCTCCACTCTTCCGCCTGTCACCCGTATGGGTACGCAGAAAGAAGAAATGGTGCTCAGGCAGTGGATAGGAGAGTGCAGGGGGAGAGAACTTCATTCCTTTTCGCTCCTCTGTGTGTCATCTTAACACGTGCACAGAAAGAAGGAACGATGCGTGGGAGACGGACAGGAGAGCACGGGGGTAAGAGCTTCTTTCCCCCTCCAGTGTCCTGCCTGTCACCCACGCGAGTGTGCAAAAAGAAGGAAGGGTGCTCTAGTGGTGGGTGGGAGAATGCAGGGGGAAAGACCTTCTCCCCCACTCTCTTGTGTGTTGCCTGCACCAACGCAGGTGACACACTGGCAAATGGAGGCGAAGAAGGTCTTTACCCCTGCATTCTCCTGCCTTTCAGCTGGGGGGCTGCAGAAAGATGGCTGGAGGAGGGAGGGGGGCACTCACTGGGAGGGGAATTATTCATGTGGGTTTTTTTTTAAACTTTTGTGAGGGTTCTGTACCCTAAACCCTCACAAAAGTCAAAGGCCTACTGTAGTGTGATGGACTTACATAATCAATTCTTTTTCTCAAACCCACCACCCATTTCTTTCTGTTTTGGCTTCTCCCACTCTCTCCATTCTGCTTTTTACCCACCTCACTCTTGCTATATGTCTCCTTTTTGTCATCTACCCCTTCTAGTTACAAATTTAAAGTTAAGATAGAGGCAGAGAAGTGTGGGCTTGGTATGTTATTTCCACTATGGCACCCCCGGTGAGGACCCCCAGATATCCTTTTGATATCATTTAATTTGGCCTTAGCTGGATTGGTTGCAATTACCTCATCTCATGTGTTCACAAAGTTCTCCGGATAAGCACGGACAGAGAGCGGCCATTAATGGTTTACATTCCATTTCTTTTTGTAGCCAGCAACTCAAAACTTGCCCAAAGCTTTAGGGAACTTCCCGCCACAGACTCCTCAATAGCCATGTGGCTTTCAGTCAAATTACTCTTGTGAGTTGGGCCATCAACGTCTCGGCCAAAGGTATTGTCTCTACATGCAAATCCCATCACGTTAAACCTGACCTCACCAAATCCTTGTGTCCAGTACCGAAACCTCTTTTGTTCTCCTTTGGGACTGCCATAGCCGAAAGGCACGATCTTCCCTATAAAAACCCTTCATTTCTAACCGATCCTCGGATCACCTTTGACTGCCATCCTGCCCTGCCGCTGGTGTGTTTAAAGGACTCCCATCAGCGCTCCCACGCTGAGCTTTCTTCCCCGAATCTCCAACTTCTCCCCAGGACTACAGAACAGGTCGTATTGCCTCCCCTTGCAACTCTTTTCCTTTCCAGTTAGTTAGTCTATGTTTGTCTTTTGTGCTTCTGTTTAACAAAGAATTGTTTATTGTTTGGAAACACCTTGTCTAGCCACTCTCTAACCTGCCGCTGTATACATAGGGTAAAAGATCTCGCTACGTTACCCTGCCTCTCACTAGCAAAACCAGTGCTCTGAGTTTAATTTCCCCATCTTTGGTATTTCAATGGGCAAAGCCGGGCACCCCTCGCAGGACCCCCAATTTTCAGGGTAACAGGTAGACACAGGAATACCTCCATTAACAAATCCTCCAACAAAGAAGCCTCTTTTAATAAGTCTCCCCTTTTCTTCCTTGTCTTCTGTCTAGCTGTAAGTTTTTCAGGAACATTGGAATTGGGAGGATGATCAAGGAGGGCTCCCTTACCCAGCATGTGTGAGCACCTAAGGCTGCCTAACTAACTAAAGCAGCACGGATCTGTACCTTTGGCCACCAAAATAAGGCTATTTCTGCACTAGCCTGTTATACTGCGATTATTCCACTTTCAACATCTTATGGAATTCTGGGGTTTGCCGTTCAGGAGGGAACGGCGGCCACGTAGAGGAGGGAGAGGGCTTGTTTTCTGCTGCTCCAGAGACCAGGACAAGGAGCAATGGATTCAAGCTGCAGGAAAGGAGATTCCACCTGAACCTCAGGATGAACTTTCTGACAGTCAGGGCTGTCCGGCAGTGGAATTTGCTGCCTCGGAGTGTAGTGGAGTCTCCTTCCTTGGAGGTTTTTAAGCAGAGGCTTGATGGCCATCTGTCGAGTGCTTAGAGGGTGTTCCTGCATGGCAGGGGGTTGGACTGGATGGCCCCTGGGGGTCTCTTCCAACCCTACATTTCTATGATCCTATGATTCCCTAAGTTGCAAATCCCAGGATTCCATAGGATGTTGAAAGTGGAACCATCGCAGTATAACAGCCTAGTGCAGAAATGGCCTAAATGATAACTTGATCAATGAAACCATCTCAGTCGTGTTTACATCAGTGAATCACTTTTCCAACTTCCAAAGGTTAACACTGACGAATTAATTTTCAAGCATAACTGTTCAAGCTCTGGTTTGGACTCGCTATACCTAATCCTCATTTTGCTTTTCCTGTTGGAATACATTAAACGATTGCAATTAAAATTAACAAAACCTGAAGACTGTACGCACAGTATATCTCTAAGCCCGAACCTGGAAAACAGAAATCGTACATGAAAACTATGCAGGAATCTCTCCCCTCTTTCTTTCCCCTGCTTCACATAATACAGTATCTCCCCTTCTCTTCTCCAACAGAACTGCACAGCCTGCAAGGTAGCCGAATCTTTGCAATACTTCTACTACGTGCCACTGATTGGTTCCTCCCCATGCTTGTCACACCGTTTAGTCAAATCAGAACCAGCCTCGACCCTCCCCTTGATAGGCGTGCCTGAGCGTGCGTCTCGCTCAGAGCGTGTTTTTATTCCCAGAGCCGAGGAAGGCGGGGAAAAAAAAAGAGAGATCGCCTCTCATTCGCCCAGAAGCTTGTTTGGCACCGGATTCTCCAATCAGAACCACCTGTCGTGTTCGAGCCCTCCATTGAGTACTATGAGGGGGAGGAGGGATAAAAAAAAAGGGGGTGAGTCAGACGGGTGGAGGAAGCTGCCGGAGTTGGAAGAGCCGGAAGGCGGGTCAGTATAACGTACACAAGCGGGGAGACGAAGGGCCGGGTTGGGGGTCTCCGCAGAGGGAGGGGAGACCAATGAGGGGGATACAAAGGAGGGCTCGCGCTGCTCCGCCGGGCGCTCGCCTCTCCTGAGGCGGAAAGCGCGGCTGCTGTCGTCGTGAGTCAGGCGGGCGGCGCTGGGCCTCATCCCCAGCCGCTGCCTCCGGCCTCTCTTGCTGGTATTGAGACCTTCTGCTCTTTCCCTCAGGCCCGCCAGCCTGGAGTCCCGGCCGCCGCCCTTCTTCCCCGTTTGAGAGGCCGCCTCGCTTGCCGCCCCTGCCCATGTTCAGGGAAAGCGGGCGGGCAGCCGACCCTCCTCCTCCTCCTCCTCCATCATCGCTTCGCCGTCGCCTCCTTCTGGTGTCCGCCTCCGGGAGGTGTCTCCGGAGCCGCCGGGCCCGCGAGCCGCCCCCATGGCTGAAGTAGGGCAGGAGGTGGTCCAGCTGGTGTGGGGCAAGAAGCCCGGCTCGCAGGGCCTCGCGGACACCATCTTCTGCCGCTGGGCACAAGGTACGTCGTCTTTCTCGCCCGCCCTCCAGGATTTCCCGTAGTTTATTTATCTCCCTGTTTCGTTCTCTGTCCATATCCACACGACGCTGTTATAGTGCTATTATTCCGCTTTCAACACCCTGTGGAATTCTGGGGTTTGTAGTTTGCTGAGGCCAAAGAGCTCTCTGGCTGAGAATTCTGAAGGCCCCTCTCTAAACTGCAAACCCCAGGATTCCATAGGATGTTGAAAGTGGAATGTTTGTGTTAATTTTGTTTTTAATTTGTTTTAATGACTAATGTGTTTTAGGGGGATAGACGGGCTGGTGGGTGGGGAGGATGGGGTGCATTTTAATGTTTTAATGTATTTGTATATTTTGTATTGCCGCCTCGATCCACTGGGAGAGGCAGGATAGAAATAAATTTTATTATTATTATTATTATTAAAGCAGTATAACAGTGTAGTGCGGAAATGGCCTCTGTCTTTTAACATACCCTCCCTCTTTTCCCCTCGGGCACAATGCCTGTCTTATGCTGCTTTATATGTTCCATTCCAGTATGAACAGCCAAAGCTCTTTTGACATCTCGCAGATTCTTCCCTTTGACAGCATAATGAACGTCGGTCACTCCCCAGTCTCACTACATCCCTGTTTTGGTTTGTTTTAAAAATTTGCGGATTGAAAGTTCTAAACCTGAAAGTTTTAATGGTATTTTATAGCATTTTCCAGGTATAATGCATTTTGAATTCAACATTTTTAGTGAGTCTTAATGTTTTATTGTTTTCTTTCTGCTTGTGTATCTTTTCTAGAAGGATGGTACAGAAATGTAGGATAAAAGTGGAATCTGCTGCCTCGGAGTGTAGTGGAGTCTCCTTCCTTGGAGGTTTTTAAGCAGAGGCTTGACGGCCATCTGTCGGGAGTGCTTTGAGGATGTTCCTGCATGGCAGGGGGTTGGATTGGATGCCCGTGTGGTCTCTTCCAACTCTACATTTCTGTGATTCTGTGACCCAAGATACAGTTGGCCCTCCATGTTCGCTATGGTTTAGGGACACAGGACCCCCTGCAAAAGTGGAAAAAGCATTGTGGGGAGAGTGGACACCCAAACTGGATCAAGGAAAGGAGAGAGAAAGGGATGGGTTGACATGGTAGCCCTATATTTTCTCTCTTTTATTCATCTCCTTCCTTGACTATGGAGAAGCATGGGAGAAAGTGCAGCCTGTCAGAGCTGCCAAGAGGGAAGGATCCCCCAGAAAAGAAGCACTTGAGGTTAGAGTAGAGGGTTGGAGCAACTCGCAAATAATCAAATCCGCAAAAGTGAAACCCACAAATGTGGAGGGACAACTGTACTAATTCACCTCCCCCCCAAAGCTTCTAGGAAAGGTGAAGCAGGGGTGTTCTTAGTGGAAGTCATTGCTCCTATTTTTTATACAGAGCTGAGCTGTTTAGTGGCAAAGAGGTAGATGTAAAAATTGTATCTTGGAGAATAAGGTCTTCTTTTTTGCTCTTCTGCTCTCCCTTAATTTCTCAACTGTGATAGGTAAGATGTGATGCACCCTTTTTCATATTTGGTCCTTCACTTGAGATTTCTCCTTTCATCAACCTCATTTTTTTCCTAGAAGGACAAGAAGGATTCCCTATGTACGGTAATCATTATGTACTACAGATTGAGTATCGCTTATCTGAAAAGCTTGGGACCAGAAGTGTATGTTTTGTTTTCTTTTTTTGGATTTTGAAATACAATTCCTTTTTGAAACAGCCTTGTGTCTCATTCATTTGTTGCTTGTGTTGTGTATGAGACCTGAGGCTGGTGAGAGGTAAGAGACTGAGGATCTGTGAAGTGGTGGAAATCCAAGTGTAGTGCTCAGTGCAAATCCATGCTTCCTGCTGTTTCACAGATGTCAATCTCTCTTTTGCTACCAACCTCCCACTTCCACCTTTGAGGCGGCAGCTGTAGCACACCTCAGATCTGAGAGATGAATGAGTAAGAGCATTGCAGAAGCCTCCTCAAAGGCAGAAGTGGGTGGTTGGTAGCAGAAAGAGACTGAGAATCTGAGAGATAAATGAGCAAGAGTGCTGCAGCTGCCACCTTGAAGGTGGCTGGTGACAAAAAGTTTTGGGTTTTGGAGGTTTTTGGATTTCCAGATAACAGAGACTCAAGCTGTATAATCATGATGAATGTTAAAAAATTCATCTCCAAGTCCATCTTTCCTTCTTTTTTTGTTCTTTGAGATGCCTTTTGCACATTAGAATTAGCAAACACTTTAGATATGCTGTAGCCACACCTATCAGAAAGGGTGTGTTTACTATAACCAACTGCAGAACTTATGTGTCTCCCTGCCTATCCCCCATTCCTTTATTTGTGGCAATTTGTGCTAGTAGGGTTTTATTCTAAGTATGCTGCCCAGAGAACTTTGGTTAGTAGACCATTTACAAGTAAGATAAACAATACCATTACTTTCAACATCCTGCTAATTTCTGTCATAACTATTCTGTATTGTTAGCATTGACATTATTCATGTATAAGCAGTGGGCCCAAGCATCCCTTATGATGATCATTCTAATAGTTACTCCTTTTTTTTTATCCTGGTTTCCACATTGTCTTACTGCATGTGATGGTTGGTTTGTCATGTCTGGGAAACTTCCTGTTTTCCAGGCAGTGCAGGCACCTATAAAATTGCCATAGATAATCAAGAACATGATTTCCCCCTTGTCTCCTTAGTAGGCAGGATTTTAAAAACTTATCTTAGGCGTAGACAGCCTTTTAGTATCTTTGAAAATGCAAACCATGTCAAATCCCTACTGCAACATTTTCTCTGCTCGAAGCTTGATTTTGGCTTACTCAACACAAGTAATGGAACTGATAATGGTGTTTATTAGTAGCTTCTCCATGAATAATAAATGTAGAAACCTTACAAATTCATCTTTGTTATTGCAGATGTGCCTGTATTGCAGTTGGAGGTGCTTTTCTAACCTGAAAGCTTTGCTTATTCTTGGTTGAACTCTTTTAGTTTTGAAAAGGATTCTTTGAAGATTATTGTGAATCACAAATTGCTTCCTGTTGGGAAATATAGACAGTGAAATACAAAATCTTAGCCAATAAAAATAACACCTAGGTTAGGGCACAATTTTGAAAACTGGCTCTGCATTCTGAGAGCAATATTTTGAATCCTCCCTTTTGCTTTTTCTAGACAGAAACTTGATGCTTTCAGCATTTTTCTGTTATATTTTTAGTTATCCCCTATTTAGAAGTGTTTACTTGTAGACATCAAGTTTGCTGTTTGTTTATTGAACACTGTAAAATTTTAAGTATTGATCTTATGGTCTAATTCAATAACACATTTAAAATAGCTGCTAGCGCAACCTAGGCGGTGACCTAAACTAAATAGGTTCACTTTAGGGTTGCTGTAAGTCAGAAACCACTTGAAGGCACATAGCAGCAACAAGAGATGCTTTAGTAAGAAAGCATATGTGGCTGTGACTTTGACCATAAGTTTGCATCATATGATATCTGAGAGTGTTACCGTGTGTGCTTTCAGCATGGATCTATTTGTTTTGTGCAGTGCTCCATTTTATGCAATACATTATTTCATTAAATTGTTTCTTCTTATAGGTGCAGTACCATTTTTGGTACTGTGACATATTTTCCATTTATTTCCTTTATTACATAGATAAGGTACTGTGATTGTGTGTCACATCTCATGGTACGGATGCTGCTCAGCTTTCTGGGGCTTGTGTGTGATTTTGGCTATGCCATTTTTAGTTACTTCTTAGCCCATTGCCCTCAGTGCTCCTTTTCTGAAATGGGTTTGATTGGAAGACATCTTACAGTCTTCATAACTAGAATGGATATAAAGAGTCTGTGTGTAAGTTGTGCCCTGCATGTTTCAGTTTCTTTGTTTCAGGTGTTCTGAGGTCTAGGTATGGTGTGCGTGTATATGTGTACTTATGAATTGTGAAGTTTGTAGTATCATAGTACTTGAGAGATTATTCTGTGATTTTGGAGCATGAACACAAGCTAGGATCTTGATACTGATTGTAACTTCCCATGTTTCTTCTTTATAATGCACATCCTCCAGTTCATGTATCATGGAAAGCCTTTCATGTTTCTGCATCAGAGTCCAGGTTACTTGGGGGGATACAGGGGATAACTTTCTGGCTGTACAGGCATAAAGTGAGACTATCATTTGTCTCAGTGCAAATACTCTTAGTTGGTGCTGTGTCCAGCTGAAACAGTACTTGACAGTGCACAAGATAGTGGCTTTAATAGGATTTGAAATCCCGTTAGCATAATAATCACATAATATGATTTGAATATGTCCCCACAGTCCTATTTTTTAAAAATCTTAGTTATTGTGTTGATGTTCCAGATGATTTGATTTGAATTGCAAACAATACTAAAGTATTTTGGTCAAAAATGAAAGTTTAAAATGGTATGTATGTATTTCATTTATGTAGTAAATTACAGGTTGAGCATCTCTAATCTGGAAATCTGAAACCTCCAAAAATACCAGATTTTTTTCCTGCCAGCTGACTCTTTCTTCCTTCAAGGTGGCAAATGCTGTGCTCCTACTCGTTCATTTCTCAAATCCTCAGTCCCTCTTCAGCCTTGCATCTCATATATAACACAGGTAGCAAGTGAATGGGGTGCAAGGCTGGAGAGAGATGCAAGGATCTGTGAAATGGCAGGAATTCAACTGTAGCATGAAGCAGCACCTCACACATGTCACAGATCCTCACGTCTCTCTCCGTTATTCCATTATTTGAAAACCTGCTGTCGTTAAACATTATATCTTCTGCTTACCCATCATATGACAATTTGAGAGTTATTGCCCATTATTGCCCATTACAAGCTTGCTTCAGAGTCACATTGTGAATAAAAATGTAAAATTTCCCAAAGTTTGATGCCATGGAGAAACATTGGTCTCCTTCCCCATTATCCTTCCTTTCAGCTTTAGAGTGAATTAGGAAAAGTTTAATCCACTTGCACTGTTTTATGTTTACATGTTTGATGACAAACAGTCTTATGTTTATAAGTGACAGTTTTCCTGCTAAGTACCTGCATGTCATAAGCATTTGAATTAAAATTACCATATTGAAATCAAATCTGATTTTTTTTTAATTTTTATTTTGTGTGCGTTGGAAGAGGGATAGTCTTATACGGCGAGTATATCCCAAACTCTATATTTTAACTGGAAAAGTTGGGGGTCTCTTATACGCCCAGGCTTCAGAAGAAAACAGGAAAAGGTTTTCCCCTTAAACTGTTTCTTTTTTCTGGGACTCAACATCTCTACTTGTGGTACAGAATCTTCAAGTTTCACTCTAAGATATTCATTTTCTATATCACAGAGTTATTCAGAGTCACATATAATCTTCCTTTTTTTGAATGTTAAATTATAAACAATTCTGTAGCCTGTGCCAGATGATTAGAATATGCCCTTTTTCAGTGGTCCCTGCAGCATCCTTACAAAGGTTATTTGTGTTTGTAAAAAGTGTTCACACATATATTGCAATGGGAAATGAAGCTTGTGTCTGCTTTGCTTTTGCTTTGTTTCTTAGTCCCATTAGCCACTGGAAAACCTAAGCAAAAGAGACATATCTGTATACTCACTCTAGTATTGCAGTCACGTCAGAACAATGCATAGCTGTAGTTTAAAGATGACCTAGTACAGATAGTTCAGTACACAATTGAGCAAAACTGCAAAGCACAACTGTTTGTCATTGAAGAGCATTATGAGGGTCTTAGTATATCCATGGTTGAGTGGAACCTTATTAGTTGAACCCCACTGAATGTGGTCGCTTGATGCTATGACATATTTTTCTGTTATCTGAACTTCTGTTTTGTAGTTGTTGAGTCCCCAGACCCATTCCTTAAAACATGAGAGTGGTTTGGTGGTGATCTCTGGAGTGCCTGTTGCAGCATTGTGTCACAAAAATCTTCCTGTGTCCTCATTTAAGAAGAGGGATGAATATTCATTTTAAAAATAAGAATGTTACCTTAGCACTTCTGTTAGCATGAGGTTTTGATGAAAGCCAAGTGGTGTTTTCGAGGCCAGGTTGTTCACATTTATGTGATTTTTAGGAATTAACATTTACAGAATTAGTGAAAGGTATGTGTGTTGTATAGGAGACAGCATGTTGGCTTTGCTGCTGTATGGTAGAACTAACATGTTTCTAGAATGCTTGGTCACTTACTGGATTGAATGTTGTGAAGCTAAATGGTCACAGAAACCAACCTTCTTGTTGTTCCAGCACTTGCCACTTCACCATTTTTTTAACAGAAGAAAAGTTGGAGTGGTAAAGTTATAAAAAATTCAAGAAGTTAAACTTATATATTACACAGACGCCACCTCATACCCTGGCATGGTGAAATTTCCTGTGAACATTATTGCAATTAATTATTATTGTAAAAAGAACTGAACAGGGATGTTTGGGAAGTACTGGGCTGAGATTAGGAATATTGAAAATAGCTCTCTGCACTTTGACCCTGATAAACAGCAAGAAACCGTTATCAAAAAGAGTCCGGTGTCTTTTAGCTAACATTTGCTTTGGAAAAAACTAATTCATTTTTTTTCCTGTTCTTTCTGTTAGGGTTTGTATTCAGTGAATCAGAATCTACTGCCTTGGAACAGTTTGAAGGAGGCCCTTGTGCTGTGATTGCTCCCATTCAGGTAATACCAGAAACTTAAGGAAGGTAAATCTAAAACATATTGTTTTGCCTGCTTTCCTGTAGTTTACTCAACAACTTAATGCACCTATAATGGACTACTATACATTTTCCATTTCGGGTGCAATAAGGTTTATTTTCTGACTGTATTGTTTGCACAGTACTCTGTTGTAAATAGTACTGAATTTAGACATACCAAACACTGGCATTTTGAACCAATTTAGTCTGCACATTCATTTAATGCAGTATGCATTAAATGTCACAAATACCTAATTTAGATTAGTTGCAGATGCAAATCGAAGGACTAATTTGTCTGTTCCACATATTTCTGCAGCATTGACTTCTAATGAAGGTAACTGATGTTTTAATCCTCTTGGGTAGAGATAGATTTGCAGTTGTATTCTTGGTCATCTTCAAGCAATGTCTCATTAGAATGAGAAAATGTAACTGCATGTGAAAATTGGTTATACTTTGTACAACATCCTATTATAGTTAAAGTAACCTGTAGTCTTTTCATCTGTCTGTAATGGTTAAAGAGCAAGGACCTATTGTATCTGATCAGGGAAAAGGTTTTCAGTAATTATAAATATTTAAAAAGTTAAATCAACATTGAAAATGGAAACACTTTGCACCACTAGAGAACAAATCTTATATTTCTGATATGTTAATATTGTCTTTAATATAAGGCATTCCTTCTGAAGAAGCTTTTTACTTGTGAGAAATCTACCTGGAGACAATGTCAAGGTAACTACAAACCTACTTCCCCATGTAGGGTTTTAATACAGGACTTGACAGCAGTCTGTGCTGTGCTAAGCCAAACTATAGCAAATTTTTATTCATGAGCAATGCGGAACAATACTCTTCTGTAGTAATTTGATAATTCATTTGTATACCAATTGCAGTACTTGCTGATGATTTCATAATAGAGAATATAGAAGTGAACATTACAGACCTTAACTGAGGCAGCAAGAAAGACCAAAGCTTGCAAACAGAATAGGCAAGTGTCAGAAATGTCCAGAGTATATGCCTTATTCCAGTTGGGCAGTTTATCTTATTGTTTTTACAAAACTTGAATTTTCTTAGTCTTTGAATTAGAAAAGGTGGGCTAAGATTCATTCATCATTGTGTTTAATAGAGAGAAGAAGAGGAATGCAGCTGAATGAGGAAACTTCTTTATTGCTCTTGAACAGAAATTACCCATGTCCTTGTCAGGCAGTATAAACAAATGCAACGCTGTTGAATGAACATGTTTGGAGCTATAGTTTAAATTGTAAAACACATCTACAACATACATTATTTATAATCAGTACTAATATATGAAAGATAAGCTTAACTTTTTTAAACAACTTAGTTTGAATTATCACATTATGTCAATACAAGTGCCTGAGACTTGCATTCAATGTCTTGGCAGTTGGTTCCTGTGTACTGAACCACTCTTGCTCCTTTTAAAAATTCAAATCATCTCCTTCGTTCCTGCTGGCAGAAATTGGTGCATATGTGAGAATGACAGAGAGAGAAGAGTAGTTTGCTTTGGGCTTAATGCTAAACTGGTTTATTGTTATATGGATGCTCTCTTTTCTTCTCCCCTCCAGCATGGCACAAGACAATTAAGTGTCTGTTTCCTGGTTTAAAGTTAGTGCAGTTTGTTATATTCAAACTGAACCATACTGATTTAAGTGGAACTAATTTTTTTAAAAAAACAAGTTCAGATTATAAACTACGGTTTGATTTTGCCTTGTTTCACTACAGTTTTAAACTAACTATAATTTGGATCAATTCTGACATAACAAACACTTCTGATCTCCTGGTTGCATCAGAGAGGAGGAGAGGTGTGAGAGCTCAACGTTCATTCCTGCATCTCTGAACCATTGTTTAGAGCTATGCCTGAACAGGATTACTGAGAAGCATGGGAATAACGTGGAGCATGAGCCAAAATGAGAAGAACTCTGCTTGCCTGTTTTTCTCACTTCTCATAGCCCTCCAGCTAGTTTAACTGGCTACTGAGTTGCTAGGTAATTGCCAGGTTGTGCCTTTGTCCATTTGCCTCCTCCTGAACTGCTTTAAACCTGGTGGAATTAAACTACTGGATTAGATGGAATAATGAATGTTGCTAGATGCTTTGCGTACAACTTTCCTGTCAAAAACACTGTCTGTTCTGGCTTTGAATATTTCAGAGGAAGAGCAGAAGAATCTCCTTTGCCATACATTAAGTGAAATTTTGGAACTGGCTTCCTCTGATCATTCAGAATCGTATTGTTTGGTAACATGGCAAAGAGGAAAAACTGCAGAAGAAACTGCTAGTATTTCTGAGAGTCGGCTGAATCAAGCCATCAGGAGGAGCAGCCCTGTAAGACATGTCTTGTATAACATGATTTCAGAGAGTGCTTTTATGTTTTTGCAGCAAAATATTTATAATGTTATTTCTTTTCTACAAAAATCTTGCTTTTTCTTATACTACCACTGATTATGTCTTACCTGATTTCTCTTACCCTGATGCTGATAGGCTTTATGCTTCCAGAATTAGTTGCTTTGTAGATTTATTAGACTACATTATTCTGAGTATGATAACAATAATATTTCACCCTAGTGTTGCATCCCATTTTATGATATCCAGCCACGAGACCTATTAAGAATAAGAGCTTCAGTGATTAGATTTAAAAGTGTCCCAGTAAATTAAGGCAACCTTTTAAGCTGTATAAAATTCTGTTTAAGAGCTTACAAAAGCAATAGAAGTGATAGGTATTATAACAGAAGAGGAGTCCTGCCCTCATCTCTTAAATGAGAATATGTTTGTTGTAAGATGGTTGTTGCACTAAAATGTGTGCATAGCTTTTTAAAAAGAAAATCCTCAGAAGTATTCACATGCAATTTCATATCAGTCTTAGATACTGATTTGTAAGTTGGGATCTTTCACTGCTTACCATCTTGGGAGTATCCCCTAAGCAAAGCACTGCTTGTGGGAAGTTCCCATCAATGGAAAGGAGAAGGAAGCTTTTGCTGATTTCTCACTTCCTTGCACAGCCATCTGAAGATATACTCCATTAGAGCATTAGTGCCAGAGGGAATATTCCATGAAGATTGCTCCATCCCTTCTAACAGGATCCTGGACTAATATTGCTCCCACCTGTGAATGAAAAGGAAGTATTCTGATTGCCAAAGCCTAGTTAAGCTCAAGCCTCTCAAACAAATTCATTAAGGTTTGTTTAATTTGTTGATAACCTTAATAAAATATATTCTTTGAGCAGAGCAACTTGTAGAGTTTCATCCTCTCCATTTTTAAACATTCTTGTTATATCTTCTGTGGTTGTTCTGATTTTAGTTTTCTTAATATTTGTCTAGTTCTACTTTTGGCTGAGTTAATTTGGCAGTATTATATCCTTGAGTTCTATAAAATTGTAAGAGTCTTTCCCCCTAAGAGGAGGCAAATTAATGACTCTTCAGTGTGATTAATTCATTTGGCAGTGTTAACCTAACATTCTTGATTAAATGTCTCTCATTTAGACAAATAAGAGATTTTAGTTATATGTGACTATAGAAAGACGATGAGAAAATAAATCCTGCTCATGAAAAGACTTCATTGACTTTCTTACCATGATAAAGTATTCTTCATCTTTTTGATTGCAGCTACTTATGGTAGGAAAATATTGGGAAACTACTGATTCATTGAGTCTTCTAAAAAATACCTTTATTGGTAACTCCTGGTAAAGGCAGAGCTGTATTATCAGCTACTATCTTCATACTATTAGTATATTCCTTTGTATATATGCTTGATATTTTACAGCTTGATTTTGGCACCTTCTGATTTTCAGATTTATACAGGTATACCTCAGTTAACAAAATAGATATGTTCCTGGTTGTTACATTGTTAACAGAAAAATTGATTCCAGTGGTGGGAATAACATGGATAGAATAGAGATAGGTTCCTCCTCCACAAAAAAGAGCATTTCAAGATGTTTCAGCAAACTTTTTATTCAGAACTAACAATATTCACTGTTAGTGAAATGAAACCACCAGGTCAAGGAAGCCTTACATAAATAGACAAAAACAGTTTGAATCTTCTACAGAACACTTGAAGGCTTCTTCTGAAATATATCCAGGGATGATTTCTTCTATTGCCAGCCTCCACTTTTCTTAGGATTTACATTTTAGTGGCTTCACTCTGTGCTTTTCTTTTTTTTTTAACATGATGTGGTAAGCTAGTGTAGCAGTCTTATCAAATCTCCCATTTCTCTTTGTTTTGCTGTTCAGTAAGGGATTCTAAGGGAGCTGCTACTTGCTTTACTTGTTTTAGACAGGCACACACAGCTACAGTAAGATCAACAAGAGCAGAAGCATGCAGTTTCCCACTTCAAGCTATATTGCATTGTTTACTGCAGACACATTGCTGCAACTCTGCATCAAAATTATATGTTTCTCCAGCCCTCTTTCACCATCTCCCCATTGTCAATGTTGCTTTAAAAAACTTCCATCTGGACACAAGACAAGGAGGAAGGGCTGGGGTGGAGAAGCATAAAAACACTTTGTAAAAGGAGCTTCTTTGTCAGAGGCTTTGTTAGCTGAGGTACTCCTGTATTTCACTTTAAGTTAGTTTTCATATATGACTATGTGTTCAGTAAAAAACAATACTATCATTATTTTGTCTTGAACATAAAGTTCTAAGTGTGTCTGGAGAGTTGAGTTTTAAAAATCAACAAATAAAACCACATTGATCAGATTATAGTGCTTGAATGTTCTCAAACTGAAAAGTGTCCATTGCAGAATTTTCCATCAGAATTTTTTGAATCATTTAACATTTTGAATCATTAAACACATCTCTCCTAAATGCATTGCATAGAACTAATCCCCATGAATGTTAGTACGAACTAGTTCCATGTCAATTTGGACTGAGATGACCTTAAAGCTTTTAGGAATATCATATATCCTAGTGATAAAAGTGTACACGAGTAACATATTTTCTGGATAACTGCTAGTCTTCATGAATTCTGCTAAAAATACTTACACTAAGATTATCAGCTGGTACTAAAGCAAGTTTTGCTTACCTAAAATCTGTCATTGAACCATCTTGTAATATTCTTGAAATTTAATAAAACTTACTATGGTGAATAATAAAACACAAACTCTTAAGGTGTCACAACTCTGTCTTGCATTAATGTTATAATTGGTAGCTCAGGTTCTTTCCTTTAGCCCAGTCTAATCTGCAGTTCCTCAAAAGTGATGCTAAACTCCCGGTGTAAGACTAGAAAGCTTAGTTTATCCCTCCAACTGTATCCTTGGGATATAGTCAGAAAATTCCATCTGTAAGAGAAGCAAGCCTAAAATCAGTATTTTGTAGAGTATAACAAATACTGTACTGACAAATATTGAATTTATTCCAAAGCCTGTCAAGCAGTAGAGAAAACAAAGTACTCTATACTACATTATAAGAATATCCCTTTTTATGTGTTACATGCTTTATGCGTAACAGTCTGAAAAAAATGGAAACCTACATACATAGACCTGTATCATATTGTTAAACACTAGCTGAGACCTATTGAATTACTGAGATTTATATAAGCGAGTCACCATTTAGCAACTATGGGTCTCCTCTAGTTGGGACTATCAGTACAATTCAGGCCATGGGCTTCTTTGCTTCAAAGAAAAGGGGATGTATTTGATGTAGCCAGCACTGCAGCTTTGCTTTCTCTTCTAGTAGCGAAGCCTATTCATACATGTAAAATGGGAAAGGAGATTTTCGACATTCAAGATGGTTTCCATCTTGCATCATTTCCCCTGACACTGTTTTCAACATTGTGACAAACCTCTTGTCACACAGTTAAAGTGGGGTTAGGAAAGTCTTAATTTGAATTCTTAGATGCACAGAATGATGTAAAGATAGGTGTGGAATCTGGCATCGAGCATAAAATGGGATGTAATACTAAAAGTCACTTTAAATAGATTTTTTCTTAAAACAATAAATAGAAAGCCCCTTCATAGCCCTTGGTAGAAAGCTACATATGTTTATGCCCATTTCATAGAGCAGGGATTTCATTTGGTTCCTGGCACTGCATAAAATATTCTACAGTGAGACGTTTCAGCTCTTGTCTTGATAATAGCCCCCTACATCCTTGTCTACCATAGGAGGGATGTCTCCCGAAAAGAGAAACTGGCAGCTTACCATTTCTGTTTACTTGTATCGGCTGGAGTTTTCTGACTGACAAATTATGAGAACAACAGTATTTTTATATACCACAGAGCTATGATTTGTAATTTCTGTGCAATGCCCTATGGGACAGAAGCAGCGAAAGGAAACAACTGGAATACACTTTTGATGGACTCTAATCCTAGCCATATGTGTGCTGTAGAATATGTTAGTTTGTTGGTAGCTGCAAAATCATTAAAGTTGAAGTTTTGATGTATATTTTTCAGTGAAGATTTCACATTTTACTTTATTACCCAGTTAAATAGTGAATTTACTTTGGTAAAATCATGTTTTTGTACAGATCTGACTAGCAAAGTAAGTTTTGCACTTTTTCTTTTGTACTCAGTTAAACAGTGCTACTATGAGTTAAAATTCCTGTTTCATACTTCTTTCAGTAGTGTTTGTGGTCCTCTCTTCAGAGTTTTGGCATTCCACTCACTTCAACAGTGTCTATGAAATTAGCAGTAGTAATTGGTCCATAGAAATTGCCAATGCAAAGTTTACTTGTATCATCTGCTTCATGTTGTACACACTGATAACTTGTTTGGCATCCATTGATTATGATAGTGCAAGTTCACAGGTTCAGCAATTTCTCTATATCATGATTCCCTCATATGATCTTTTTTGTAATTATAACTAGCACAATCAAAGTGTTCTTTTACCTCTGAAGACTCAGGTTAAGGCTAATTTCTAATGGAATGGCATCCCTATGATATAATCAGAATCACAGAAACTGCAGTGGTGTATCATTCCCTGTGTTGTTAGTACTGCAATTTTACTTAATAAGGGTGGCTTTACATCTGCACTTGTTTCTTTGGTGTGTAGCTGAATTTTTATGGGAATAATCAGTTTAAATTTTATTATTCTTGCTGTCTGTTAAATTCAGTTATCATGTTGATTCTGTGTCATTTATACCTTGCAAACAAAGCAGTAAATGATGGGAAAAACTCACCTTAAGGAATGAGGAAAGGTGGTATGAAATCTGAACCTGGGAAGGCACTAGATGCTGTATTTTTTCTACTGTTGGCTTATCTGATACACACTTAAATACAACAGGATTTTTTTTTAGAAAATAAGAGCAAACATTGTTTAAAAGTTAAAAACACTTGTAACTGTTGACAGAAATGGAGAAATGAGTTGAGAGAAGTAGAATGAAAATACAGCTGTCTTGCACTAGTTTTGGTCTGAAATCTAGATAAACTGTGCTCACTTGTCCTTTCAGAGAATCTGCTCAACTAGATGAATTCTGTGTTTTCAGTATGCTTGTGCTTAGTGATCTCCTTGCAGTGATTGACATAATTCATTCAGAACAGACCCTGAAAGTTTCCAAGGCTATTGAATTGTATTGGTTTGCTAGCCTTGGCAGTACTGAGTTTTAATTGCCTGTGTATCCAGTTAGCTATATGGTGGACACTTAGATGGATCACAATAAACTAGCTTGTACTGTGTAACTGTACAAGTGGAAGATGGTCCAAAAGCGGGTGTGGGTTGGAGTTATGAAAAGCTTGAAATTATTCTAGCTTGCTGTGTGTGTTTTTGTGTCACTTTTTGCTACGTGTAGTGCTGAAAAGTGTCTCTTGTGTATAGCTGCCTTGGCTGTCGAAGAGCTTGGCTTTGAGCGATTTCATGCATTAATTCAGTAAGTAATATGTTGAAACAGTTAAAATATGCTATCTTATTGTCCCAATAAACAACAATTTATTTCAAACATAAGCCTAATGCTGTTCGCCTTCACGTGCATGACCATCAAAGTTTAAACCTACTTAGGAATAGTTTCAAGAAAACCATTGCTTTAAAAATCAAGCACAAATGTGATAACTGTCCAGATGTATACTTGATTATGTTGACATTTTAATAAAGTTTTTTTCCCCCTAGTTTCAGTATTGACCTGTAAGATTCACAGTTAAGCAATCAATTCAGGAGATCCTGAATTTAAAAAAAAAATTCGGAACATGCGTTTGAAAAAAATTGTGATTTTATCCCTGAACACTGTAATGACTGATGATTATTTCTGTGTAGAAACATTTCTGCACTCAGTTTTCATTTCCCAGTTGCTGAAAAGCTAACTTGGGATTGCAGGATGTGCAGATACACAGGCCTAACAAGCAGTGATGCACATCTTTAGGGTGGAGTTTATGACTGACTGACTTGTGTTATAATAGGTTTCTGAATGAAGACGTTCAATATATTCACCTGTTAGGGACAGTAAGGAAAGGGTTTCTGAACTTACACTGCCAATTAAATTTCTGAGGTAAGCATGGGAAAAGGTATTGTGTAAGCAAGCAGTAGGCATGCAGCTTTCTGTGCCTCATTGTCTGAATTGGCACCAATGGACTTCTTAATCCTTGTCTTATACTAGTTCTGCTGGATTTTTTTTTAAATCATTTACAAGCGGGATTGCTATTAACTGCATGTTATGCATTTATTAGTGAAAACAAAGTTATAGTTGTTGTAATTATAATTTAAAAGAACTATACATTTTCACCATCCATGGCATGTGAGATCTTTCAAGATAAGATATTTAAATCAGGCCACTAGAATTCTGACATATGCTGTTGTTTTGACCCTTCCCCAGTGCTGTAAATGTTGTTTTTCTGCAGTGGACAACTGCTGCTAATTGTGTTTCAAATCTATTAATCAAAAATACTGTAGTATCATACGATATGCTGCATTTTTATTCTTGGTTATCAAATAAAAATAGAAGTTACTGTAGAAATAATGTCTAGTTGGCTTTTTTTTCCCCTCTCCAGAAAGCAATCATTCAAAAGCTTTCCCGATTTCAAAGAGGCAATTTGGAATCAATATTCAGTCTGGACAAACAAATTTGGTGTGTTGCTCTTTTTGTATTCTGTGATACTGACCAAGGTATGTTCACTAAAAGTATATGATCTCTTAAACTGATTGCTTAAATAGACTGGAAACATAAAATGTTTGATTTTTCATTTTAGAATCTGTAAAGTGGCAGTTAATTTGTAGTAAGACTTCAATACAAGTATATACCTTCCAGTTTGGATTCAGATTCCCTATATCATGGGAGGGGGGCACTTTAACTGACATGCTTGTAAAGTGTTTCATACTTTGCCAGACTGACTGGTAGGGGTAGTGCTACTCAACATGAAAACCAAGTATACAGTGTTTCAACAGATGTTGCTGAATACTAGCAGGAAAATAATGATTTACCTTAGAGCCTCCAAAATCATTGACGCTTCCCAAATAGCTGTTTTAGACATGTTGCAAGTAGGACTTTTCACTTTAGGGAGATCTTAGGATGAATGGAAGGAAGGAACAAAGATATCTCAGTTTCCTTTTCTCAATTCTTTATGTTTACTGGACCCTCTAGTATACTTTGTTGTGTGCCTTTAAGCCATTTCTGACGTAGGCTTGCCTTAGGATTGCCATATCACAGTCAACAGGGACTCCTTCTGTCCATTTCCCAGCAAAGATCCTCTGTCAAGGGAACCAGAACTGTCAGTGTTGCATAATCAGGCCTGAAACCAGGCTGAATCATCTGTAGTGACATGAAGGACAAGACAACTGTCAATATTTAATTAGAGTATTTTGATCCCACCTTTATATTGCAAGATCTCAGGCCTGCATATCAATGAAATCAATTTAGAACAATTTTCAACCTTTTCAAAGTTTAGTATAGTAAGAAACGATTTAAAAAGTTTAAAAGCTTATGAAACAATTTCACAGTTTAAAGCACATTAAAACTGTTCTGTTTGTTTCTGTAAAGTTTGACAGAAATTTCAGGGAGAGTGGTGGCTATTCAGTTTAGCAAAATATCATTTGGGAGAAGATTTTTGTTTCTGTTTTGGGCGTGGGGGATGATTGGTCATTGACCCATTAAATGTACCAGAAAGCATTCCTGTTTTTAGGGTATTGAAAATATTAAAAATGAGATAGAAGATTCAACTGAGCCATTGATAGATCCAGTCTATGGTCATGGAAGGTAAGCTCTGGTTAGTTTTGTACTTCCTTTACCTATTGATTATTTTCTGAACAATTTTTTCTTTTTTGGAAACACAATAGTATAAGGAGTTCATTACGAAGACATTCACAGAAATGCCCCAAAAGCACCCATCCAGTTTCTACCCTCTCCTTCTTTCAGAGTATACTTAAAGAGGTGCCCTAGCTTTCTGGGGGTAGGGGAGTGCATGTTTAGTATACTGTATCTTAATATGCTTTTGAAGAAATCATTTGTGATGCTGCCTGAATTCTCTTTTTAGAAAAAAATGAAAACAGAGATTATTTGCCAGTCTAATTTTTTTTATCTTTTATTTTCTTCATGCTAAGCCAAAGCTTAATTAACCTCCTGTTGACGGGGCATGCAGTATCTAATGTCTGGGATGGAGACAGGGAATGCTCAGGAATGAGTAAGTGCGTTTCATAAGGAGATTATAAACAATAATTTTCCCATTGTTTTGGATTTTAATGTTCTGAAAACCTAAAGCTATGGTTTTGTGGGAATGCTTTTATGTTTTATTTCTAAGATTATTCCTATATGTAATTCCTCCTTTGTTGTTCTGCATACTACTAGAAGGTTCTAACCAGTTGTTGGTTCCCCATGCTATTCTGTGTGTGCTTTGAGTGCTGGAAGATATTCATGGCTTTTAAAATATTCATTATAGCACAACATAGTATGAGAGTTTTACTTTGTCCCATTTTACCTGATTACTATTACACTGTATTTGTGTACTAGTACACCTTATTTCAGGTAAGAGCCATCTCCTTATTCCATTTTCAGGAGACATGTGCAGAACAGAAGATCTTCTCAGTAATGTTATCTGGAAGCAATTTTACCTGTCACTAATAATTCTTTTCAGCACCAAATTAAAACTTTTTTTGTTCAGGCAGTTTAAGCTACTATATTTTCATCTGGTTCATGAGTTAATCCTTTCAGTTTTGCTGTATTGGTTAATGATTTTATTATGATTTTGCCTGGAGATCATTTTTTTAAATAAAGGTGCTTCCTATAAATTCTTTTAAAAGCTTGCATTTTTTTCATTTGCCACAAGATGGCGGTAGGCCCCAAAGAAGGAGAATGAAGCTCTTAGAATAAGCGAGGAAAGTCTCCAAATCTAGTAGATATGAAAGAGTGGGATAAACATGTAAATGTGTTGTGCTTCCATTGAGAATTATGTTGAAATAAGGCTGATAATGGCTTTAAAGAACCAAACGATTATGACAATGTATTCATGAGAAACCTGGCATAATTGATTCAAGGGTCTAGGCTTGTTCCCTTGTCAGAATGAAAAATGAGTGTGTGCAAAGTATTCACTAACCCAAATTCCATGTAACTTTTTGCTTTATGAGGTAGTGTCTGTGTGTCTTCTGTTTTACCATATATAGCATTTGGTTATAAGTGAATCACTAACCTTGAATGGGAAACTTTGTAATATAAAAATGTAGTTGTGTGTTTTTTTTTACCAAAAATTTTAAATAACAACAGAGTGTGTGAAAATAACTGATATGAGATAGGTGATTATCTTGATTCTTTTGATGAAGATGATGAAGCATATAGTTCTTGGGTCAAAGTAGCTGAGAGGCGTAAGCTTATCTAGTGAAGCTTTAATAGCAACTACTTAACATCAAAAGCCGCTTAAACGTATGAGGGCAGTCACTTAACCTTTTTCTTGTCAACCACTCCAGATCAGTGTATGTTCAAAACTGTTCCTCTGTTGGTTTCAAGTGCTTTACCCTTGTTACTAATTTTTAAGGCAAAGATAACTGAGTCATGACATACTTTTGCACCAATGAAAGGTATACAGTGGCCCACTTCAGAGATTATTCTAACTCTGCTAACATCTGTTAATGAAAAAGAAGTCTAAAACACACTTGGGGAATCTGTTATCCTCCAGATTTTGTGGAAAGTTATCATAGTTGATCATCACCCGTACTCATTGATGGGAGCTGGACTCAAACAACATTTGATGGGCCACTAATTTCCCACCCTATTCTGAAAGTGCTTTCTGTCCATGGCCATTTCCACAGTAGACCGTTATAGCGCTATTTATTATTCTAGTTTCAACATCCAATGGAATCCTGAGGTTTGCAGTATAGGCCTGCAGGCCTCAAAGGCCCCTCCCTATACAGCAAACTCCAGGATTCCATAGGATGTTGAAAATGGAATAATAGTGCTATAACAGTCTAGTGCAGAAATTGCCTGTGTGTATCACCTACTCACTCTCTGCTACTTAAGCCATTTGGGATTAACTTGGGTTCAGACTAACCACAGGTTTTTCTTAAAGAAAGATCAGTCAGTGTGCAGTGAGTTTAAGAGCTTAATAGACTTAACTGCCACTAATGACCAAGCTTATATTCTGGTTATGAGTTGTTGAGGAGAAGGGCAAGAATTTTGGAAAATGTCTTACACAGAGTGGTACAGTGGCCTTGTCTCTCCTTAGTAGCAGAAGTTCCATGTTGTTTTCAACAGGAATCTTTCCCATCCTTGCCTGAAGATGGCAGGATGTGAACCTGTTAAACTTTGTTTTCAAGCTGTTTAAACTTTGCTTTCAAAGCATATGGTTCTATGATCAAGCTACAGCCCTTCAAAAATTTTAAAGGAGCATTGGTCTTTGCGCTTTTGTTCTGAGAGGGCACCCATTTGCATGAAGTCAAAGTTACGCTGTCAAAAGTATTAGCCTATTTTAATCATTTGAAATGCATGCTGTCTAGCTGTACTTCAGCCATGCAAATCAGTACTAGAATGAAGGCTGCAGATGGTGATGTTCATGGTAAGTTATAAATTTTAGTTCATGGTAAGTTATAAATTCATGATAGCACCCTGGCCTTGTTAAGGGAGAGAAGAAGAGGCAGGCACAGCTCCATGCTTAGGCCCAGAACCAGGTGAAAGTCTCTCCTCTCATAGCATTTGTCACTGCCCTGGCTGCAGAAGAAAAGAAGAGGCAGTATCTGCAGAACTTAATCCCCTCCCACCCAGCCATCCCCTTTTCCTTTTGTGTCATGTCTTAGTTAGATTATAAGCCTGAGGGCAGGGCAGGGAACTAGGCTTTTTTGTTTTATTTTGTTTGCTTGGTCTTTTACTTACAAAGCGCCATGTGCAGTGATGGTGCTATATAAATAGATGGTGATGATGATACAAGTTCTTTTAAACATGAAGATATAACAAAGCTAACACCTAGACCAGGATCAACAGGATTTATATAGCAGACACCAGGAAACATGAGAGGCAAGTATCATCTTTTTTGAGGAAAGCACAGCTGGAAAAATCAGAAGGGTTCCTGGGAGGCCACACACTTTTCAGGGTGATTGCGTGGGGGGCATCAAAAAGCTGCTTGGTTAAAAAGGAAAAATGGAATATGATACTCATAAAATTCATGCCAGTGATGGCATGATGCTCTTGTAGTGGTTTGTACCGTCAGGCCTTTTCATCACTCAGTATTCATGTGTGTGTTCCTTTTTTGGAGTGTTACATAGCTCTTCTGTGTGGAATGCAAAACAAATAACAGCAATACCACTCCCAACTATGTATTTGATTGATAGTTTACAAACATTGCTGAGGAGATTGCTGCAGTGAAGCACAGAGACTTTTTGCAGCTCTGATCTGACTTCTTTGGTATGTTAGCAGCATGTTCTTGAATTGTTCCTAAAAATTTGCACTAACCCCGTGTGTCCCATCCTTAAAAGGCCCTCTTTGCAAGCCACTCTCTGCAGAACTTCCAGTTTATCTTAAGTGTATTTTCTGTGCAGAGGACAAATTGGATGTGGAAAGAACAGATCCCACTTAGAAAGTTTTTGTTTTCAGCTGTATTGCTGTTCTGAATTCATGTATTTATCTTCATTTGCTTTGTTAAGAACATAGCTTACAGATAAAGGGAGAAATAGTTAAAATATCATAACATCAAATATTGTTCTCCTATTCATATTCTTGCACATTAGTCTTACATTTGTTTTGTTGCATAATTTGTAAACTAAAGGCCTATGGACTGTGTTAAGTTTAAAAAGGAGGGTGGGGTGAAGAAGTAATCAAACTCTTTGATTGACCTAATGTAGGAGATATGTTTCTTTTCAGAGCTACTTGGAATACATAAGCAAGCAACTGTTGGCTTTTTGACCCTTATGGAATCTTTAAGATACTGTAAGGTAAAGCTTTAAAAAGTTATTGGTACAAAAGTATAGAAGCTATTGGAATTTGGTAGTGTGCGTTACTATAGGTTTTGTCTGTATTATTGACTCTGTGTCACTGAGTTATTATTGAATTATTATTGTTATTATACTGAATTATCATGGAGTCTAGCATATGGAGCATACGGCATTTATAATTTCTAAAACTTCAAAGAGTATGAAACAATAAAAATAAAACATTTCATTGCTGTTTCTAGCAGTTATTAATATGTACATATGTTAATGAGTGAATAGTGAAGAAAATATATTTATTCACAGTTTATTAATTACTAATGATATGTCTCCATCTAGCATTCGTTTTAAGGTATAAGATTCTAACAATATGATCTAGGCACAACACACACACACACAGGCTCAGTCAAGTTTGCTTTCTTATCTACTTGTCTTGTGAGAAGCTGTTAAATGTGTGACCTTATTTTCTTATAGGATGTTTTGAGGTTTACCTGATCCAAGATGGCTCACAAGCTAATTAAAATAGAAGATTCATAATTTGTTACAAATTTTGTAAACTGTGGTCTGAATCCTATTATTAGTCCTGATTAGAGGAAACTTGTTCAATCAATAGGATTAACTTATGTGTTGACTTACATTCAGCAATTGATTCAGTGGATCTGTTTGGGACTGACCAATATTCAGGTCCATAATATGGAACATAAAGGCATAATCGTAATAGCAACTGTAGCTAAAAATACTGATAGTGGAATAAAGCTTCCTGAAAATAATTCAGAAGCTAGTCAGAAGCTTCTAAAAATCAGTAGAGTAGGTGCTATGCATATATTGATCTTATGGAATCCCCCAGGCACTCATCATCAGTGAGTAGGACTACATCCAATATGTTTGAGGCTTTACCTAAAATTTTCCCTGGGGTAGAATTGTCCTCTGCTTTTGCCTCTGGGGAGAAATTAAGTGCAAATGCCGTTTTGAATTAAAATACTATCTTAAAAATGTGTCATTGACCTGGCTGTGTTGGTAGCTGTAATCAAGCAGGACTGGTATGGGGCAGAAATACTGTTTGTTGTGAATCATAGCCTCTGCAGTATTTGGAAGATGTATTGTATTGCTTGAGAAATATCTCGTGTTTAGTAACATGTGCCAAATTATAGGGACCACATGCATAGCCATCTCACTTCTAGTAGCGATACTAAGCATCTATTAGACAATCTGCTACCACTTTAGACAGTGTTGTACTGTTCTCCATTATAAACTTGCTAATGTTCTTTCTTTTATCAATGTGGGGTTCTTTTTTAGGTTGGCTCTTATTTGAAGTCCCCAAAGTTCCCTATTTGGATACTTGGCAGTGAAACTCATCTCACAGTCTTCTTTGCCAAGGTAGGATTCCTTTCTTTTTATTTCATCACTCAAGGCCAAATTATATTTCAGTCTTCTAGTTCAGATCTTTAAAAAATGGTACTGAGAGTTTTAAAACATCTTATTAATACTGCAAGCTTTATGAAACACAGTCCTCTAAATGTACTGGATTTCTAAACTAACGTTTTTAAAGTACTGGCTCACTATGGCTGAAAGCATCTCAAGCTCATCTTTAGAATAAGCTAGCTCTTTTGTATAGCTAGGAATCAAATCCAGAAACCCTTTATTGTTCTGCTGGACCAAAACTTTGACCATACATGGCTATTTGTACAAGGTCGTGTATCAAATGTTGTAATCCCGGATTTCTCAACTACAGAAACAATGGATTGTTCTTCAGCTGATCCCAATATGCCTAATTATAACAAAGGAGAGACCAGCTGCATGTATTGCAGTGGTCTTTGGTGAGCAGAAGTTCTGGAATTTGCTGCCTTCGTCCTCAGCATTATTTAAATCTTGTTTGGATTCATTCAGTCTCCTCTCACCCTAGTGAATTACAGAATGAGGGACCTAAATGGAATTTTTTTAAAAAGACAACAGAGAGTGAATAGTTGAAAAGCATGGAAGAACAGTACTGGGACAAGATATATGTTATGTGTCAGAGTGATAGAGTTATTAGGGAATCTAGGATGTTATTAATAAGTGATACAGATATTAAGCAAGAAGCAATTGGTTCATGCTGCCTTAAGGCATACTCAGATTTCTAGGAAGACTAGAGGAATTCCTAGTCTTTTTTGAATTCTGGAGATTTCACTCACTTTAAGTGAACGCTAAAACTTGATGTGGCATTTTCAGTTCTCTCCAAAGGTCTAAGGATGTTATGCATGGAGCATTGTGACAATTAATATCATGGTGAATTTTTGTTAGTCTGCCTTTAAGCTACAACATTGTGCATTAAATAAATCGCATTTCCTTTAAAAGAGAATTGTGTCAGCTAGCAATGCAACACCACTTCTGCTTAATTTACTTCAACACTCAGAAGGTGTTTTCCCCCTGCCAACTAAACTTGTGAGTATGTAAGCTCTAAATCTGGTAGCCTGAGAGGTCACTGTTAGTGACTGTTAGTGTTTTCCATTGTTTTCTTTCAAGATTTTAGCAGTTAATACACATAGAATAACATTAAAATGTTCTGCAATTTATGTAAGTGTAGATACTAAATATAAATATTCAGAAAATATGAGGTACAGTAGTTTAAAATTTAAGATAAAAGTAACTTATGTTCAGAATACATTCTTTAGTCATACATAAAATTACCCAACATCTGTTAGTATATGGGAAGAATTTTAAATTCTATAATACTATAATTAATTGTTGAGTTTAACAAATTGCTAAATTATAATAAACATCTTAGTTGTGTATTCTTACATGACAGGGCATTGAACTAGATGGGCCTTGCATTCCCTTTCATCTTTATGATTTTAACTTAAGTACAGTTTTTAAAAGAGATCCTTTTTAATTCTGTAATTATTTAGCTAGAATGAACATTATGACTATAATTCAATTATCATTCAGTGTCTAAAATGTCAAAACAACCTACTCTTTGACCTTAAATAAGAGCCAGTATGGAAGGTAGAACAGCCAGCAGTATTGTAGTGGTTTGACTGTTGGACTAGGACAGTGGTAGACTAGGGTTCAAAATCCTTACTTGCCCATGGAAATTTATGGGTGGCATTGGGCAAGTCGTGCTCTCACAGCCTCAGAGCAGGACAATGGCAACCTCCCTTTGAACACTTTTTGTAAGGAAACCCTATGATAGAATTGTGACAAGTTGGAAACGTCTTCAAGGCACACAACAAGAAACAGAAAGTGAGGGGAGGGAGGATATGATATGGCCGTCCTTAGACCATATGCCTTATAGATGGAGGTGATCCAAAGAACTGTGTACTTTCATGTATGTAGTGTGGCCCTCTCCCTCTAGTAAATATCCTCCTCCTAAAAAGCCAGTATCGGTGTTGATGTGTATTTTGGCATATTTGCTGCCAAAGCGAGCACAAGTGTTAATGTGTAAAAAGGTCTAATGTAGTAAAAGATCCTGCAACTTGGGACGAATAGGAGATGACAACTCCATAGTCCTCACTACACTTACTCAGTTGGGAACAAAGCATTAGTCTCAATTGTGGGTTGTGGATACTCAGTTGGATTTCTGTAGCTTGTTACATGCTTACCAAATGACCTTTAACTACCTAAACATATGTCTAATAAAAATGCTGAAGCTTTGTGGACACTGGCATAATTACATGGATGATGAAACTTTACTGAAATCTGTCTGTCTCCTCCTAGCTGTTTGATCATCATGCAAACACTAATGCATGTGACAGCTGTTGACTGCCCACCTACACTGCATATGGCCTTGTATACCACATCCAGTTTTATTCTGTATAGTTCAGTTAAAACTCTTGCAAATCCATTTTCATACTCTTTGAAGTGGGAAGAAGTTATTGCCTTGTGTTTAGACACATAATGCTTTTGTGACTGTTCCTAAAAACAGTAGTTTCAGACAGTAAGAGTGCATAAAAACATTAGGAAAACTTAATGTTATTTTTAGAAAGTTTACTGATTCGCTGGTTCTGCCTGTTCCTTTTTTCCCTAGAAAATGTGCAAATATACTAGCATATACCAAAATCAGAGTGATAGCTTTCAGAGAAGAAATATTTACACATCAAACATTATTATTTGCTCTTCACAATAATCAGTAACCAAATATACTTTTGAATGAGTTATCAGTGCTTGTGTTGTGTGCCTTCAAGTTGTTTCCGATGTATGACAGCCTTAAGGGGAACCTATCACAGGTTTGGTTTGTTTTTTTGGCAAGATTTATTTTGAGAGTGAGACTTGCCTTTGCCATTCTCTGATGCTGAGAGTGTGTGATTTGACCAAGGTCAGTTAGTAGGGTTCCATGGCCAAATAGGCATTTGAACCCTGGTCTCCAGACACATAGTCCAACACTCAAACTTGTATGCTCACTTCCTTCTCAAACTTGTGATAGGCACTGTCTTTTATGTCTGTGGGGGGGGGCAGGTAACAATATTTGCTAATTTGGGATCTCCTATCTCTAAATTAGTGCTCTTAGGCTTCTGTTTATACTCCTGCTGTGTATGACCTACTTCTCATCACCATATGTGCAGTATAAAAGATTTCCTCTTATAAGATTGATTCAAGGCAGTGGTAAGCAATTATGATGAGTCAGAGGTGCCATTTTGTGCCCTTCAGACCTTCTAAGTGCTGCCTTGAGGCAAAAAAAAAAAGCAAAAAATGGGGGGAAAGCATCTCCACTGCTTCATAAGAAGTTTGCCTGAAACACAGTGTAGAAAGGCCTGTTGATGGGAGAAAACCAAAATCTAATTCTAAAAACTCCTTTGGCTCATCCTAATTCAATAATTATGATAATTCTAAAACTGAACTACAAACTTCTTAAGAATATAACAGAATAGAAATTTTATTATGGTTATAGACCAGCATGGGTAAAAGGGGAAACAGAATAAAAGAGGGTAATTTAAAAAAAAAAAACAGGTTAAAAACAGCATTTAAAAAACGTCCCTTCAGGATACACAACTCCAGTATAACAGACAAGATTGGTACTAGTCTTCTGTGGAGGTCAACGCCTAACGAATTTTTACTGTAACTGCATAGAATCTGGCAACATTATATTATATTGGGGTTGATACCTGAAGGCAGCAGAGAAGTGTAGAATTGTTCAGTGTGTCCTTGGTACTTTTGCAGTAGGGGTGAAATAAAGCTGAAGCAGATGTCCTTGTAGGACAAGCACTGGAGTAGTACATGCTCTGTTGTTTTATTTAGTGAGAGTCACAGGGGCCCAGTCTGTCTGAGAAGGGGATCTTCTTGTATCAGCCTTCAAAGACAACTGAGAGGAGGGCATGACATCATGCTAAGGTAAAGACCCTTTGATGTTTGGGTATTTCTAGTTTTGCTAAATATACCATAGGTGAAGCCAGATATCTGTTAGAGTCACTAGCAATAAAGGTTGGAGCACTGGCTAGATCCAGTTGTCATTCTGTGTCTACCACTCACTGTTTGATAGCCACTTCAGCCTGGTCATATCCCATTCTGAACAGAAGATCTGGAGAAAAGCCCAGTGATTGGATTTTAGTCATCACTTTCTGTTTCCTCACAGACTGAAACTCATCTCTCAAAGCTACTGGGGCAAGGCCAGTGGGAAAGAAGAATAGTCTAAGCTAGTAGCTGAGTATGGTCAACCACACTCTGGCCTCCACTTTCATAAGACCTGACTCCAGTCTTAGAGTTGCATTAGAGACACATTTTGGAACTTGGAAAGCTGATCTTAAGAATTTACATCGCGCAAGTTCTAGTAGTGCAAAATTGGGGAAAGGTCCCAGTTGGGATCCATAAAGAAGTTGTGCTACTGATTTAGCTTCAAAGAGTTTGAGCACTGCAGGTATATAATGGCCTCCTCTTGTTTTGAAAAAATTGAGGATGGCTGTTGAGCTCCTCTGTGAGTTACTAGCAGCATATTCCCCTACAGGCTTCTCTGTTCTGGAATTTTTAAACTCAGGTTTCCAGGCTTCCCTATCTTCTAAAGTAGCTACTGTGTTATGGAAATATAAATGATTTTTATGAGTTAAACTTCACATCTGAACCGTCAAAATATATTTGACCTTTTGCCAGGCTGGCTCCTAAGAATGTTGCATATTTTGCCAATTCTAGGTCCAAAACCCCATAAGCCTTTTACAAAATGCATATAGTCTTTAATTAGGTCTTTATTTAGGCTTAGATGTCAGAGAAATCTGTATGAATTTTGTTTCTTAATTGGTATTGTTTGAAATTATTTTGAGTAAAGGTATTAGAACATTAAAATAAAGTAAAACAATAGTGTATTCTTTAAAACTTCCAAAATGTTTATCTGCACTGTAGTTATTGTACAGAATGCATGTGCTGGTTTTGATTTTTAAGAATGAAAACAGCTGAGAAATCTTCATTATGATCTACTAATGGTGTGCGTGCTTGCCTTCAAGGGTAAACATAAGGCCCTAAAATAAACACAGTATTTAAATAAGAGAAGTATTAAAACTAGAGTTTATATATAGAGAGGGAGAGGGAGAGAAAGAGTTGGAATATCACAAAATCCAAAATGTGAAAGTGATATTTTTGTACTTTTTGTACTTGACAGTAATGTTTGGTGAATGATGGGCAGGATCCCCTTCTGTGGAAATTTCAAGATATGGGACATTTTCCAATGATTTGTAAAGTCTGGATGCTTATGTTAGTCAGAACTTAGGAGGTTTTGGCAGATGAAATACATTTTTGTGATTGGTGGCCAAAGGAAATGAATTTATAGAAGCTGCAAAAATCAAATCTGTACTCATTTGTGGAGCAGGGGATGGCAAAAATTTTTGTAGAAGAAATTAGTGTAAGACAGGACTGTAGAAGAAGGCTGCTCCTCTTAAGAACATGGCAACAACTCCAATAATAGATAACAGAACAAGAATCATTGAAGTTCTTGGTTTTAGGGAGAACAATCCTGGCATATACCACAACTTTCTCCTTTGTTTTCTGATATTAATTTTGGCCTTCACGTTTCTTTTCTTTCTCCAACTCTGTGCTAGGTACTGATTGAGGGAAGGATATGCTTTATCCATTGATGAGAATGTGGTTCCTTGCCACATGAACAGAATATTTCATAGGGCCTTACCCATTAAAATCTTAATGCCCTGGCTACTGAAGGCAGAAAATTGGCAGTGAATGTAGAGAAACAGAGTAGGCAAAGTAAAGGCATCAAAAAAAACAGCAGAGAGAGACATCCATTAACTGAGCTGGAACAGTATAACCTTTTAATTCAAAATGTCTCCTCTTTTATTTTGTTTGGTGTTGTTTAGATCTGATGATTTTCCATGATGGATACTTAAGATAGAATATGCTTAAAGAAATATGCTTAATGCAAGGTCAATTAATGGTAAAACAGCTGCTATCAGAATTTGATTCTACATGAATTGCTGGTCTGACATTTATTACAGAGACCTGGTTGGATAAGGCTGGGTATGGGGTTATTCTATCTCAGCTTTGCCTACCAAGATTCTGTGCAGAAGCAGGAGAGACCTGGGAGGTGGGAAGGAAGAGTTGCAGTGGTTCTAGCAGGGTAATATACCTCTGACCATTTGCCCTGTCCCTCAGTCTAAAGGGACTGGATGATCCATTCAGTCTGGTTTCAGGCCTAGTTATGGGACAGAGACAGCTTTGGTCCCCTTGGGGGATGACCTATGCTGAGAACTTCATGGGGGAGTGTGTCCCTGTTGGTTCTGCTAGACCGCTCAGCGCTTTTCATACTGTCGACCTTGGTATCCTTCTGGGGTGCTTCACAGGGATGGGGCTTGAAGGTACTGTTCTGTTGTTTTTAAAATGTTGTTAGCTGCATTAAGTGCCATTATTGGGAGAAAGGCAGAATATAAATGGCTAATAGTAATAATAATAACATATTAAAATGTTGTAGTAGCTTACTATTGTTCTTTAAAAGTCCTGTTCTTTATACAATTTATTTTGGAAGCAGCCGTACTTCATTGGTTTAAAAAATGGTTTTTACGAGGATGTACTTAGTCATATGGAATTTTTCTCTTAAGGATTTGGCTCTTGTTGCTCCTGAAGCTCCCTCAGAACAAGCCAGACGTGTCTTTCAAACATATGACCCCGAAGGTGAGAGATATCCTTTGGTCCTATGAATGTTCTGGGAAGGAAATCCCACTGAGTTCACTCTTCACTGTATAAAATTAAATTGCAGAATTCCTAGTGGGGGGAGTGCCTAACAGTGAGCAGGTATAAAATTTGAGAAATTTATGCTGTTTATGATCAATACATGTGATGTGATGTGCTAAAAAAAGCAGAGTACTCTCTACCTAGTTCATCATTGCAGTTTTCAGATGAAGTGATATCTTGCTTTAAGAGCATGCGAGTATCTGTCCATTATTCCTTTCCAGCCTCACAGTGCATTTAAATTTTTCAGGTAGTAATGTCAGATAGATACTTACATTTTCTTGTTTTTTATAATATTGGCTGCCTTTGTAGCTTGGTTCCTCAAATGAGACTGCTCATTGCAATTGGAAGGTTGATATTCTCTAGTTAGAAAAAATGATTTGACAACTGCTTAATTACATTTTATTAGATGTACAGCCCACATTATTTCAAGATTATCAGGACAAGGATTTTAATGTGCTAAGGCTTTTTTGCTGTAGTAGTTCCACTTCACAAGATTATAAATCACAGTCCCCTAAAAATCATTGGAAAACTGGGGGTATTCAGGAAAAGGAGATATCCAAGAAGAGGTAGTTGCCCTGCATGAAGGCAGCAGAAGCGCCTCTGTTAAGCAATTCTTACAAACCAGATCTTTAAACTCTGTTATTTCCCCCCTCCCAGATAATGGCTTTATACCAGACACACTTCTAGAAGATGTAATGAAGGCTTTGGACCTTGTATCAGATCCAGAATAGTAAGTGCAGATCAGCTCTAACTGTGTTAGAGCACATCTTCAATAATACTTTCCATTATAAGACTCAATTTTAAGGAGAGCAGTTTTGCTCCATTGATTACTAGTTCAAGAAGTGCTGGATTTTTCTTTTTTACCATGGGAAGTAGTGCAGTTGGCCATCCACATTTGATAGTGTTAGGGGTGCAGGACCCTTGCAACAGTGGAAAAATTGCAAATATCAAAATGTGGGGGAGGAAGGGGCCAAGGTGTGGTGGGGAGAATGGGTACCCAGGGTCAAAACCAGGTCAGGGGAAAAAGAAGGAAGTGGGGCAGGTTGGCATGGTGGCCCTATGCTTCTCTCCCGTTCACCTCCTTCCTTGGGAAGCATTGGGAGAGGGTTTGGCTGTGAGCAGTCCTTGGCTGGCCAGACAATGGCTACCGGAGGAGGACCAGAGGCAGGTCCTTAAAGGTTTGTGCAGTCTGATTGGAGCTGCTGAGGGAAACCTCCCTTGAAAAAGAAGCACCTGAAGTGGGGGGCAGAGTTTGAAGAAACTAGCAAATAAATCTGGGAAAGTGAAACTCACAAAGGTGGAGGGCAGACTGTAATTACTTGTTTCTTGAATTGTAGTACAAAATGAGCTTTTGGCAAATCTGATTTTGATGAAGATTAGCTATATAGTGCAAAATGAGCTTGGTTTAGACGTGCATATTGCCTACTTAATGTACTGAATGTAATTTTAATACTAAAATCCAAAACACATGTTTAAATAGTTAAATTACCCTAGTCTGTGATTGCCTGCCAAAATTCTTGCCCCAGCAAAAATTATATAGAGTTTTTAGCTGTCAAGAGAACATCATTGCATATCTAATGTAAAACACACAAAGCTCCTTATTTCAAGTTATCTGAGTGCAATGTATACCTTACAAGTAAATATGGTGTATCTTCTTGACAGGCTTGGTACTCCAGGGGTGGGAGCTTTTGGCCCTCCAAAGATGTTTTTGCTGACAACTTCCATCATCTTTACCCAACGTGATGAATGGTAAGAGATTGTGGGAGTTGTAGTCTTGAAACATCTGAATGGCCAAATGTTCCATACCCCTGCTGTAGTGCCTGCTTCACTCTGTTTGTTACATTGTGTCAAATAAATTTTTAAAAGGCGTGTTCTTTGCAAGACAGTTCGAAAGATGATGGGTGTGTTAGTGTTCAAGACTGTCTGCAGTATCCATTAAGTTCCTGGAATATAGTCCCAGGAATTAGGCAGTATGCTTTTTCTGAAAGCTTTACCTAATAAGGCGTAGTGTTTCAATTATTGTTGCTACTTTGATTTAAAATAAGATTACTTTGGTTTAAAAATAACTCTATTTTGGCAACAGGATGCCATTCCTGTGCATATGTCATTAAGATTCTAAGTACAACAGCTTGATTATTTTTGGCAGTTAAAAGTGTTGCAGAACTATAGCACTTAGTCATGCAAGAGTACAAATATACCGTATTTTGTGTTCCTCATCTTTTTATCTTAGTATCAATCTCATGAAGACAAAATTAGATCCAGAAGGATTGGGAATCATATTACTAGGTCCCTTTCTTCAAGAATTTTTCCCTGAACAGGTAATGTAACCATATATTTGTGTTCCTCTGATAAGTCATTTGTAACATATATTTGGGTCAGTGAAGCATTCAACTTTTTAAAATATACAGAATGTTTCAAACTGTTCAGTTTCTCTATCCTTTCTTTCTCCCTCCTTAGTTTTCTCCTATGTTCTCCACCATTCCATTTTGTATACTATACATCTGAACACTTTTGAAATCCTACTGGAACTATGAACTGCATACAATCTCCTCCTTTCCTTTTTGCTACACATGTTGTTACCAACTTCTTTTAGCTACAGCCTCTGTTTCTTTCCACTCACCTGAACTTAGCATTTCCAGGACAAGCTTGCAATGCTGCTTTAGATGCACATTTAAACATTTTGAGGAGCAAGGACTCTTAACGCAGTAGCAGGGCACATGCTTTGTAAACAAAAAGTGTTGCTCATATTGGATAAGGTTAAGGAAAAAATGTCTGAAATGCTGGAGAGCTGCTATTGGTCACTCTATAACAGGAGTGGACAATTGCAAAGAAGCTGAGGACCATGTTCTTGGTTTTGGTTGTGCCCAAGGTCTATACCTCTTAATTTTTGGGTAAAAATACAGAAAAAATTCTGTGGTTAATTTTATTAATATTTAATTCTTTACAAAGTCGTGACAATAGTAGTAATCCATATGTTAAATAAAACATTTCTCTGGCCATTCAGTTTTAATTTTATCATTACTTAAAGTAAATAAATCTCAGCCTCCACAGTTGCCTCTTACTCAAGGAGAATCACACTCTCCTCTCTCCTCCACAGTTCTCTCACATGGAAAATCTCTCCCACTCTTTCTTTTTCTTGGAGAATCACAGTCTTTCTTTCACTTACAGAAAAGCCCAGTCTCCAGTGTTCTCTCACTCAGGGAGGATCACACTCATCTTTCTCTCCCTCACAGGATCGCAGTCTCTCTCTGCTTCACCGTTGTATATCACTTAGGAAAGATCACAATCTTTCTTACACTGTTGGAAGATCGCCCTCCAGTTCTCTGCCTTTGCCAGTTCCCCCTTTCTCACTTATAGATCACAGTATCTCTCCTCCCACCTGTTCATAGAGATCCTAATCTGTCTTTCTGTCTGTGTACAGCTCTCTCCCATTGCCATACATGAGAAGTTGACACAAGTGATTAACTGGAAACTGCTAGTACACGGCAACAAGGTGGGGCTGTAATAAGCAGAAGTATATTTTTAAAGTCAAAGGTTCAAGTAGTACAAATAGCATAATCCTCTGCCATCCAGCTTTTGAGCCCCATTCTTACCATGGTGATCGGAAGCTTCAACAGAAGAAAATACTTTAATGGCAGTCCACCACCACATTTCAGCGCCAAACAGCATTGTTGCTTGCTCCAGCCCTAAGTGTCAGTGGCAGATTATTTGAAACCTAAAGGGTGGGGGGCAGTTGGAAGCTGCAAAAATGGACCTGGGGGGCTGCAGATGGCTAGTACTTTTCCTACACCTGCTCTACACAGTATTTTGCATTCAGTGGAAGAGAATCAAGGGATATTTTCCTGCCAGTGTTCACACTAGATTGGCCCTACATAAAATTTAATTGCTTACTTGGTTGTTAAACATCATAATTCTTAGAACAGAAATAGACAATATCCTGAACTGGAGTGTTCTCAGATATGAGACCAATGTTGTAATGGTCAATGAGATGAGCTATGCTCCTTTTGGTCTTGTGGTTAATTTCCAGAGCCAGTGACTGTATCTTGTATTTCAATCCTGTTTGTACAGTGTATGCAAAAGTACATTGTAACATACTCAGGCTTGCTTTCTGAATAAGTGTGTATAGTTAACAACCTTAGTTTATTTTTATTTTTCCTGACCCTCATGTTCTCTTCCCATATATCACAAGAAGGTATAAAATAAATGAAAATCGGGGGAGAAGATAAACTGCATAATATTAATTTGTACCTTGAAGCTGACTATCTTGTATGTGTTCTTAGGATTCAAAGGTTCAGGAATCATTCACCGTATACCACTACAATGGATTGAAACAATCTAATTACAATGAAAAGGTATGGCAACATAAGGAGAACATTGCTAGAAGTGGTATTTCCTTAATACGGCAGTTGCATGTTGTAGCTGGCGTTCTCATGAAAAATATTTTTTTATTTGAAACTGTTTTCCAAGTGGAGTGCTGTCCATGTGATAAAGCAAAATGCTGTTATTATGCAAGTGACTACATGTTCTAAAATGAAAATGCAAATAAAGAAATAAAGTGTCAATGCTTATTGAACTGTTTGGAAAAGAAGTCAGTACTGTGATGTTGTTGTAACCTTTCTCCCCAGCCAGTATAAAGGAAACATGTTAGAATTAATATAAAAGCTTTAATGATGCTCAGAAATGTAAGCAGAATAGTTTTTATTTGGGGAGGGAGAGAATCATTTTAAGTCTCAACAACTAAATAGTCTAGGCTTTTATATTTGCTTTAACAGTAAGAAAATACCCAGCTTTGTTTTAAAATATAAGGAAAGTTATTATGATGATAATTCTCCTGATGATAATTCTCCTCTGTCTCCATTGCTGTAAGATTTTCTCTGCAAACATAATGATTAGGTGTTAGCATTGTATACAGTTATGCACATACATGGTTCTGTGCTGATTGTTTTAAACATCTGGAGTGTACCTTTCAGCAGTCAAGTTTAGATGCTCAAAGAGGCAGCTCCCATCACACCCATGCACCTAGAAAGAGTAGCAGTGGGTTGTTGTAGACAGAGAGGGAGGTATGTAGGAAAACTAATTTGAAATTAACTTTTTAAGAGAAGGAAAAGGAACATAGCCCTGGCTCAATGTCCCTCTGGCTCAGGATGAAGCAAAGTAAGCAGCAGCCTAACTCTTAGTTCCAAACAGCTGAACTTGTTGTCTGTGGACTGCTGTCAGCATTCAGTGTTGGCCCAAAAACAACGTAATTTCTCATGAAAGATGTGCTGCTAAAATCTGCCTGACTACTATGTCTTTTAACCTGGCAGCTTTCGATTTTAGCTGTGTTCTCAAGTTGTAGTCCCTTAACATTAGATCAAAGGCAGTTCTTTTCTATGGCCAAATACAGAGCTTTGGTGTAGAAACTAGGTTTTGGGGTGAAACATCCTGCTGCATTTCAGGATGCTGTGAGTCTAGTATCCAAATAGAGGTCTTTTCCTGTGAAAACAATAGGGATAATGTAACAATTAAACACTTTTTTTTAAAAAAATCCCATTATGATTTAATATATAGAAATAATATTTAGGAAGATACAAGAATACTAAGAGTTCCATGAGTTATTTATTCCATATGACTAATAAGTTGTAGAATGTTACTTTTAACTTTTGTGTACTTTTCAGTGTTAAATATTTTCTGATGTCAAACATTTCTCTCACAGCAGACTAAACTAATTAATTCCATTTTGGCAGGTCATGTACGTTGAAGGTACAGCAGTGATTATGGGCTTTGAAGACCCAATGCTACAGACTGATGATACTCCGATCAAGCGTTGTTTGCAGACAAAATGGCCATACATAGAACTGCTTTGGACCACAGATCGGTCCCCCTCCTTAAATTGATGCTCAGATAAGATTTTGCTTAAATTACTGTCCAGTGCTTTGGATGAGGGTATAGGAGGCAGCTGCCTGTATTTACAAAAACAAGCAAACTATATTTTGACTATGTCGCTGTACACTGGTGTCACTGAGAAACTGTAAATAAAACACTTTTTCAGTGTTAATTAGAATATTTAATTTTTTTAACAATTGGACTGATTTATTTTTTACCAACTAGTTCTTTGGCCACTGTAGTGCAGTTGAAATGTGACTTCTCACCCAGAATCCTCCTTTGTTCAGCCTAAAAAGGAACCTGAAAATAGTCTAGTAGTGCAGCATCTGCATATTAGATTTTAAAAAAAATGTCTTAAATATCATAGTATTCACTACTTTACACTCTTGTTCAGCCATATGATGTTATTATTTAAATCAAACTGCCTTAGGGTGCACCCAAGCCCCACTGAAATGAAAGTGGGCTGTGCAACATGATGGTGCTCTTACAATCCCCACTGATTCCTGTGGGGTTTGTTCAGGGAAACTTCCAGGTGGTGGTGGCCTACACTATAGTTAACTTTGGGCTAGATGGGCATTTGCACTGAATATGTTTAGATGCATTAAATGTCTGCTGTTTTCTTCTAAATATCCAAATCTACATTTGGGTTTTTTTCAAATGGGGCAAAAATGGTGAATTCTTAAATATAACTATAAATGGTAAGCACTATTTATTGGTGGTGGCATTGTTCCCAAGGTTTACCTACATTAAGAGTCAAAGCAGAATTTAAGAGAAATATAAATATTAATATTCAAAGTCATATAAAAGAAATGTTTTAAAAACAAAGCAGCTGAGAGAATTTGTGCTATGATTTTTAAGATGTTCATATTATTATTGCCAAATACCTCTTCTCATGATGTCCTTAGAAAAAATATATGCCAGCACTATTGTATGTGTTTCATGCATGAAAGCATCTGTTATTCACATAGTATAGTCCATTATTTATTACCTAGCAAGGCCCAAATAAAAGAAAAATCTACTTAAAAAGTGGTTTATTGGTTTCTGTCTTTGCCTCTCTGATCTGTTGCATATGTAACTACATAATTGTCACAAAGTAACTATCTGGATATTGTGTAAATAGTAAAGTGTGTGTATGTGAAACATCATTAGGGCTATCTCCCCCAAAGTACTTTAAAGCCGACTAAATCTAATTGCTGGGAGAATCCTGGTAACAGGTTTCAGAATTGGCTTGTTTTCAGAGCATTAAGAGACAGCAGGGTGTCTGTCTCCTCTTGTATGACTTTCTCTATTCCACAGCACGCACGCACACACCTCAGTCTTCCTCATTTCTCTTTCATGTTGGTGGATTGACCTCAGTGCCATAGGCATGTAAGTTTGGTGTTCACAAGGGCTCACTGCTACTGTGTAGAACTGATCTTGCTCAGAACTATTTTTTAAGAAACATCATTAGATACAGTTCAATGAATAAAGAAAGAAACAATCTGGATTCTCCCCTCCCCCCATTTCATTTGATAAATGGAATAGTTCACCAGGGAGCGCATGTCAAGTTGTTCTCTGAAAATCCCTGATTCATTTGCCTTATTCTTTCTTCAGTCCTTCCCTAGCATGTAAGAGGAGGCAGAGCAGTGGATTTCACTTTACAAAACTGGCTTGCTAATCTTTGCTGCTATTCAAAGTAGAGATATTTCAGTAGTGCTACAAAATGGAGATTTCTTTAACCAGTGATCAGTATACTTGGAACTTAGTGTGTGGCATTTCTGAATGAGACTGCTTTGGTGAGAACCTTTCCAGTAGAAGTGGACTTCCCAAAGAGTATTGTTTTAAAAGGTGAAAGAGATGCTTATTTTTTTTTTCAACATGAGACCCATAGAGTTTTGTACATTTTTGTCAGTTAACATTTCTGGGTTCAGACTGTGTACAGAATTCCAGTTAGAAGAATGCTTTATGCTGATTATCTTTGGCACAGGCATGACCTAGCTGATTTAAGTTTGCAATTTATTTTTTAAAACAGTGCTGTTACCTGCAGGAGGAGGAGGAGGACAGTAGGTAAAAAATGAGTACAGTGGGGGAAAAATATTGGAATACCTGTATGCCCAAATATACTGTTATGCAGGAGTCATATGCTTTGTTGCTGTTGTGTGCATTCAGGTTGTTTCTGACTTACAGTGGCTCTGAGGTGATCCTATCATGGGGTTTTCTTGGCAAGATTTGTTCAGAGGGGTTTTTGCCATCACCTTCCACAGACTGTGACTTGTCCAAGATCATCCAGTGGGTTTTCATGCCCAAGTGGGGATTCCAACCCTGGTCTCCAGGGTCATAGACCAACAGTCAAACCACTGCACCATGCTGGTTCTCTAGCCCATGCTTCTCGTTGTGTGTTTTCCATTCATTTCCAATTTATGGCAATGCTATCACAGGAGTTTCTGGGGCTGAGAGCATGTAATGTGTCCAAGATCACCCAGTGGGTTTCCGTGGCTGAGCGTGGAATCAAACACTGGTCTCTTGGGTCATGGTCCCCAGTGCTCAGACCACTACACTGCACTGTCGGTACATGGTTACTGAAAGTGAAATGCTGTTGAAACAGCTTAGATTTCCAGTTAAAATTGTTTTAAGGTTCATTATCATCACTCCAATCTCATGATCATGTAGCTGGCCCTGTAATCTTTGTCTCTATTACAGAAACAAGGGATCTTTTTTTTTTTTTGGCAAACATCCATTTGTACATTTCTAAAGTTTTGATGACATCAATTCTCAAATGCATATGCACAGCACCATACCAATATAACTCCTGATCTTTATAAACCACTAAATCTTAAAACACTGTATATAAACTCCATTCTCCCCTACAGTTAGCATGGCCTAGAATCCACAGATCTGCCAGTGTCAGGTCCTGGACCCATTCCCAGAGGACAACTGAAGAAGTTTTCTAGTAGGAGGGGAGAAGAGGGAGAAACTTCTTAAGGTATATTCAAAACTACATTCTATATTAAATGCAGCACTTACATTTGGGCACAAAGTTTGATCAAACGACCACTGAAGATAGTCCAGATTTAACAATATAATTCACACATGCTTTATATTCTACGTGATAGCTTGAATCTTATTAAATCATTCATGCAGAGTGTTTTAATGATTGTTATTTCCTATAGAATGTGTTTTTTTCTGTCACAATGACTTGCTAATATCATCTCTGAGAGCCAGCATGTGGTTTGAACATTGGATGATGACCCTGGAGACCAAGGTTCAGTTCCCTACTCCTCCAAGGAAACTGTCCTATGCTGGCAGCCAGCCATGGCTTATAGCTGTCTAATTGGCCTATATTATTAGTAGCAAGCAAGCAAGCAAAGTTTGTCTCAGTTTGCTAGCAAATTACCAGTCATCATTTTGCAGTCCTAGTTCACAGCACATCCAGAGAGGCAGTCTGGTGGCAAAATCCATAGACAAGGCAAAGGTCAAGGGTTCTAGGAGCATGAGCAAGGAACTGAATGCATGCTTGGCTGCTTCCACTGATAGGAGCAGTTGGCTGCAACAGCTTCCCTCCCATTCTGGTCTCTCTTTATATAGGCTCAGGGTCTCCCACAGATGTTGGCCTAATTAATAAATGCTTTGAGACTCCTGGGCTCTCACTTTTCCACCTACACTGGTTACCGTAAGTATTGTCCTTCTCATGTCTCTACATTGTGGCTGAAAGGGTCCTGTCTGGGGCCTGGGATAGGGGCATGACACCAACCCATTGGATGACCTTGGTCATGTCAACACTGTCAGCCTCAGAAAACCCTGTGATAGGGTCATCTTAGGGTCACCGTAAGCCAGAAACAACTTGAAGGCACACAACAACAACAACAGCAACAACAACAGTGTTTAGGAGAGCAGCCTAAAAAAACGAGGAAAAACAGGATTTTATTTGTTATATAGCCAGTGAACTGTAGTGGTTTCAGCACTGGACTATAACCCTGGAGGCCAGGGTTTGATTGCCTGCTTGGCTATGGGAACCCACTTTGGATGCATCACAGACTCTCAGCCTCAGAAACCACTATAGTAAGTTCACTTCAGGGTCATAAGTCGTAAATGACTTGAAGACACACAACAACAACAACATCACTGTATTGGGTCCAAAGTTGCACACGTAGTCTTTTGTCCAATGAGGGTTTTTGTCTCTCTTCCCCATTACAGCACTTTGGGAAGAATGGGAGAGTTGTCCCTAGACTTGGGGAGGGGAAAGCTGTTTACCAAAAATTGGGCAAAAGAAGCCATCTGTGCAGGTAAGCAGAAAAACAATGAGAAAGGAGGCTGATAGTGAAAAGGCATGACAGCCTAATTTGGGGCTTGGTCAAATGGGAATTACAATAATCTTCATTTGGACCATTCCAAAATGGGCAAGGGGATTCTTCTCCCTGATTCAGACAAAGTGTGTTTAATACATTTTAACAGAGACATCTGACTCTGATTGTATGATGCCCTCCTGTTGGCTTCATCTTATGACCTGTGAGTTGGACATGCAAGAAGCAGCTATAAATCAAAAGCAACATGCATACTTAGCTGGTAGGTCCCAAGTTCTAACATACCCACTTGAAAGAGTGCAGGTGACAAGGCTGAAAAAACATTTTCCCTGAAACCTGAAGAGCTGTTTTCAGTCAAAATAAACAATGCTCAGATAAGCTGACCAAATAATGATCACTTTAAATCAACTCTATGCCTAGAAGTTCTGATTATGCATGGATGGACTTCAAGGCTGGCCCTGCCATTAGCCAGAGTGAGGTGATCAGGTAGCAGATCTTGGATGTCATGAGAGGGCAGCAAATTGTCCAGGCCATTTCCGCACTACAGTGTTAAAGTGCTGCTATTCCACTTTCAACGCCCTGTGGAATTCTGGGGTTTGTAGTTTACTGAGACCAAAGAGCTCTGTGGCTGAGATTTTGAAGTGCCCTTCCCTAAACTACAAACCTCAGAATTCCATAGGAGATTGATAGTGGAATAGCAGCACTTTAACACTGTAGTGCGGAAATGGTCTAGGGGTAAAATTTGTTACTGCCTTTTTAATGCCATAGAAAGAGAAAGGTACTTACGAGACTTACCATAACACCAAAATCATTTGGCTGGCTTTGGGTATTACATAGTTTGATTTGAGTGGGTTGGTATTCAGCTACAGGCAACAAAATTTCTTTGACCCATCCTG
>CAOLHI010000418.1:600000-774405 GCA_948474755.1 Ctenosaura bakeri
ACCGATCCCGGTACGATGGCGAATGCGACCGATAGGAGGCCGGGCGCTCTCTCCATTCAGATTCCCTCGCGTACCTGGCCACGTAGGACGCCGAGGTGTATCTGGAGGCAGACGAGCGAGGTTGTTCCTCTCTTGTCTCCCTCGGAGGCGGCGAGGCCACCGGACGCTCGGAAGAGCGGGACCGGGACCTGAAGGAGGTCGAACGCCGCTCCGGAGAAGCAGAGGGCTCTCTCTGCTGCAGGTCGGCCGACCTGCGACGGCTAAGAGGGCGGTGGCGCTCCTCCACCAGGGTTGGAGGGTCTGCCACAGGCGAGTCCGGGCGCTGTTGGGGAACGTCCTCGATCTCACCCTCCGAGAGGTCGACGGACTCGCCTCGCCCTTTGGAAGGCTGCTGAGTAGGAGGAGGAGTAGGAGGTTGAGCGTCCCCAGCCGGGGAGCGCTTCTTTTCCTTCTTCTTCTTCTTCTTCTCCTTCTCCTTGCCCTTGCCTCCGTCCGGAGCAGGGCGCTTTTTTGCAGGCGTCTCCGTAAGGGGAGCCTCAGCCTTCCTCGCCGTCGAGGATCCTTTCGCTGACTTGGCAGCCGCCGACAGCTTCGGGATCCTCGGTAACGCCGAGATCGGCGTTTTCGCCGGTACCGAGCCCGATACCGACGAGGTGGACGGAACGGCAGCCGCCGATACCGTCGATGGCGTGGTCGTCTTCTTGTCGGCCATCTTGGAAGTGGAGGTCTCGTCTATCGCCCGCAGAGACTGTTCCCAACAATAAGATTTGAGTCTCGCGGAGCGGTTGCGAAGAGTTTGGGGAGTAAAATCCCTGCAAATTGGGCAAGTCCGGATGTTGTGGGACTCGCCCAAACAGAAGAGACACTCCTTATGGCCGTCGTTGAGGGCAACCTTGCGGCCGCAGGACACGCACTTCTTAAAGAGCGCGGACATAAGACGAAGAAACGCCAAACTCCGAAATCCAAAAGACGAAAAACCGAAGGGGGAGTCCGAAAGAGAGGTCAAAGACAGTCCGAAAGTCCGTAAAACCGTGAAAAAAAGCAAGCCAAGCACGACGTGAGAGGAACAAACTAAAGAACCTTCCGTACGCGGCGGCGGACGAGAAAGAACTGAGGAGAGACCGTTGCTCGGCGGGAGGAGCATGCGCAGTACCGGCGTGGGGGAGGGGTTCCCGCCAAGCGAACAAGCTCTAGAAGTTTCCGAACGCTACCGCACAGGCGCTAAAGCTCCTAGTGTATGAAGGCACAGAGACCACGAAGAAGAAGCTTTGTTTCCTATTGGTGCTGCTGCTATTGTGTGCCTTCAAGTTGTTTCTGACTTATGGAGACCCTGAGGCTAACCTATCACAAGGCTTTCTTGGCAACATTTGTTCAGAGGCAGCTTGCCTTTGCCTTCCTCTGAGACTGAGAGAATGTGACTTGCCCAAGGTCACCCAGTGCGTTTCCATGGTTGAGCAGAGACTTGAACCCTGGTTTCCAGAGTCACACTCCAACATTCAACCCACTACATTATGATGGTTCCTTTATTTCCTATAGGAATTTAGTTCCTTGAACCATGAATTTCACTGAAACAAGTACATAACTTATACAGCCAGATTATCAAGTTAAGATATATAAGGTGCTTTGAATGCTTGTGCTGGATCAGGGCCTGATGAGGGCCAACACATCAAAACAGATTTTACGGTTATCAAGGTGAAACAAAACCACTGGTATAAAAGTGGATTTCTTAGTGTTCAGTGGATGCAGCAAGTATTTTACAGCAAAGTAAGCTTTTAGGTCTCCCAAATGATAGCAAGTCAGGATCTCCTCACAACTCAAGATGTGCTGGATTCCTAGGAAATATGCAGACATTGCTTAAACCCCCCTCTGACCTTATGCAGGTGTGTACTTCCCAGTAGCACAAAGACAAAGGTATGGTCTCAAGCAATAGCTTTATATATAGCAAAGACTTACACAAAGGAATGCAGAAGCCAATTTCTCCCCTCTTCTGAACACCTTGAGAACTGAAAAACTAAGGCCCTTTCCACAGCACCCTCTCATTCTGCATGATGTCGTCACAGTCTCATCCTTCTCCTGTCCCCCAAACGGTGTATTCATGGATTAAATGGTTGACAAGTTTTCTCCATCCATGGCACGCAATTGCACCACCATCCCGCACTTACTTGTCCTGAGGAAGCCCTGGAAATGCAATAACTGTGCTTCCTGCCCCAGTGCAGCCTAGGAAAATACCCATCTGCCCTGCAGAAGGAAGAGATGTGGCCGTCGTGCTCCCTTCCACAGGGAGCCAGCTGGTACGGAGGGGAACGCTGTCATCACGCTCCCCTCCCAGCAGAGCTGCTGCTAAGGTCCCTACCAGATGACTTCACAAAAAGGTAGGGTGTGGAAAGGGCCTAAACTAAAAGCTAAATCATTCCCCCATGCCTCTCATAACGAGACTGAAAGGTGACGGCATGTGGACTCAGATGTTTTCATAGCATACTAAAATGCCTGACTGAGATGAATAATGCTGTGAGGTCCCTTACCCATGCTAAGAAGAACATTAACACAGATTGTACGTCTATTTGAGAACATTCTGTGCATTACTGCCAAAGTTCTGTGACAGCTAGGGGACTTACCCACTACAGTCTCCAGACTACATACAAAAATAGATTTCCTATGTTTTCAATGTATTAACAAACAATACAAAATTATGCAATTTTTTCTTAAACTACTCTGTCCTTTTGAGTTTAAGAGTAAAGAAAAAGGCAAAGAATGATAAGGTTTTGAGGAACATGCAACAGTCCACACAAGTAAAATAAAATAAAATTCATGCACTTGTAAATACTTGGCTCAGAGAGAAAATTAGAAATATTCTTCTGTTCAAAGTATGGAAACCTGAAGATACAGAACAATATATTTTGTCTTCATAACATATTCCCAATCATTCACAGTATTTTTAGGATACATATTTACTGTTAGTACAGCAAGGCTTAAACTGTATTATTTTCCAAACTATGGTTAGCATTAATTTTGATGCTTGCAATCCACTTTAAGCCATAGTTTTAAGTTAACAATAAGTAGTTTGGATATCACGTATATTGCAAGAATGGAGTGGGAAATTGGCAAAGAGGAGCACAAGAGCTAAAAGAAAAATACTAATAATTAGAGAAGAAGAGTACCTTCAGTATCCCCAACTTGCATTCAACACTCATTTCAAGATATCCTTTTTTCTCCATCTCCCATGCCCATGTGCTGTTGAATTCTTGACACATCTGTAAGGTAAAATGTTTAATTTAAATATTGAGAGATCTTTAATCACAGCAGCCACACCCAACAAACCTTTGCCCTAAGTTCCAGTGCTTGTGGGGATGGAGAGGGACCTGAAGCTGGGAGGGAAAAGGAGTTAGACAAATTGCTCATACAACAAGGCTGTTAATAACAGGGGGTCTTAGAGGTTTCTCATTCATAGGGTCACCAGAAGTTGAATCCAGCTTGACAGCAATTAACAATAACAATACCCACAATTAGAGATGCTGGCAGTGGCAGGGTATAAACACAGTATTACTTTAGCCAGATATGGAGAGAAAACAAGAGATGACTTAAGCCTTTCAGAATGATTAGTAAAGCTAATTTCTAGGGAAATATAAAATTAATTTATAAGAAAACAATTTTTATGCTGTCTCAAATTACAAGGATATCTACTATATAAAACGAATATATAAAAGTCTGTGAGTTTGTCTGCGTCAAACAGACAAAGACCTCATACAATTGGCTGTGTGAGGCGAGAAGACCTCATATGATTGGCTGGCTGTGAAGATTCTATGGAATCCTGGGGTTGCCAGTTTAGGGGGGCCTTTAGAATTCTCAGTGGAGAGCTCTTAGGCCTCAGGCCAGTTGCTATGGAGATGAGGCCTACCAGCAAGAAGGACAGTGTATTCTCTCAGAAAACAAACCCTCTGTATGTTAACAACTCTGAATACAGATTGGATTGGGGAATATGGGGATAAATTACAGGTATTGGAATAGGCTGGCTATTATGGAGACAAGGCCTAGCAGCAAGGAGGAGGACGCTGTATTCCTTCGGGAACCCAATCCCTGTTATGTTAACAACTCTGAATTCAGATTGCACTGGGAAATATGAGGAAAAATTACAGATACTGGAGAAGACACTTTGGTGAGTTCTTAAGAGGAAAATAAAATCCTGGGCAGCGGCAGGTAAATATACTAGTTTGAAGATAAACTTAGGCTAAATCCTGAATTGTTTTTACTGAGACTGATACACAACTACTGCAGCAAAAATACTCTACACACAGAAATGTACAAACCCCATCAAGAGAAGAACGGCTATTAAAAATCTTTTAAGTTCACAGAAATGGACAAATTAACTTTCCTGATAAAACCTGGAAAGGTTTAAGGAAGACTGGAGACGGGGGAAAGGTGGAAACAATGGTTTTTTTATAAAAAGAAAATGATGGAATAAAATGTAGATGTTAACAGTTCATTTGTTTAGACAACAGGAGAAACAGAGGTCACAGAATAAAGTTATGAATATGGTTATAAGAAAAAGGAGAATTTTTGATTAGAGATTTTATAGGTAACATGTATTAATGCAATATTTAGAACGTATTAGAAGAAGTACTACTATATACATTATTACTCCCATCTCAAGAAAGATTGGAAGTAACTGAATTTGTAGTCATAATTTATTTTGTGTGTTTGTATTTTGTCTTTGTATTCCCTTTTTAGTTTGTATTGTGTTAACTTCTTATGTTATATTGTATGCATGGTTTTGTTATAATCCTTTCATGTAGTTTTATATAGTAGCTTTATATAAAGAAAAATCTGTGTTAATAAATATATTTTTAAAAAGAATGATTAGTAAAACTAATTTACAGAGAAATATAAAATTAATTTATAGTGTCTGTGACTGTAACAAAAAATTGAAAATTGAAATTTATAAGGAAAGAGAGATTTGTGCTGTCTCAAAATGCAAGGATATTTTGTTAAAAGAATCTGCATAGAAGTGCTGATGTCTACATCCTGCCCAAAATTTGAAGAGTACAACCTCAACTGTAAGCTGCTTTAAGTCGTAGGTTATACAGAACAGCAGCATTCAAATAAATAAATATAATAATAATCGCCGCCGCCACCACCACCACCACCACCACCTTTTGGTCAATCACAACCAATAGCAACTCTTTGTTTTCAATGTACTTCATTGTATTTACTAAATCAGTAGTTCTTAACATTTTCTTTACCAGGGACCCCCTGTAAATATAATATGTTGCTAGGGACCCCCAAGACTTCACTCAACATTTAAATATTCAAATATTTATATATTTGTTAAAGGCTTCTGGAAAATAAGCACGCAATGTAAAACACATTATACCTTGATTAAGTATTTTTCCCATCGATCTGCTGTGACAGATTTCCCAATCTTTCTCATCAGTTTCAGATGAAGTTCAACCAGCTCTCTTGGAACTAGAAACAGGAAAGAAGGGAAAGGCAGTTTAGACCAGTGCCAAATGGTATAATTTCAATGTAAGGTAAGTCTTAAACTGTCAGCAAACTTAAGAAGAACCAAAGTCTTAGAAAAGGATGGACAAACTCACACATAGAAAACAACAGTTTGGAGCACTTTTCAAAATCTTGACCACGCATGAAAACTGTTATTGTATAGAATAGCATTGTTCTAAAGCCATATTAGACCACAGAGTCCAATGGTGCCATTTCCTTGCATCTGTGAGATTCCGGGATTCTTTCAAAGAATAATGAACTAGGCCAACCTGCTCTGATGTATCACAGCAAAAAAGCACACTGAGAATATTCAATTCAGATTTGTTTTATGGGGGAAATTATTCAATATAACCATGCCTTAACTGTTAAAGGATACACTTGCTATGTCTCCATTTATATTGATAAATCATGGTTAGGTTTTGGCAAACAATTGGAACATTATATTCAGGTACTCTCTCTGCTCTGCTGTGGCAAGCACATGAGAAGATAAAACTAGGCTTTAAATTTTTACTATTGTTATAAATTAGTTCAAGTTAAAAATTGCTTGGAGAGTCAGGAATCCGACCCAATCACATAGGAGTTCTCTTTGTCTTACCTAAGTTGTTTAACCTATAATAATCACCTGGTGCAATCAGAAATACCCAGCTTAAAAACAAGGTAGGAGAACAAAGGGTCGATTAATTAATTAAATTACGACTTTACCGTAGATGAAAGGCTATCCCTAAGTACCATACCGAAAGATATAAAACTCTTTTTAAAGAATCCAAAAACAACAATTAAAATAATGAACTTTAAATAATCACTTACTAAAATATTTAAAATCAGAGGCTGGAAAACAACTTTTAAACTTGGCAGCACAGTTTTTAAGAAAAGGTCCGGGTAAATAAACTGTCTTAAATAGGCATCTAATCATGTCACAGGTGGTATCTCTGAAATACATGTGGGGAGTGCATTCTAAAAGGTGGTAAGAATATTAGCCTTGTACAAATCCATGGTGCAACCACATTTGGAATGCCACATCCACCCCACAAAGGATACTTTACACCAAGAAAAGGTGTTGAGCAGGACAACGAAAATTCCTTAGGAACTAGGACCATCCCGCCGTGAACAAACAGTATTTGGGGCTGTTTACCTTAGAAAAAAGGTGAGTAAGGGGAAGCATAAGAAATGTGCTTACATTGATGCTTGGCACAAAGAAAGCAAATACAGAGAATCTTTTCTTCTTCTCTCACAGCAATAGTACTGGAACCCAATGGGGTCATTCATCAAAGTTGAATGGTAGAGGTAGATAAAAGGAAATGCCTCTTTACTCAGCACGTATTTAAACTGTAGAATTCAGGTCCACAAGATGTACTGGCAACTGGCAACCTGTACAGCTTTACAGGGGTTTCAGGTAAGTTCATGAAGATTAGGACCATCAGTGGCTACTAATCAGGATGGCTACGCATCATTTCCAGTTTTGGAGCAGTATACCTCTGTCTATCAGTTTTTGGGAAATATAAGTGCAGCCGAATTCTTGCACTTCCTTAGATGTCTGGATAGCCACTGAGAACAGAGTGCTGGACTAGCTAGGCCTTCAGTAGGATCCACCACAGCTCAGAACTTTGATGCACTGGCTCATTTCTGGTTCACCACTAAAGCTTGATCCTGCAGTCTACAACTTTTGCAGACAATAGTTTGGACCCAGACTTAAGGCATTTCTGCACTACACTGTTATAGTGCTATTATTCCACTTTCAACATCCTATGGAATCCTGGGGTTTGTAGAGGGGGATTTAGAATTCTCAACCAGAGAGCTCTTTGGCCTTAGTAAACTACACACCCCAGAATTCCACAGGATGTTGAAGGTGGAATACTACTACTATATCAGCATCATGTGGAAATGCCTTTAATCCCATGGAAATTCCAACTTTGACAAAGTCCAGATAGGATAAACAGAGAGTGTAGAAGAGGAAGAATCATTCATAAATTTTCAGACAATTCACCTGAACTGCCAGGCACTAAGTATCTAAAAATATACAGAACCAATAATGAAAGAGAATTAAATAGAAGTTGACTACTACTCCCTTTTCAGTGATGGGGTTCTAACTTCAGCTGAATATTTTAAATGGTAAAATTTCTTGTAAGATTGCTGGCATTGCTAACTAGGAGTTAAAAGTTACTTTTCAGTTGGCTGAAGGAAATCCTTTGATAAACAAATTCTCAGCATGCTTTATCGGTTGAACCCAAGAGCATGCACTCAGCAAAATGGAGTAAGTAAAGTCAATATGTGTAAGACTGGCATCACAAACTACTCTTTAAGAAGAACTACTTTCTTTTTTTTAAAAAAAAGACTCTAGTCATTCTTAAGTTTTACAATAAAATTTAATAGAAAAAAATTAAAACAGGAATCATTGCCCAAAATCTAAGCGCCCTTTTTGGGGGCGGGGGGGGAATCTACCAGAATATAATGTAAGTATTGTTTAACTGTCTACTGATATGAGGGATCAAATACCTTCTTTTTTGTCTTCCACAATTCCAGGCAGTTCTCAAACACAATGCATGTGAATTGACAAGTGGCTTCCCTCTTGAATTAGTGAAAAATGCACGCTTTCATTCTTACAACTTTGAGGGATCAATTCTACCCCTACTGGAATGACTCAGCAACTGAGAAAGCATGCACATAAAGTGCTCTGGGTCAAAGTGACCTGGTAAAATGTAGTTTAAATGTATTAACTGTCATATCTACTAGATGCATTGCCCACAATAACTTCTTTCCATTTGTTTGTGAGAAAAAAAATTGAGTGGGGTAGAACATGGTCAATTTTTAAAGCAGATAAATTACATATTTTCCTTAGCATCACAAAATATGGAATTAGAGGATCAGTATAGTACCCTGCAGCTTTTACAAAACCTCTTCACAAAGCTGTATTTTTAAAACTCCCCCCCCCAGAACTCTCTTTATGGGCCAACAACTTTCTTTTTAAATCACCGATCCCATTTTGTGCAGAAAGATCTTAACTGGATTCTGGGGATCACTGTGACCTCACTGATTTGGCAAATACTTGGAAGTAAACAGCACCCACACCTCCACAAGTGATTGAGTCAAGGGCCTTTAGATGAGCACTTTCCATTCATAGAAAGATCTTTGCAAAACATGCTGTGCTGAGGCTAGGTCTTCGGGATCTTTGCAACCTAGGTCAATTAATGCTTTAAAAACCAACCATGTCTTTCTGGGTGGAAAACAGCTGATAATTTTTTTCATCAATGTGTGTCAAAGGAAAATCTGGCTCTGACTGATACACTGAAAACAAACCAGGCAGAAATTCCCAGGGGCTCTTTTTTCATGAATTTATAAATATCAACAACATTTTTTCTCAAATGTTAAGTTTTCAAAAAGTTTTGACAGTTGCAAACTGTTTACTTACTCTCTTTTCTTCAGCTGCCTTGATTCCCAATTCTGAGATTTATTATTAAGTGTATAGTGATTATTATTATTATTAGGTGTATAGTGATGTAGCCATCTCAAAGCAGTATTCCAAGCCAGATAATTACTGTATAACAAACCTAAAACATATACTGGAACTGGTGACACACTTGCTTCCCTATACATTTCAAGCACATTGTAAACTGTGTGTTTTTCAAATATGATGGATGCTGCCTGCTTAAATGCCTGCACTGTTTAGAAGTTGAATAACCTAGAGTGGTGTATACCTCTCAAAAGACATATTTTCCCAATATCATGAGTGCAAAACTGACTCCCCTGAAGCCTGGATATTAATGAAATAAGCATTATCTGTGAAGCATAAAAAGTCAGCAGATGCCTACGTAAGAAATACCAGCTTACCAGCTAGTTTCACACATGAAACCACCTAAATCAGCTGCATTTAACTTGTGGTCCATGGACCCTCAGGAGTCCAGTATGTCCTTACAGGGGTCCACAAAGGCTCAAAGGGTGCTCATCCCATCTTCTCCCCACAATGGAGCGGCCATGTGATGGGAACAAGGACACAAGCATGTTACCACCCCTTACACACCACATCCTGCAGGATAGCAAAATTGGCAAGAAATATCATTTTCATATAAAAACTGGACACTTATGGCTGGGAAACATGTAGTAAGCAGGACACTGGCTGTACAATTATGCTAGGTCAGCATGGCCTCAACATGGCCAGATCATAAAGTCAAGGAGAATCAGGTGGGAAAGCCTAGTGTTACTGGGCTTCCAGTAATTCTATCAATGACCTGATATCCGAATATAATAGTAAATGAAATTGCTCCTGTTCAGAAGGCAAGCACTCCTGCTATACACATTTCCTACAGAGACCTTCCCCGTTCACTTTACCCAACCAAGACATTAAGAGGCTGTTAGGATTCCCATTGATGTTTTGTCACCTAAAGTGAGACAATCAGCCTGTTCTGGATCCCTTTTGTTCACTCTGCCAGAAAGCCATTAACACTCACCCCTTCAGGATATGAAAAAGGGTATTTAAACCCTAGCTCTAACCCAAGCAATTTGTAATACTCTTGACACACACTGGTATGTTACTCTGCACGTTGGCCCCCAGATTCCCGTGATCTGTGCTACCCTTGGACTGGGGTCTGACCTACTCCATTTCGACCTTCATCTGGACTGGTAAATATCACCCTCTACACCTGATATATCTCTCTATCCAACCTTTCTTGCTTTTCCCTTTGCTAGCCTTGTACGGTTTTGTGAGACTGCTTGATTTCTTGCATTGAGTGTCTGTTAATTTCCAATAAAAATACCCTGTTTAAACCTTTAACTGGAGCCCTACAGTTAGTTAGGTGAAAAGATCCTGCTGTAATCCCTTTCTCACAGGCCTCTGTTGAGCTGTAATTCCCCCAGTCTCTAAGGAGACACTACACTGCTGATGGACCTCAAGGTCCTCAACTTCTGGGGTAATAAGATGGCAGGCAGCCAGCTTGCTTGAGATGTTAAGAGTGGTAGCCATAGACCTGCCTCTGCTAACACCAAAAAAGGAGTAAGGTTTTTTTCTCTGTAATTGACACCGTAAGACAAAAAAGACATAACATAAAAGTTCCATTTGTCCTATTCATGCAGTTGCAAATATTATAGACTGAGTAGTGTGTGCTCAAGTCTGCTAATGACACTTGTTACAGAAACTGACAACACATTAATATTGTAATATTGTAATGTTGCACTTACATAACTATTATAACTGTTAGTATACATGTTAACAGCTCATTATGTTTTATGTTACAAAACTGCAGTCAGTTAGACCCCATGTACCTACTTATATACTTTTACATTATGAAGCATTTGACTACAAGAACCTCTTTGAAACTATTTATTAGAGGGGAGAGGTTTGTAAAAACCATGAGGGATGTGGGTTTGTTTTTTCCTGTTTTTTTTTTTAGAAGAAGTAGACTTGGAAAATTTTCCAATGCTCTAAATAATGTGATCTCATTTAGCATATTTAGTTTAAATGTTATATTTGAATAAAAGCAAAGCTTTATGTGGAAATTACTTTATTATCATGTTTATAAGAATGTACACAGAACAGCACATGCTCCCCTTTTATTTAACAAAAAATACTACAACTGAGAGAACACTGTTTTTTAAAGGACATAAAGCTGTACCTGATCTATCTTATATCAACAGTTTAAATTTATTTTGCTAAAATGGAACTATAATATCTTCAGCTTCATGCACTCACTTGTATGCTCCATTTGAAGTTGAAAGACATCTTATTCAGTACAAGTAACTGAAGATTCTATTTTACTAATGGATGACTGTGAATCTAGGTGCACAAGCAACACAGCACACTCTGCTTCTACTGCTGACTGACTGAGAAGCAAGAGATATTCCAAAACAGAAAGAAGTTTGGCGATGTGTTCATTTGTTAGCCTGTTCCTCTGAATAGTCTGGTTTGTCAATGCTTGCCTCCTTGGAAGAATAACCAGAAATTCACATATGATGTTTAGCCCATTTAACATGACTGATTGCAGTAAAATAGCCCAGATAACAATGGATAAATGCATATGCGCACGCACACACACATACAATGTGGAAAATATAACAATGGAAAATTTTTCCGCAGAAAGTTTTCCACCCCACCATTCTGATAAACACTCACACTTGCAAGAAGTGTCAAGGTTAAAAATCTTCCCGCCACCGATTTTATTTGGCTGGCTTTTCTGGAGTACTTCTGACCCCAAAACTGGATTAGCTGTCACTTTTTCTACTATGGAAGATTAATACTGAAGACAGAATATTTGAGTTAAATATCAAGGGGTATTTTTAACAATTTGAAAGGAAGGAACCTGTCAAAAGCTGTGTAATGAAACACAATTTGAAAGTAAAATAAAATAATAAAATAAACACAGTGTTCATCTTACTTTATTCACTTATATCCTGCCTTTCTCCTACTAATGTGACTCAAGGAGGTTAACTCACAGAATTCATCACATAAAGCCTGAGTCACACAACTACCCATTTTATTCAATAATGTAATATAAATGATTATAATACTGACCCTGATGCTTGTTTAAAAGAAGCTAAAGCTTTGTTATCTAGCCTGGCTGTAGTTTCATGCAGATTATAGGTAGGAAAAAATAGTACACTAGACATGACAGATCATTCCCTTCAACTCACTCCTTCATTCTGTACCATGAAATTCAAGCTTTCAGCACCAAGATTAGATATTTGCTAAAACAGTAATTTACTTCTCAGTTGTGACCAATGTTGCGATTTGATAACAATGCTTTTACTGGCCCCTCATAAATACATTTGCCATTTCTGCACTAGACCGTTATAGTGCTATTATTCCACTTTTCCTATGGAATCCTGGGGTTTGCAGTTTAGGGAGGGATGACGAAAGTGGAATAATAGCACTATAACAGTCTAGTGCGGAAATGGCCATTCTAAGAACTAAGAACTAAACTACAGTGGCACCAAGTGGCAGAACTGAGCAACACTCTCCACTCAAATCCTAAGCCCAGAGACTTTAAAAGGTCCAGATTTGAAAACAAGTGAAGACAGCCAGCCAAATGTAGCCTTGGAAAAAATCACAAGTGGAGAAGCCAGAAAATGGGATAACCGTCAACGCATTTTGATCCCTTTGCCTTAACTCTCATATAGAAAACATTCAGTGGGGAAAAAAATAAAACTTTGAAGCTGAATCCAAAGAATCTATTTTGAGCTTCACCAAAAGCACTTGTTTCCTCATCTTTATACTTAAAAAAAATAGCTCCATTTTGAAACTTTCTGGATCAACTGTACCCCAATTGTTACATCCTGGATCAACTGTACCCCCAACCGGCAAATGCACAGGTTCACACGTTCCTTTGTGAAATTAACGCTGCGACCACCAAAACTCTGTGTTTAGAAAGCCAACTACAAAGCAGTCAGGAATGCTCCACGCTAGTCAAAATACATTCTTTGCTGCTGTTTCAGTAAGCTAGTGGTTTAGTTGGTCTTGTATTTGCTTGTCAGAGAGGGTGGGAACTTGGGGATCAGCCAGCCAGAGAAGCTGGAAGGGGGAGGAAAGAAGAAAGAGGGGGAAAAAATTGGGAACATGAGTCAAAAACTGGCTGCAGAGATTTCTAAAAGACTGTGAGAAATTTAAACCTAACATTTGTGGGGGGGGGGAAGAAGGACCGGATTCAGTTTGTGGGGCGGGGAGGGGGCTTATTAAGAGCACGACTGGAATGAAATGAGAAAGACTAGAAGGGAGAGAACAAGTGCCTGGCACAGACTCCACAGAAGTAAAGCAACAAGGATGAGGGATGCGGGGAAATGTTTGGGAAAAGTAGGGGAAGGGAAATAACAACAGCAGTGGTGACAACAGTTAAAAGCGACAACTGCCCTATCAAATATTTCTTCCAAAACATAACAAAATTTGCAGATGTCCAGCTGGACCTATGAAGGGAAAAATATACACAAAAATCTCAATAGCGTAACACCAAATGAAGCTTTAAACCTTTCCAAAATTCCTCTCTGGTTTGGATCTTAAGCCAATCAACAAAGGTGGGGAGAGTGCAGAAGAAGAAAGGCTGGGTGTGATGGGAAACCTCCAAAGACTGGAGATTGTTAAAATTGCCATGCAGGAAATGTTAGGCAGGTTTAATAGAACTCCCAGGTTCAAAATAGATTTTAGATTTAAACAAAAGAATATTGGAAGACACAACCATAGGTGTTACGCCCTAACATTTTTAAAGATTAGACAGATCTAACTTAGACAGAGAATCTCTGGTATCTCTGATCCCACTTTAAATGCCATGGCTCCATCCTCACATAGTTTCATGGAATATTTAGAATCCTTTGCCAGACAGAATTCTCTCTGCCACAGAACTTTGGTGCATCAGCAGACTAGAAATCCCAGGATGTCACAGGATGCAGCTACGACAGTCAAAGTAGTATGGAACTACTAGGACTTTGTAGTACAAGAAAGACCTCAGTGCGCCTCTAACCCATAGCCAAAATCAGAAGCACAATTTATTTACTTTACACTCCACCTTTCTCCCATAATTGGCACTCAAGGAGGATTACAATTAAATAATACAAATGCAGTTTAAACCCAAAATGAATAAATGGATTAAACATTGAAACACATTTTTAAAATATACAAATAGAAGAAAAATGAAGCATGCATCCACCCAATTAAAGGCTCCTTCTATAGCAAGAGATGCAAAAACTGAGGAAAAAAGTTTTTTTCCCCCTGAAACCTTTTTTTCCTCAGAAAAACTGAAGAAAAATGGATTGTGGAATTCATTGGGCCCCCCACTTTTGCTGTTTCAGCACTCATAGATTTATTTTGTGAAGGCAAAATAGTTTTCTCTGCTTCTCTACCGTTGAAGTTTTTTTCTCCATTTTTAATACGAGAGGGGTTGCCTGTTCCATCAACTAGCATAACCATATCTTTACAATCCTGCACCTCGTAGCTCCATTTGTAGCAAAAAAGAAAGAAAAACCTGCTTTTGACCAGGGCTTCAGATAGCTTCCAAACATAGTGGATGTGGGGGGGTGGCATGTGTGTGTGTGAGTGGGGGGGCTGAGGACCATGGAGCCACAAAAAGGACCCCGAGGCTGCATGTGGCTCAGAAGCCACACTTTGCCCACTCCAAAACTAGGCCTCCACGCCAGCCCACAGCTGAGGGAGGACTAACCATGGGCTGAATGTAAAATGATCGTTTACCACTCTTCCTCAACTCGGTGTCTTCCACAAATGCTGCACAACAACTCCCATCAACCCAGATCAGCATTAAAATCCAATACATCTGAAGACACTATGGTGACGAAGGCTGATGTAAAACTAGTTTTCTACCATTGATCCTCTAGCCTAGAGACTTCCAGCTCTCAGAATCTGCAGCCAACATAGCCAATGGCCAAGGATTTAAGTCCAAAACATCTGGAGAGCCAAAGGCAGAGAACCACTGATCTGTGTTACACTGGCTCCCTTTGTCTTAGACACATAGAGCCAGTGCAGTCTAATAACCAATGATCAATTAACTACTTCAAGACCTAAAAAAAATACAGGTGCTTAAGACACACTCCTACTTTTCTAAACCAAAGCAATGAAGGAGCTTAATCTGTTTTCTGTCTCTATATCAGTGTATAACAAGTTCTGGAGGCAACTTCAAACAGTCTTCAGAAATACATACAGTGCAGTCAAGTATCTGAGAGTGACTGGTTCACACATAAGTAGTAACAAAAAAGAGAGAGTCAGTCAATCATCACTCAAAACATATGAGTCAGATTTTTCCCGTCTGAACTACAACAGTACGGCTAATATCAAACAATTAAACAAGAACTACAACAGTACGGCTACTGAAAACAATTAAACAAGAACTTATAGTACACAGCTGTCACATAAGAGAACAAATGTCACTGAAAAAAAGAAGGCACATAAGCAACATACCCATGACTGAGGAAGAAACAGTAATGGGACCACCATTCAGCGCTGACAGGACCCTGCTTACTGAATTGCAAAAATCCAGCTTGTTCAATGACCACTTAGTCTCCACCGTATCTAATCTTCTGACAAATTAGTCTCCTGAAGCACAGCAGTAATAACTGTCAATGCACATCAAGAACAAGAGCAGACTGTCTGGATCCATTAAGGAAGATACATGTCGCTCCTCGCTCCCTTTGCCACCACCAAAAGAACACAAAAGCTGTACAAAATGAAGAGATATATATGTGTCAGGCTTCCCCTCCTATCGTGGCTAGCTAATCCAACAGACAGGAGAGCTGTCTAGAAGCTGTCTAGACCAGCAGTGTCACTGAAAGCAGGCATTAACAGAGCAGAAATCACTAAAAGAACAGCACAGCTGGGGCTTATGCTTTTCTTCCTCTCCCTCCCCACTTTCAGGCTCAGAACTTGAGAAAAAAGCATGACATTTTCCCCTTAATTCATGCTGAGTCTGAAAGATGTGACACGAGGTCAATCTCCTCTTACAGGATGAGAGTCCACTCACAACTAATTTTTCATTGGCCAGCAAGGCAAGTCAAATTTTGTGGTTTCTTGTTGTGTAGTGATACCTCTAAGAGCCACTGTGAGGGCAGAGAAGGATAAAAATGCTAAAAATACTAACAATACTATAAACTAAACACTACTAACTTAACACTTAAGTAAACTGCGTTGATTCAGTGGTGTACTCTAGTTGACATTCATATTTGATTTAGACCAGTAAAGGAATAACTAGAAAGTGTGGCTATTTCCACTAATTATTCTTGTCAATGGGCTATCTATTCTTATTTTGTATACCTTTGTGCTCTCTGAAAGAGAATGACATCTAATTCTTGCATATCATAGCCTTTTAGCCACACTGATTTCAAGGGTATATGTACAGGTGTGCTCAGGTGCCTCTCTGTCTGCCCACTGAGAATAACAACACTTTATGACTCTGATGAGGAAGACTCCAATCCACAAAATCCTACACCACAAGAAATAAGCAAACCCCTGAAGGTGACACAAGACTGGTTTTTAATATACCGGCCTAAATTACACTTCTACAATCTCTTGAAACATCTCATGTATCAAGCTAGTATTTAAAAAAAAAACAACAGCTTCCCGTGCACACTACTATAGATTTGGCCTATTTCCTTTCTCTAAATGAACAACGCAAGTAGTCAAGTACAGAAAGAAATCAGAGAAATTGCAAGTGGGATCCAAAGAAGGTGGGGTAACCAAGAAATTTATACTGCCTCCTTGCTGGCATCACTGCAAAGCTTCTTCTTGATTGTTTCCTTATGTATTGCCAAAGTACTTTATAGCATTTATGGTATCTACACAATGTCCCTAGTTAGGAAATCTAATCCAGAAGATGAAGGATTTCAATCCATATCTGCAACTATATAACAACTTAAAAAGAGGCCTTCTGAATCATACCAATGGCCTATTAGTTCCAGCATCCCTTACTTCACATCCCTCTCAGATGTCTGCGGGAAGATCACAAGCAGGACAATAGCTCTCTCTCACTGTTCTCCTCCTACTATTTAATGGAATACAGTACGACCCCCATATCTGCAGATTCAGTTATCTGTGGTTGAAAACAGCCGCAGGTCCAGGGCCCGATCACCACGGCACCCAGCAGGGAAGTGGGCAGCACGGGATTGCGCTGCCTGCTGTTTTCTCACCTCCAGCTGCAGGCCCAGGGCCCATTGTGTTAAAAGTCAGAGACCTGGGCAGCGAACCAGCCCAGAGAAGGGAGTGTGAGAGCCAGCAAAGTCCAGCCGGGAGGAGACAAGCAAGCACTTTACACAAGGGAGTTCATTTACCAGAGCGTCAAGCAAAAGCCGTAGTCAAAGTTCCAAAGACCAAGGTTCAAGAGATCAATTCAAGGTAGCAGGAACCGGGTGCTGGGAGCAAGAAACAGGCAAGAGGAGGGCTTGAAAAAAGTTTGCTACAAGCAAAGGTAAGCTTCCAGGCAGGCAGCTATATAGCCCAAGACACAGGTGTGGCTAGTTACTGCTTCCTGAACTTAATCAAGGAAGCCTCCCTTTGCTCAGCTCTCTTGAGTCTCCGCCTTGTTTGTGGGCTGACTGGCACAACCTCCAAACCATCTTCAGAATCGGATCCCTGTTGCCCTAAAGGAGCAGGCAGAGGACCATCCAAGCCCACTTGGCCCATGGCAGCAGGGGGAGCTCTTGAGCTGCAGGACTCATCTCCAGCCAGAGCCATAGGGATCAACAGCTGCTGCTAGTCATCTCCACCCTGAGCAACAGGGACCAACAGCTGCTGCTCGTCATCAGTAGCTCTGACAGGGGCTTCAGTTATCACACATTATGATAGAGCCCAGGGCGTTCTGTACTATCTGCCGATTTCCATATCTGTGGGGTGGTCCAGAACCAATCCCCCACACGTACTGGGGTCATACTGTACTGCTTATAAAATCTGAAGCTGACCTACAGCTACAAGTAGTAGCCACTGATTATGTCATTTGCAACAACAAACACCATCCTTTCAAAAACCATTTAAGTTAGTGGCCATCCCCACATTTTATGGTACGAAATTTTATAGATGAAGTATGAGCTTATAAATCTCTGTCATGTCCCCAGTTGCTCCCCTCCCCCAAATGCAACCCCCTGAACAGCGTAACCTCTTCCCGGATGGGAATTGCTCTGGTTGACTTTTAAGGAGACCTTTCCAACCCTTCAATATCCTACAGTGACTATACCTTACTGGTTGGTAGATTTCTTCAGGCCCATGTCAGTCTCCAAAGATGGTGAAAAAAATGCCAGTGGAGTAGGTTCGAAGGATGACTACAGGACTGCATTCAAGTCTAGTCATTTGGCAGTATGGACCAAACATACAGGAGTGCATTCAAGTCTAGCCCTTTGGCAGTAGGGACCAGTATCCAGAGCAAGTGGAGGAGGAGTTAGTGCCTTTTCCCACAACAGATGGAAGGGTTTCGGTGATATGTAATATAATATTACATATTATAACATAATATGTAATATAATAAGTAATATAATGTAATATAATAAGTAATATAATGTAATATAATAAGTGATACAAGCACTTTTATGTGTATAAGTGATTTCAGCTCTGATGATTTTCAAAGAAGCAGCCGTTTCAGTCTTCTGTAGCATAAAAAGGAGGAAGAGGGAGGGGAAAATGTGGCAGCACCTTTAAGACAAACTGGTTTTTATGTTCTCTTGAGCTTTTATGGAGATAAGCCCATTTGGTACTGCATTTGATGAAGTGGGTTTAGATCCACGAAAGCCCATGCCAAAAAAAAACATGCTCAGTTAGTCTTAAGGATGCTGCCACATTTCTCTCTTCCCCTCCTCCTTTTTAGGTAGTTCTGGTGACTATCCAAGATCATTTAATCAATTTCACAGCAAGACAAAAGTTATTTGAATCAAAATGTGAATTCAGACACTAAACAACTGATCTTCCTTTGCTACTACCTCAGAGGCACAGGGATCACTGATCCTAATTTCTAAAGCTCTAGGAAACCTTCCCCTTTTTCTGCTGGCAACCTGCATTTCCACCATCCAGCTGGTGAAAACATCATGCAAATGCCTGTCCAGTCACCTGTCTGCTTTCACTCACGCCACTCCATTAAGTTTTGTCTTCAAAGCACTGTTCCTTTGTCTCTTCAAGCACGTCTCCAAAACGAGTCATTACACTGCATTAAGGGTTTTAGGCAAATTGTTACCTAGGACCATCTTGTTAACAGTGATCTCATTGTTTTCTTATACTAGTCACGCCCATTCCATTCACCAGTGAAACAAAAGCAGAAAACCATAAAGGTGCAAAAATTATTTGTACATATTATTGCTATGAGTAATAAATGTCAGCATATTTCAAATTAGAAATGCTCTTAACTGAGAGACATGCCTCTTGAATCACATTAAATATCTGCAGGTGGATAGGCACTGGGGACTATTCCTTCTGTGTGCTGGTGAAGTCAGTTGACTCTATGCAGCCAACAGATTGGGCTGATAGAATAGACTGTGCCACTTCAAGCAACAATGAAGAATCCTGTTTTTGAACATTCTTTGTTAAAAACACCACCATCACACTCCTTAAAAATAAAAAAGGGCTAATCTATCAGAGACAAAGCTTCTAACCTAGCTTACTTCTTCCTGGGTTGGAAAGCATTTTTTTAAAATGTCAAATAACCCACAAAACCTCAAATTTATAGAATTTGAGATCTATTTAGGTAGGAAAAAATTACAGTTTATAAATGTATAAATTAAGCACTTTTCCTCTTTTTTCCTGGAAAAAAATGTTAGAAATTAGTGTAGAAAATATACACTGTGCAAGCCTTAGTCATCAAACTAGGGCTTATGTTTCTGCTTCATTATAAAATTGTATCATTAATGATTAGCTAATACAAAAAACCATAATATTTGGCATGTTCATGAAATTTACAGAGCAAACCTATCCATTCCAAGAAAGGCAGACTCAATGCCATTCAACGCAATTTGAGAAAACACAAGACAGCAGCCTGACAATGATGAACAACTCTGCTTTATATATACATAATACATAAATGTGTGAGTACATATATGCGTGTCCAGTGTGTTTGAGAAGAAGCACTATGAAAAGTGGTACCCAACGCTACTTAAACATGTCATTGTAACTGTCATCTGAGAGGGTTGCAGATACCACTAAATGTCATCATAGCCAATGGAAGGAATTTATTACTTTGATAGAAACAGTCTCATATAGTTGCAGTATAGTTGAGTTAAAACTTCGTATGAATACTACAAACACCAAGTATTTATTTACTATGAGGATCTGTTGTTGTTTTTTTACTGTTCCTCAGTGAAAGACTTCCAGAGTAGCCTACGTACAATCAAAAACAACAAAAACGACAATCCCTCCCAGCAGCCTTAGTCTAAATCAACATGGCACAAATGGAAAAGAGACAGGGAGGAAAGACTGAAAAGCAAACAGTCATTCAGCAGGGTTGGCAGAACAATCCTGCCTCTCATCTGATCTCCTTCTGCTACAGCTTGCTAGAATTATGCTGTTGTAACTTACTCTAATATTATATATTAAAAGCAGTGTACTTATTTCCAAAAAAAGAAAATGTTTCTTGAGAATTTTCCACGGTTCCCCCCATTTCTATATTTTCTGTTGGAAAAATGAAGGTAGCAGCTTATGGGGAAGGGACTGGTCTTCGCATCTCCAGTGTCACCCTTAACGTGCAATGTGATGCAGTGTGTATCACAGTATTATTATATTTAACATAAGTAGAAATTATAAGTACAAATGTAGTTAAATTTTATAGATTCATTTTGAATAGGATTATTAGTTACACTTATTTTACCAAACTCTGGAGAAGTATAATAAGTAAGCATAAATTACCATTCTTTGGTGAGTTGGAGTCATGCGTGTATCCTTTTTACATCTTTTGTGTTTTTGTGTTTGTTTAGAGAGTTAGTTTGTTTAGACAGCAGGTGTTGGGTGTTTTTGTGTACTTCTCTCCTTGTATATTGTTTGGGTACAGTCATCCCTCCACATTACCTAGGGTTAGGGACACAGGACCCCCGTGAAAATGGAAAAACCATGAATGACTCTAGGCCCTCCCAAACCATATTTAACACACACACAAAAAAGTACAATCACCATATTCAACCCACCCTGGATTCATCTGAGGCATGAGGGTTCCTTCACAAGGCAGAAGCTGGTGGGGTTTATTGCCACCTCCATTGCTGCCCCACACCATCTTTAATAGGGACTTACAAGCTTCGTTCACAGTTTCTGTTTCACGAGGCTGGCAGTCCCTTTTAAAAATGGCATAGGGAAGCAGCAGAGGTGGCAGCAAATAATCTGTGAATAATCAAATCTGCAAAAGTGAAACCTGCAGTGTGGAGGCCTAACTGTATTTTTTTTAATTGTTACTAATATTTTTTTTAAAAAAAAAAAACCATGCAATTTAATGTAGTGGAGGCAATGGTACCACCTCAGAATCAAAGCCTGAAAATAATACATTTTTGGACTGTAATTCTAAGAATTCCTCAGCCAACATCAACTGACTATGCTGGTTGAGAGATTCAGGGAGTTGCAGTGAAAAAAGTAAGATTTCCAAGGTCTTTCAGAAATCTACCAACTTCATTCCACTCCTTGTTTGGTCTTGATGAAACCCCCTGGCTTAACTGCCTACAACATGGTTACCGGGCAGTGTGTTCATAAAAGGCATCTCTCACTAGAGAGGCACAGCTATAATGAACTCAGTTACATTTAACCATCCGATCCCCTCTTCTATTGTTCCTTCCCAGCAAGAAAGTACTTCATGGTATACTGTCCCTTATCACAGAGGCTCCATCAAAATGAGTAATCACTGACAAGCAAATTAATGGGCAAATTAAAGCCATCTTAAAGTAATCTAACTTAAAGCCACAGCATGTTGGAACAAATTCTATAAATCAGCCATGCGTTTTCTAAAGATGTACTTTCTTCTGTCTGTCCTCAATCTCCTTCCAGTCTGTTTGACTCAAGGAGCCAGAGTTCAAGTATTATGAGAACAAGAGAAGTTGTTCTCTTCCCCCATCTCCATTTTTTCCACATTGTATAAAACCTGACAACCCTCCAGTATCTGTTGGAATAACCATGCTGCTCTGACAACTTTCGGAGCAAAGAAGATAGGCAGGTAGTAAGTTCTTTACTGTGAATAAGAACAGGAAAAATTAAGTTATTAATTCTTCAGAGTTGATCCAAATTCAAGATGCCTCAGGCAGAGTTGCTACTGATCTGGAAGCATACTAGAGTACAGGAGGTGCATCCAGAACCCACATAATTGCTTGAACAGGTTTTCTGAAACTGGTTTTGATGTAGATGTGAATACGCAGCTCCATCCAGAGCAAGCACTTGGCTATGACTACAGCTAGACAGAAACTCAAGCAGATTTTTTTTTCATAGGCGACACAATGTCCACACCATCACACACAGGAAGGTGGAGTCTGTATACCAAGCCTTCAACTCTGGTTCCTCTATTTTTCTACTGACTGTAATTCCACCTCTGACTCTTTCATAAATGGCAAATGTATAGTAATTAGTAATAACAAATTCACTGTAGTAAAAGGGTAGCACAATGCATGTTGTCACCACCATATGAATCGCCAGGCTATTCAGATAAACAGAACATCAATATATTTATTTGATTAAAATTTCTGAGTATTTTTTTTTCTAAATTCCTATAAAAAAATATGCAACAAACACACTTTCTCTCCGTCCCCCCTCTAGATATACATTGTTTTTATCAGAAATAGAAGATACACCTTAAAACTAAAGAATATATAAAATGAAGACTAACAGAACATAACACATACATTGTTATAACAATGTAAGTTTTTATTCTGAAACTGGAGTTGGTAAACTTCTTCCATCTCCACCCAAACTTGCTTCCAACTCCACAATCCTTATCAGAATCTATTCTGAGAAAAACCTAACTGGAATATTTGCCCAGCAGTACTGGGCAAAAACCAAGTGAATAGATAACATGTCCATGCAAAAAACAAGAAAAGAGCAAGATAGATGGAAGCACAAGTATAGAACTTTTACATATTGAGTTAGGGTCCTACGGATTTTTCACCAGTCTTGGTTTTGACTGTGCTGTTCCACAAATTCTTATCTACAGGGTTTTTTTTTTTAAAATCCAAGCTCAGTAAAATATTCTGCTCTTCCATCACTCCTCAAATATCAAAGAACAGAACCAAAGCTACAGTGCTCAAATACAATTTGAATAGAGGAATTTGTAGGAGGGCTTGAACAGTCGACACACAGAAAAAAAATCCTCTCTGCTTGATACAGTTCACTTCTGAAAAATTTAAGCCTAGTCATTCACTGGGGAGTCTGACAAACAAGCAGATCTTTTGCATAGATGGGTGTAAAATCAGTTCTGTTGTGCAAGCTAACACTTTACTAATATTTTCAATCACAAGGGAGTCAGTGCTTAATTAACATTTATACTGACACTGAAGCTATTGGCAAACATAACAGAGACAATGATTGGAAGTCTTCTTCCAAGAAAAGAGAGAGAGAGAGAGAGAGAGAGAGAGCGCACTGAAATTTATTCCACATGCACACATGCCAGTCATTTACAGATAGTGCAACCCTCATGCTGCCTGTGGAGACCTGTTCAGAGAAAATATACACAGTATGTATATAATGAGTAGCTATCCATTTGCACAAAGAAGAAAAAAAGAAATTAAAACAATGGATTCTTACTACCCAGAGCCAAGAATGATTTGTGGATTACAAATCTGAAATGATAGAAAATGTAGATCCCATCTGATCTTGGAAACTAAGCAGGGTCAGTGTTGGTTGGGAGCTAGATAGGAGACTCTCCCCCATGAACACCAAGTGCTGTGGGCCATGTTTCAAAGGAAGGAACTGGCAAAAGCACCTCTGAGTATTTATTACCTGAGAAACCCCTATGAAATGCATAGGGTCACCTAAGTTGATAGGCTTCTTGGAGGCACATACACACATACAAACTGGAGTGGGCAAATGCCAGAATCTAGGAGGTCACACTGCCCTGACTTTGGAGAGTCATACCTCCTCACCCCAAATTGGAATTTTTGGCCCCCAAATGTCTCCTGGTGGCAGTTTTATCATGTTTTTGTCCCTTTCTGTGTCATTTCAGGTACAAGAGAGGCCACTTTTCCTCAGTATCTGAACATCTGGGAACCATCTGAGGCCAAATACTGATTTTAAAACAAGAGGTATACATGTCCTTTAGGGGCCTAAATATTCTAAAGGCACCAGATTCTCTCTGATGTTGGAAGCTGTAGCTATTGCAGGCTGTAATTCTGAGGAAGGAACCAGCAAAACTATCTTTTGAATATTCCTTGGCTAAGAAATCCCTTTGAAATTCATGGGGTAGTCATGAATCCCTGGGCAACCTGAAGGCACATTCACACACACATGTGTTCTATAACTCAGTGGCATGTGGCAAACCATAGGAAACATCTGAAGGCAACAGGTGTTGGTGGACAGACCTCCTATTTTCCGACTTAGGTCTGCACTGAGGTTTTATATTTTAATTTTTTTCATAATTGTGGATAAACTAAAACAAAGAGGAAAAGAACAAAGTGGAATGAAAGCACAAATTAGATGAAAAAAGAGATGTCAGTTTTGTAATTAAGATTAAGGAAAGAATGACAGTTATCTTCCTACAGAATAAACTTTTTATATAAATTTTACTTGTTTATTAATTATACAGAAATTTTCTCAACATGACGTGAATCCTTTTTTTAAAATTTTCTACCTTAGTCCTCTTATCTTCCTTGACTGAGTACCTCAACTGTGGAATTCTCTCCCAAATAAAATCAAGCTGCCTCCATTCCTACTGAATGTCTGGTAGCTCGCCAAGACTGTATTGTTTGGCAGAACTTTTGGCTCTTAAAACCAGTTTTATGACTGGTTTTTGAGAGAGTTTTCATTTGTTCTCAAAGAATGTTTGCTTTCTAAAATGGGGGGAGGATAATGATTTTGATTTGTTTTTAATCAACATTTGGAAGTCCTGGCAAAGTAAGGAGTGATTAAATACTACTACTAACAGTAGTACCAGAAATACAGTCAAATCACTCACCGTAGTTGAATGTGGACAAAACAGAGATCTTGGTGTTTCAACCTGATCACCAAGCAGCCCCTCTCTCATGTCTCCCACTGGATTTACAGAGTTGCAGAGTGGCTCCTGTCTCAGTTGCCAGGAACCTTGGAGCCCCGCTGGATGACCACCTATCTCTACTTCCCTTTACTGGAGCTATAGCAAAGGCATGCAACTTCCATCTTTTGAACATCTGCAGGATCTGGAAGTTCCTGGCTGTAGAGGCTACCCATCTGCTTGTCCAGGTCTTGGTGATCTCACATCTGGATTATTGTAACAGTTTACTGGCAGGTTTGCTTTCCTGCTCCCTTCTTCCTCTGGTTTTAATTCAGAATAATGCTGTCTGGGTTGTTTTAAATCTCCCGAAATATTCGCCTGTTTCTTCTCCCCATAGATCCCTTCACTGCCTACCAGTCTGGGCCACAGCCTGTTTAAAACTTTTGATCCAGGTATTTAAAGCTTTGCATTCTAACCTCCCTCAGTACCTCGCAGCTCAGCTTATGTGGTATGTTCCATCCAAGAATTTGAGATCTCCAGGCAAGATTATTGTCTGTTCTGCCAACGCATAAAGCTGTGTCAAGGCTGTGATCCTTTCAAGATCTGGCTCTGCATTTGTGGAATGGTTTTTCTTTGGTCCTCTGGTGGGAGGAGTATCTTACCTATTTTCATAAATGCTTGAAGACCTTTCTGTTTGACTCACCATCTTAAGCCACTGAGTTATGTTTAAGGGGCTGAGATGGGTAGCGACTGGTGGGGTGTTGGGGATTTTATTACATGTATTCTGTCGATGTTACACCCTTTAGTGTAAAGGGTGTTATAAATAAGTGTTGCTGTTATTAAATCTTCACATTTGCAGGTTTAACTTTCATGGATTTAATTATTTGTGAGTTTCTCCAACCCCGCCCCCTCAGGTGCTTCTTTTATGGGGGAACCTTTCCTCTCCGCAGCTCCAATCAGGCTACCAAGCCCATTAAAAACCTGCCTCTGGTCCTCCTCCTTCACCAGCTGCTGCCTGGCCAATTGACAGCTTGAACCGCAATTTCTCAGCACCACATACTTTCTCCCCATTGCACCCTCTCCGAAACCCAAGGAAGGAGATGGGTATGGGAGAGGAAGTACAGGGCCACCATGCCGATCCCTTCCTCCTTTCCCTGATCTGTTTTGGACCCTGAGTGCCCATTCTCCTCACCATGCCTCACCTCCTCCCACTTGCCACACGTACACACACACTTTGATATTTGCAATTTTTGTACTTTTGCAGGGATCCTTCTTCTCTAACCCTAGTGAATGTGGAGGGTCAACTGAATATCAAGATTTGTTTGCACCTTTTAGTGGTTCCCCTCTTCTACACGCATGCTTAGAACTCTATCATTCCAACAAATTCATAACACAGCTGTTAAAAACGCTCTTTTCTCCCACAGTCATCATAACTTTAAACATGCCATTATTTTCCTGCCCTAATCATTATAAATATAGGGCTCAAGCTACCTTTATAACATTCAGCTTTAGGTGTGTCTGTTCACCAGTGAGAAGGAGACTGGGAAAAAAGCCACCAGCTCTCAGTGTTAAGCTGGTCAGTAGAAATGCAAAATATTTGTTCATCTGTGACCTGGCACACACAGTACTAGCACTGCTGTCTAACAATTTTATACTGGTCCAGCAAAAAGAAAACACCGCAGTGATGCTGCAAATGATCAACCTGAAAGTCTTCTAAATTCTGCCTTAAAAGAGACATAGTCATAGGGTTAACAGAAGCTTTTCCTCCTGCAGCCAGGTTCTTCTCTTAAAAGATTTAATATTTATTAATTTTGGTACAGAGATACAAACAAACTAATTCAGAATTACAGAGAAAGAAAAGAACAAAAGAAATGAGAACAAACTATAAACAATATACACTTATAATTAGAACTAAACTAAGACAAAAACTAAGATATAATAACAAAATTATTATCAAAAGACTAATTACCCTAAACACATCCTAGCTACACTAACTAAAAGAACTGACCCACATACACACTGCAATGAAAAGGAAAAACCAAATAACATATCATATCTTATTGTACTATTATAGATCTATATACATTCAGCTTACTAGAATTACTAATAACTACAACCACAGATTATCACAGCATTAGGTTTCTTGTTGCTCAAAAAATCCAGTCATTAGAAAGAATCTTTAACCAGTCTATCTTTTAAAATTTGTATCAATTTTGCAACTTGGGCGAGATATGCAACTTTAAGAACGCATTCTTCCATCCTCAGTCCTCCAGTCCATTTCCCATTTTGGGCAAACTGTATTCTTGCAGCTGTTATCATGTAGTCCATATATACTATTCAACTTCAGTTGATTTATTTCTTCAGCTTACAATAAAGAGATGCTGTTATTCTATTTAGGGGGATTAATCCAAGGCTCCTAGAATACCACATCTGCAGCACTCTCTCACTCCTTCCACTTGATTCACAGCCCTGTCTTCATGTTCCTGACTGACACTGCAATCCCTTATTTGATTTATAACACGCCCTTCTTCTAGAACTGGAACTCAAGGCAGCTCATCCACCTAAGAACTACATAAGATAAACCATGGCATTTTTATTCATTTTTTTCATTTTTTAAAAGAGACATGTATGAAAACCACTCCAGATCTCTCATTTGCACATATTTTTGCACCAGACCCTCTGTACAGAGTAACTACAGCTTCCTGGAGAAGTTTATATTTGAACCCTCCTTATCATTGTTGGAGATATAGTCCAGTCCAGTCACAGCCTGCACACCAGTCTCCTTTGTGCGATAACAACCAAAACAAGAATACAAGGACACAACCCCATTTTCTGTTTTTTGCTTTGTTATCTAGGACTGATGAGTCTAGGAGTAGAACATGTTGTCAATTTAATTTTAAAAAATAAATTGCTTTACTGTACCTTTTATCTCTATTGTGGCTGTGGCTGGCCGGCCAGTCAGAGCCAAGATCATGAGTTTCAGTCCTGTTTCAGAAGGACAGCCCAGGCACTTGTTAAACGTGGGTGAAGTGCAGCAGCAGAAAAAGCACTCTGACCCAAATCCAGTTTTTTATTTATTAACCTCTCATCAGTTCAACGGATCTACTCTAGTTGGGACTGATGATTAGACTTAGGTCACTTTACACTGAAGATTCCAGACTTACTTTCCACTTTACATTGTGTAACAAACCAGGAAAGGGTCATAGATGAGACCACAAAGACCAGCTCTGGCAATCAGAATACCCAATACTGGGCATGGATAAGGCAGGTTCCCATATTCTTATTTTACAAACAGTAGAAATTTTGCTGACATACTTTGTTCAATCAAAAATGATAGTTATTTCTACAGCCTTAAAGATGACTTCAGGTGTGACATAACAAGCTTAGGGGTCTGAGAAAATACTTTCTGGTAAACAGCAAGCCCCCATAGCTCTTTATTTAGATGCAATGGGTTCACTGGGACATACTACTTTCCTTAGTAACAGTAGTAATGATGAAAACCTAAACAACTGAATCTATGCTGCTGCTGCTACCACCACCCACCTGTGCTGGATCTAAATTGGGGATTTTTAAAACCTCTTTTATAAGAAGCAGAAGATAGCATAGGGGAAAAAACCCTACTGAGTATTATAGACTTTGTTTTGTATAAAGCTAATCTGACTTATTTCCCACATAAACAGCTGAGATCCAAAATTAAAGGAGTAGGAAAAGGCTTCTGGCCTAACCTCTTCTTTAACTTTTTTTTCTATTTTTCTTTTTCTCTTATCTAAAAGATGGTTGCAGAGTACACAATCCTGCAAGCCCCTATTAGCAACTGAGTGGTTCTATTGAAGACACTGGTTTACCGCCTGAGCAAGATGGAGGTCAGAGTCGATCTATCAGCAAAGGTGGGCAAACTGTAGTCCAACAGATGTTGTCTGACTACAACTTCTATCAGCCCTATCCAGTACAGCCAATGGTGAGACATGATGCTAGTTGAATTTCCAATAACACCAACAGGGCCAAAAGTCGCCCACCTTTAAAAACAAACAAACAAACAAACAACCACTGACCAATCAAAACACACAGATGTAAAACAATAGTGTTTTAAAATTCTGTTGTATTTAAAGAGGTAGGAGGTAAAATATAGGAGATGTACATTCTGTAGCACCTCTGATCAGCATAAAAGCATATTAGAAAGACAGTCCATAGACCTCCTTAAGATCATGCCAAATGGAATTTCAAGAGTCTTCCCCTTGAAAACTAAACCCTTCCCTTTCTCAGGTCACAACCGGATTTTGAACTCTCCTTAGCTTCAGACCCAAGAGGAAATAGATCTTTAGAGGTAGGGAAGGTGATGTGCTGCAAGGTGAAGGTCCTTTCCTTCTCCCAGTGGTATCCTACTCTCAATCCTGAATCTTTATCCCTGTATCATTACTCCTGACTTGTTTCAAAAGTCTATTCTGGACAGTGGAGGAGACTGCTGCTGTACACATAACGCTGTAGGTCATCCCGATTCTTGACACCTCCAGGAAAATAACCACCACCACCTTGAATTCTAATGCAAACACCTCCCTCCAAGGAAGATGTACTGGACAAACCTCTTACCATCTCCCCCATTTTTCTTCAAATCGATTGTCCACAGAGTGGATCGAGACATGGCATTTTGTGACTCAGTAGAGCATTAGGGAGTGAGGCTCACAGACAATCATACAGTTGCATTTAGGAAGCCTTCCTGTTGTAATTCACTCAAACTGCCAGTTTTCAGGAAGGAAAAACGGAGTTGGACAAACAGAATTAAATTAGAGAAATGGGAGAAAGGGACTGAAAGCTGACCAGCCAGGATATAGCTTGCAAAGGGGGGGGAGTGAAAATGAATGTAGTTTGGAGGCCCCTCTACTACAACTGTAATAGGGAAGCTGCTAGATCTGTTTCTGCATTTTTGATAAAAACAGGATGAAATTAACAGAGTGGAATCTACTTTTTTATGGATCAAGCATGTCAAATTTCAGACAAACTAGTGCGTGGAGACAGACGGACACACATATATTTATTTCCCATCCTCCTCAAGACAATTTTCCATAATTTTCTCATTTTTTTTTTTTTTTTGGGGAGAACCAGATTAAATCTGTAAACACAATTCTCCTTCCTACGGGGAGAGAGCAGGAAGAGTGACACACACAGCCTGCAAGGCCTTTTTTGTGGCTTGTATCTCCTGAGTCCTTAGGACTTTTTTTTCTGGGGAGAAAACAGAGCAGATAAGGGTTTTTCCTGCTTTTGAGGCCTCTGGGCACCAGTTTTTGACGTAGCTCAGGAAGCAAGCACAACCCCAAATCCTACCTCCATCCAAACCAGAAGTGGCCATCTGGTCACTTTAGGTTTCTCTATTCTTTTCCTTTGTTGAGCTCTATTATTTGCCAATATGGCCTGCAACAGGTGGTTCAGGAAAAAATCTGGCCTCCGTTCTTGCCAAATTTACCCGCCACAGGGACAGTCTGCCTAAATTCAAGACAGAGATGGAAGTTTTCAATGTTCCAACTTCTCAGCAGATGTTGATGAGAAGGTATCAGTATTTCTTCCTGTAGTTTCAAAACATTTGAGGGTTTTTTTTTTTTTGCAAAGGATGGAAAACTCACAGCAAAGTTTAAAAACTGCATTTTTTAGAGAATCATGCTGTTTTACTCAGAACTGAACAACTTTCTGCAGAACAACTGCACAGTTGCAGGTCTGCCTCTGGCCATGACTGTTTCTCTCTGTACAACTTTCTAAGAAAGAGGAACAAGACAGCACAGGAATAGATGGGTCAAGAAATTAAAGGTATATTGCATACTGGAGTTTAGGGGCTGGCTTTCTAGCCTGTTTGATAGAAATGCCAAGACATGCAGCAAAAATACCATCAATTGCTTTTCACCCTATAACCCCCAACAATGGACTCTGTAGGCTACAAGTCTGTGCTCCCCTATTTTTCTTGACCTGCCTGCCAACGCCAATTCTCTGATTCCTTCTCATTCCTGCTAATTTGCCTCATTGCTGTCAAGGCCACACTTCTTCCACTACCCCCTCTTCTGCTGTCCTTTCTCAACTGGTTTTTTCTGCAACATGCTCCCTTAACTTTCTGGGCTCTGAGTCTGCACCCCTTTCTTTTTTGACCTGCCAATTCCCTGATAATTCACTATTCTATATAGAGGATAAAATTGTTGTAGCTTTCACAGCTGAAGTGTAAAACTTTAGGGCTTAGTATTTAAGGAATGTTCTATTCAATTCTCACATTTTCAATGTTCAACCATTCAGACACTTGTAAAAATTGGAGAGATTTAATTAGTATAAGTATGCACCTTTGCTTGGAGAGCTGTGCTGTATTCCAACTGTACAGCTTTTGAGGCTGTAAAGAGTTTACAAAGTTGAACTGTTTTTCTTCCCATCAGTGTTTCTCAAGTGATCAGGAACATCAAATTTTGACCACATTTGAGAAACTGCTGAATACCCATTCCATTCCTAATTCAAAGACACAGCTACAACAGATAATTTATTTTTATTTATTTATTTATTGTACATGCAGACTTCGAAGTTTACAGAGTTTCAAAAAGACTGGGATATCTTCCTGTCATTTTAAAGGGAAAATAAAAATTACATGCATTCTAGAACTACTGAGTCAACATAATGGTTTGAGTGTTAGACTAGGATTCTGGGAGGTCAGGGTTCAAATACCAGTTTTGTCATGGAAACCCTCTGGGAAATCTTGGGCAAGTCACACTTTCTCAGTCTATGGGGAATGCAATAGCAAACCTTTCAGTAACTCTTGCCAAGAAAACCCTATGACAGGGCTGCTGCAAGTTAGAGTGAACCTGATGGTATATAATAAGAACAACAAAGTACCACAGCAGGATTCTGACCTATGTGATAAATGTGGATTACAATGAATATTTTTAAAGTTATATATTATGTTGGGGGAGGAGTTTCTGATTCATTATTGTTAACTGACAAGAAACAAATCTTGCCATGAAAACTCCATGATAGGTTCACCTTAGGGTTGCCACAGGCCAGAAACAATCTAGAAGGCGCACATCAACAAACCCCAGAGTTGCCCCAAATTCTGCCAAGGAAGTTCTATGGTTTTGGTGCTAGTTGCCCTTACAGTTGACCTGGGAGAGAATCTTTCCATTTGATGTGCAGTTTGCTATAATCCTAATTTTGTTTCTGTGTTGCTTATGCTCAGACCAAAACACCCAGTTTTAATGTAAAATGCAACCAAAAACCCCTATCTGCTTGAAAAGTCCTCTGAGCAGATATCCTTCTACAAGAAAGATGTTCTTCCAAGACAGCACAGCAGAAGGGAGGCAGGAGGGGTGGCAAGATCAAGTCTTCCCAATGTCCCCCCGTATCTAGAGCTGGTGGCTCGCTATTATAAACTGCTGGCAAGCAGCATCTTCAGCAAGAAGGGCTGTTCTATCCTCCACTGAACCAGACATTACTGGAAGGAAGTGCTACATGGGCTTTACTCAGGATGTGGTGACTGAGTCAGCAAAACTTTTAACGTACTGTGACTAGAAAGCTGGTGTCTACCAATGTGTTCTTTGATTTGATAGTGGCTTGTGGGGAAATCCCATGTACAAACCATCAGGTCTGAAATCCCACTGCCATCTGTCTTGCAGCACAGTGGTACTGAAAAGCGCTAGGTGTGCAATTATGATATACTTCAGTTGATGGAGACAAAAGGTCATCTGTGATGTCAGAGCGTCTCGGGAGAGATTCCATGCTAAAAATCATGCAAAATGTGCAATGATCCATTTACTAGCGGTAGAGGGAGAACATCAGTGTCCGGAGTCTGCTCCCATTATTCTGGTGGTGTTTCATAGCACTCCTGGTCTCGCTGAAGGGGAGGAGGAAGGTGTCAAAACTGCAAATCTCTGCTACTATCTACCGCTAACAATTGCTTCTGTCTACTCTTGATCATCCCACTCTTTGCCCCACCAGCTGCAATGGGCACCAGCTGCCACAAGACCTGGCATCTGCTGTGTGAGAAAAACAAATCAAAAGTTCCTTGGGCAAAGTTTCACAGCTTTTTTGATTGATTGGGAAGAAAGAGAAGGTTCTGCTCACCTCTCTAAACTGGGAAGCTTGACTTTTGCTACCAGGAGAATGATTCATAACTACAAACAAACAAGGCTATTTATTATGTCTGTCTGCCATAAGTCGATTTGAAGGCATGCGCGCGTGTGCGCACACATGTCACCTTTTAGCAGGCACTGTCAAAAGAGCTAACAAAGTCACAATGACACAAGGCAATAACTAATTAATACAAAAACACAGTGCTCCCCCCTACTTTCAAACCCTTGCAAAAGTTGAACAAAATGAAAATAACTGCCCCTCACAATCCCCCTCTCATTCCCTTGCCTTTTGTGCACAAGGGCCAGAAGAAAGGGAAGGGGGGGAGTTCCAAAGGAGAGAAGGAAGGCTCACGCAAGCCCCCCTCCCCATTCCTTTACCTGTTTCTTCAGCAAGAGTTCTCAGCACCAGGGCCAGAGGCAAGGGAATCAGGAAGAGCTCTGGAGGAGAGAAGGAAGGAACAGGCACACGACTTCCCCCCACATTTCCTTGTCTTTTGTCCGAGTGCCTGCCTTCTTTTTCCATGCCTGGCAAAACACAAGGGAATGGGGGAGGAGGAGAGGGGAAGGCATGTGTGCCTCATGAATAATCAAATTCGTTAAGGTGGAGGCAAAACTGTATAGCAAATATAAGAACCTGACAAAATTGATTATCGAGAGAACTGCACTTCCCTGATTTAGCCCCCCTTCCAATAAATATAACTACGATTACACATATAACACCATTAGTGTTCATGGCATTTTACAGATCAGCATGAGCAGAAAACACGTAGAGCTTAAAATATCAATTTAAGACAAGAAGAAGAAAGATATGACAGAAAGGACAAACTCATAAAAATCATCACCATGACCCAAAGCAGAGTGCACTCTCTTGTGCACAACCTTAGCACACACAAATGAGAGCTTGAGAGAAGTGTTGTGTCTCATTATAGTCAATGGATACAACAGGCATGCATATCGCATTGATCGACTACAATGGGATGCAATGCTTGCAGTTTTTGTTTTACACTATGCATTGTACATATAATAGTGCCCTGCTCTTTCCTTATAGATGTCCCAATTTCAGCACTAAAAGATACCTTTTTAGAGAAAGTTACGCTACTGTTCAGGTAGGGGATCCGATGAATCTCATAGGCAGTAAAGCTCCATCTCAGAAGTTCCATAAAATTAACATGCCTTTCCTAACTGTAGTTCCACCACATAAAAATGCTTAATGAACAGAGGACCAGCCCTATCATGCAGGAGAGTGAAGCAGCCTGCTTCAGGTAATATCAAACAGAGGGCAAACAAAGGCAGGTGCTTTTAAAGTGCTGGCCTGAACAGGGTGTAGGTTTGCCTCCAGGCAACAAAATATCTTGGGCTTGCGCTGAATGAAGAGTACAATTTCCCAACCCAGAACCCAGAATGGAAACAGGTCTCCTTCTAGCAGTGTTAGTAACAATTTTATTTGTTTTAGCCTATGTCTCTAATAAATTTCAAAACAGAAAGTGCTGCAGTAAAATTAAACATAAAACCGATGTTGAAATGCCAGATGTCACCAAGATATAACAGTAAAACACCAAAAATCTTTAATTGTCTATGCCATGGGCATCAAAAAGGATTCTAGCGCATTCTATTAGTCACAGTGGAAAACAACAAATTACCATTGCTGTCATCATTTATTGATTGACATTCATGTCTCCATGAAATAGCAAATAAACACACTAACATAAAAAGCAGCAGTAGTGTGAACAAGCACAATTTGCACCTTTCACGAAAGTTAAAAGAGAAGTAGAACTGGAGTTCTCAGGACAAGTCCAGAAAAAGCCTTGAGGAAACTAATGAAAAGGCCTTCCTCCTGCCTTTTGCAGCCCATGCTCTGGATGGAGCATGAACTCTGAACAAGGAAATTGTAGCTGAAACAGGGAAAGCGAACAAGGGGAGGCACAGTCTGACAATTTAGGTGTGAATATGACTACTATGGAGGGGGTCCTTTATTACTTTCTTCTATTTGGACTCCTGTAAAAATAAAATAACGATGCGAGGGAAAGCAGCCCCAGAAAGCCACATGCACTGTCACACCAGGGATGGAAAAGTATGACTCTATTCCCTCCTTGTAGACCCCCAGAAAAACCCCCAAAGCCCCCAGACCCTTTTAAAACAGAAATTGGATGGAAAAACACTTTGAGGTCATCACAAACTTCAAAACTACAAAGGGGAAAACATCATGGCTTTGTGAAACCAGAAGTAACATTACTTCACATCCACATCTCTAAAAACATGCATGCGTAACCCACTGGGAGGGGGGCAGAGGCAAAAACTGGCCCCTATCTGCACTGCAACTGCCCTTGCTCTACACCACATGGATAAACCACTTAACAAATGACTGGGTATTATAGGCCTCATTAACTTAGGGGTGATGGAAATGTAGGGGACTATATACTTCAAGCAGACTGAAAGCACTGTCACAGCACAAATGTTCAGCAAGCGAAAGAGGTCATAGGGCTATACTTCACCAGTTTAACATCAATCAATTAACATCAATTAAATAATAAACATAAAAATACGAGTACTTTTCATGGAACAGAAAATATGCAAAAACATTAGATATTTACTTTTTCAAAGTGAAACACATGGATCTAAGTCAAACACTGCAACTGCTAGCTTTCTTTTCCTCTCCCTCTGCAGTGCTGAAAATCCTGTACTGAAGAATTTCCAACTGTGTGTAGCAGGTTTTTAAGACACAAAGAAGGGAGCTGCAGAAGAAAGTAGGATCAGCCCCTTCCTGTCTCCACTAGCAGAAATATCCTGTTGGATCCTACCCATAATTAAGCAATAGAGTGAATAAACTGTTAAGCTATAAAATATGTAACTGAAAGAAAAATTGATTTTTCTTTTCAGTTTCTTTTTAAATAACTTTACTTTCATTATAAGTATTTATATACCACTGTAACACAGCAGGTTATAAAGGAATGCACTCTTACAAAAGCAGGTATTAGAAAGAAAGAGAACCAGTTCTGCTTCAATGGTGAAATACACAGGTAAGGATATTCAAGCAGAGAACACTGAGATTTAGGAGAGCTGTGCTCAATGGTCAAGCATGACTTCACCATTGAAAAGCAAATCATTAAAAGAATCTTAACTGGAAAATCAAAATTGGTCTAAATATTTCCATAGGTTCTTAAAGGGCGCAACTACTCAGGACACTCTTTAGTCTAGGCCCACACAAGGACTGGGGTCCAAAAGCTATCTGCTGCCTTTTGGTTAAATTTCAAACACCCCTTTGCAGCCATTTCCTACATCTTGGTGGGAATATTTAAGGCTTGTCCAAGGCCAATAATCTAAAACCAGCAAGCTGAAGTGGTCTGCATGTCAGACAAAGGCTTGGGACGCCTGATTTAAACATCTACTCAGCCATGAAGCTGGGTAACTACCTCATGAGGCTGTTGAGCAGATAAAATGCACAAGAATCACAGAAGCCACTTTGACCTCTCTGGGAAAAATGAGATAAAAAATCAGCCTTACACTGATCTGAATTCTCAACACCTGTTGAATTCTAAGTCTTCAGTTCTAAATCTTCAAATCATATTACTGCAAAATGCTTAGATTTCTCTCTCTCATCATTTGTCAGAAATCACTACAGGCAATGAACAAACTGTTTAGGGAAACAGAACCACTTTGTCCCTTGATGAAAAGCTTGGAAACTTACCTTGTTCAGGTCTCTGACAATGAAGCTCCTTTTTACAAAGAAGCTCTACCTAAACCCTGCTATGATAGGCCCTTACCTCTCCCAGACTGGTGTGGCAATTCCCAATCTGATAAGGTACCCTGTCTTTACCACACAGCTGTGCTTCCCTCCTTATAACATCATCTTTGTGTAACAGGGTGAGGGTTTTCAATGTTAATTTAGAACCACTTAATAATTTTATGGTAGCTTGTCACTATTTAACTATAACATTTATTTAGATAACAATAAAAATGAAGTATTAAAGTTCATACGCAGGTCAAAGTTAATACAGTTCTTTAGTGCACTTTTTAGACAAGTCATTTATATCTTTATAGACTCTCAAATAAAGCACAAGTATCATAACAGTCCTTTGGCTACTCCCACCAAAAGCTCAACCCCAATCTAGGTCACACCCTCTGACCAGATTCTACTAGGGTTCACTTACTCTTCTGCTTCTCACTAGGCGCCCACTGAGAATTAACCCTTCCCACATAGTCACACCCTCTGACTGGCTAAGGGTCTCTACTCCATAGTTTCTTTCTAGGAAACTCGCCGAAGGACTAAAAATCAACAACAGATACATGGCTTTGTACAAGTTTTCCTCTCAGTCATCAGCCCATCACACACACTGAAGAGCTATTCCAGTTGCCTGGCAACCTGCTTCCAGGCTGACTTGGCACTTCAAATAGTCATGCCCCTAGAACTCCATTAAACCTATACTTCCTCTTCATCCTCTGGTTAGTTAGAAGTGTTTTAGCAGCATCAGCATGGAGAGGATGGTAAAGGAGGACTGGTGAAACACAGACTGCTGTTCCAGTAGCGTATCTGCAGTAGAGCATGAAAGAATGGGACTCTTCTCTAGCTGATCCTACTATACTGTGTGTGCCTGCCTACAACAAGCAAAGTAAATGGCAGCTGCCTCCAGAATCTGTTACTGAGCATGTGGGAACAGCCAAAACAGAGAGAAAAGGGGAAGGCAAATAAGCCTGCATCACCAGCTACTCCCAGCTTGTTGAAAAAGCACTGACCTGTACGTTTATGCACCAAAATGAAAACCAAAAGATAAATGAAAAAATGGTAAAAGAAAAAGTCATCCCTGGGTGCATTTTGGAAGAAGACTTCAAGTAGTTTCTAGAAGGTTCAAAATGTTTTTTTGTTTACTTATGCATGCTTTATCTGACCTGGTTGTTTCATTTCATACATGCATACTGTTAGTTCTGAAGACGTTTGCTGAAATTTGCTGTCGAATTGCTCTTTTTTGTGGTGTAGGAACCTATCCCTATTCTTTCCCTTTTATTTCTGGCTATGGTACCAAGCTGTCTGTGTAAGCACTAATGCCCAAATTGTCTGTTGAAGCACTAATGCTGGAACTGATGCTCAGGAAATCTATTTCATTAACAGAAGTGCAGCTGTATAATAAATCTTATTACTCCAGGACAATAAGAAATGTCAAATATAAAGAAATATCAACTATATACCCCATAAGAAAATCTAGAATTAGCTAACTGACAAAACACTATCTTGTGTACCTGAAAGCCTATTGTGGTATAAACATTTGTAGACTGAAACCTGCTTCATTAGAAGCACAAAACATTATCTGCAGTTGACAGAAAAGCAAATTGAGGAAGCCGTGAAATGCAAGATGTAAAGTCTGTGACGTACATACAATTGCCTTTCACAACAGCAGTATTTGTAAATAATTTTAAAGTACCGTCATATACCTCCCTTTCCTATGTAGCTTTGTGGTTTTGTCTGGATTGTGAAGCCTCTAGGGCAGTGGTTCTCAACCTGGGGGTCGGGACCCCTTTGGGGGTCGAACGACCATTTCACAGGGGTCACCGCTCCTCAGTCCTGCCCCCCCTTTTAAAAGAAGGTGGCCTCACATCCAATGGGAGCAGTGCTTCTGAGACCCCTGCGCTGGGGTTCAAACTGGAAATCCCAGGACTCCATAGGATGGTGAAAGTGGAATAATAGTGCTATAACAATCTAGTGCAGAAATAGCCAGGATGACTTTCTCCTCTCGCTTTTGTTGTGCGTGGACCCTTGGCGCTTGCCACACGCACGTGTTGTGTTCTTCGCCCTGACTGTCTTGCATTCCTCGCTTTCTGTATGTTCAGCGTCCGCACTCCCTTTAAGGAAGGGAGAGAGGGAGGGAGTGAAACAAAACGCGTCTGCTTATGCCGCCGCCATCTTTCCTCTCTCCCTGTCCTTTCCTCCCTGCGCCTCGTGTAAAATGTGGGCTGTTTCGGCATTGCCTTTGGGAGTGACTGGCTTTTTGAACTGTGGAAACCCAACATTCAGAACTAGAACTACTGCCTTAATTCTGGCATTGATGGACGCTCTCTGTGCTTAAAAAAAGGGGGGAGGGTTACCAGTTTTTAGGCATTAGAAGTTTGTCCAGAGCAGTGATTTAGGGCAGTGTTTCCAATCTATTTGATGTTGGAAATAACTAACTAACTAACTAAATAAATAAATAAAAATAGCGAAAATGATTTTATGGTTGGGGGTCACCACAACATGAGGAACTGTATTAAGGGGTCGCGGCATTAGGAAGGTTGAGAACCACTGCTCTAGGGAGCTTGTCCTCTCATTCTTTCTAGACATAGATGGCTCTATATAAAAACAATGATTAGAATTTCACTATAGAATTACTAATCAGTGTCTATTCATACAGAGTACACATACAATATTTTTTACAAGTACTTTCATTTAAGATGTTTTAACAGCTCCAAATACTCTGAATGGACAAGTCTATATAGTGAGTCCCTAGTTTACATGAAATTGTAACTGGGATCCACCCAGCTACCATTCATAGAACTTCATCACACCCACCACTCTAAACTTGCACTAAACGATGGGTAAAAGAGTAAGAACCTATAGGGCTTTTCAAAAGAGGCACTATATTGATATTTAGCACACCACCAAAGGATGGACTACAGTTATCAGCTGCATTCTCCAATACAGAGAAACAGTTTAGTAAGTACATTCATGTACCACAATGCTTAAATTATCTTGTTCTATAAAGTGACAAAATGGCTACAAGATATATAAATGTGGACTTTCTCCTAAGACTACATAGGCCAAAGCCTATGGTGCCAACCTTTCTCTCAAACCTCTATGAAAGACTGTATCACAATTTCACACTAAAGGTCCTGAAAACTGCTGTTTTCTGAACACTCTAAGGCAGTGGTTCTTAACCTTTTCTTTACCAGGGATCTCTTGAAAATATAATTTGTTGCCAGGGACCCCAAAGACTTAACTCAAGATTTAAATATTTAAATTTAGATTTGAATACTCAAATATTTATTTATTAAAGGTTTCTGGAGACCAGGATTCAAATCTTTGCTCAGACACTGTGCAAGATCTTGCGCAAGTCGCATTCTTTGGCCTCCCTCTGAACAAAACTTGCCAAAAAACCCCTTTGTGATAGGTTCACCTGAGGGCTGCCACAACTCAGAAGTGACTTCAACAACAAACTGCTGACAGGGTGAGGTTCTTTCTAGCCATCATGTCTCTCCCCTTTGAAAACTTGACCTATGGCCGCCCTAAGAGGAACTTATCATGGGGGTTTTCTTGGCAAGATTTGTTGCCTTTGCTTTTCTCTGAGGCTGAGAGAATGTAACGCCAGAGGTCACCCAGTGGGCTTCCACGCTGAGTGGGGATTAAAACCCTGGTCTACAGGGTCACAGTTTGGGCACACATATATGCCTATTGCCACGTCTCTTTTGTCATGGATGGGGCAGCGGGGAGGTGAGGGTGCAGGTGCCAAAACTGCTACCTTGTTTGCAAATGAGGGAGCAGTCTGGATGTGCGCACACACCTGCTGCCATGTCCCTTGAAGCTCACACTTCCTGACGAAAGGGACACAGCATCAGGCATATGTATGTGCCCTTGCTGCTCCCTCGTTTGCAAACAAGGAAGCAGTTTCAGCACCTGCACCCCTCCGCTGCTGTGTCCTTGTTGCTGCCACTAATGTTGGTATCCAGTAGCAGGGCTTCATGGACCCCGTGTGAGAGTTCCTGAGACCCCCAGGGGTCCACAGATCCCCAGTTAAGAACCACTGTCTATGGAAAAGTATAATCTCTAACGTTATTGTATCCATGTATATTTGTATTCTGATGCAATGGTACCAATGTAACTTTTTATTCCCACCATGGCACTACTTTTCCACAGTGGCAGAACTGCCTGCTCCTGTGAGGCAAGAGGCTATGCTGATGGTAGCAGTGCTACTGGTAGGGTCTCCCATGACAGACTTTTTTCTAAGGAGCCAGATTAAATGTGTCAAGCAGCTATTGGGCAGCAGCACTAGTGAGGGTGACACTGGTGAAGGATCTCTCAGAGACAACAAATATGAGAAACAACACAATGGCCCACAGAGTAGAAACACTCAATATATATTCCAGTCCCCAACAAAGGGAACACAGGACCACTGCATTAATTTCCCATGCAAGCAAAGTGATGCTCAAAATTCTACAACAAAGACTTTTACACTATATGGAGCAAGCAATGCCAGATGTCCAAGCTGGCTTAAGGAAAAGAAGAGGCTACAGGGATCATATTCCCAAAATACATTGGATAACAGAGTACACCAAAGAATTTATAGGAAAGAAAACCTTTGCGTAGATCATGAAAAACTTTAGACTGCTTATACAGAAATGAGTGCCCAACAACATTTGATTGTCCTGACGCATAACCTGTACTCAGGACAAGAAGCTACTGACAGGGCAGAATATGAAGAAATGGAATGGTTTGCAACTGGCAAGATGATCAGCTAGGCTGCATTTTCTCACCCTATCTGTTCAACTTGTACACTGAACATGCCATACATGAAGCAGGATTAGATCTGGAGGAAAAAGGCACGAAAATCGGAGGAAGGAACATCAACAATTTAAGATATGCAGATGATACCATACTACTAGCAGAAAATAGCAAAGACGGCACAACTACTGAAGAAAGTCAAGGAAGAAAGTTCAAAGGCTGGTTTACACCTGAACATAAAGAAAACAAAAACAATGACCCCAGACGATTCAGACATGATGAAGACATTGAAATAGTTCAAGATTTTCCATACCTTGGCTTAGTCACTAGGATTTGGAAGGGCAGTTATGAAAAAAGTAGACAAGATCCTGAAGTGTCAAGATAAATAATTGAATATTAAAGTTAGGATTGTCCATGCCATTGTATTTCCAGTTTCTATATGTGGTTGTGAAAGTTGGACACTGAAGAAAGCTGATAGGAAGAAAATCAATTAATTTGAAATGTGGTGCTGGAAAAGAATTCTGTGGATACCCTGGGCTGCTAGAAATACAAACAAATGGGTTCCAGAGCAAATCAAGCCTGAACTCTCCCTAGAAGTCAAGATTACTAAACTGAGACCATTGTCCTTTGGACATATCACAAGAAGACATGACTCATAGAAAAGACAATAATGTAAGGCCCCTACAGACTAGGGTTTGAATCTCCATTTGGCCATGCAAACATACTGGGTGACACTCTCACAGCTTCAGAGGAAGGCAAACCCCCTCTGAACAAATCTTGCCAAGAAAACCCTGTAACAGATTTGCCTTAGGGTCGTCCTAAGTCAGAAATGTCTTGAAGACACACAACAACAAGGCAGAAAATAGCAGAAAAAGAGGAAGACTATGTTACAAACAGATGGATCCAATCAAGGAAGCTACAGCCTTGAGTCCATGGGATCTCAGTACAGCTGCTGCTGACAGGATGACCTGTAGGTCTCTCATTTATAGGATTGCCAGAAGTTGACTTGATAGCAGTTAAAAACAACAAACTATACATAAGTCCTTAGTGTACTGGGGGAAAGCATTTATGCCTAGTTGGACCGAGACAGCATGTAGCCTGAGTGTTTGTTATTGCCAATGGTCAAAAATCACTTAAAGCAATACTATATTTTCACCCATAACAAAATGCAAAAATAGGCAGAAAGGGTAACAACAACTGGTTGATTTACAAAGGAAAGGTTCATGTAAATAATGAAGATGCTACATAGTTAATACAAAATTACACATTGAAATAAAAACACCAACAAGCTGTCAGAAATCTATAGAATAGATAGAAAAGAATCTACAAAAACACAGTCCAGCAGTTAAGACCTACCTTGTCTACCCTGGTTCAAATCACATCTAATTGCATTAAAATAAACTAATATATACTGATAACATGCAAAGAATGTACAAGTAACAGAGAATCTAAAAAGTAGTGAAATGCTATCGAAAAAAATTATTGAAAATTGCAGTTGTGTGTCAAAAAATTTACCCAAGCAATTAAAGTATTCTTTTGGGATTTTGAATCATTTTGATTACCCGTCTTAAAAATACCGTCAACAAAGAAACTGGCCACTGAGGATTTTCATTCTCATGGAATGTGCCAAGAAAATCCCAGCTGATAAAAGGAAGTCCACATAATTTGACAAGGAGGCAACAGACTGTTAGTTTTTCGTACAAGAGGCGCTGTGGAGAAATGTGCCAGTCTTTAATAAAAGCAATGACCAAAGCTTTTTTAGAATAGAGGTTTCTACTCATAGGAAATAGTAGTGTTTCCTTGATTCTTCTGCCTATCTTCCAAAATAAAAATGTACCTTCTTACTATATTCTACATTTTTTCAACAACTTCCCATTAATGAAGTTCCCTGAAGTTCCTTGAAGTTTGGCTAAAGGACCAATTTAAAGGGAGCTTAGCAGCAAATTACAAGATATTCTTTAGGCTACATGCAACACTGACATGGAATTCTCTAAAATTAGGAAGCTTACATGGGGTACAGCATCCACGTGTCTTAAAGCAACACTACTCTAAGTGGTGGCTCATGGACTAGAGTCAGTCTGCAGGTTATTGGCTGCAGGTACATGGAGTCCATCAGTTACAGTCAATGGGTACAAATATGGTACCAGTCTCTGGCATGTTGTGGGGGGAATCCGCCAGTGACCATACTGGATAGTTTAAAAAGCAGCCCCTTGGAGGATGCAATCTCTGTTCATCAGCTGTGAATCCATAACTGCATGTTCAGCAACAGACAGTGCTTCTCTGCCTACACTCACCACTCTTGGCTACCTCAAAATGAATCATTCATATGCATTAGGAAATGAGCAGTTAAGTGGATCCCCCATGCAACATTCATGGAACTACAGAAATCAAGAAGTGGCAAATAAACCAGAGAGAAAACATGAGTAGGCTAATCTCTACATGATCTACTTTATTCTACTCAGATCTCCAAAGTCTACAGCTGTACTTAAAATTTACTCTAAATCTCTTAAGGCATAAATAATCCATTACGAAGACCACTGAAGGCAGACTCCTGTTTAAGAATGTGAGCAGTATCTGACTGAATCAAACCAGGAGCTACCTAGCTGGGTTCCTTTGCAAGACCTCCTGGCTTCCAGAAGGCACTGGTGGTCAATCAGAAACTGGACAGCAGTTTCCTAGGGGGCAGCCATGCACACTATAAAAAAGCAAGATTGACGTTTTCCATCACATCAGTTACCCTCCAGCCCCTCCAGTGTTCTTCAATAGTCCTGTTCTAACTCTATATAGTGAAGAGATACGGATCAAAGAATATACCAAGGAGCAAGATGCTATTTCTTTAAAAAAAATAATAATCATGATGAAAACATCTGCAAACTTTAGTTCTGGGCTGAAAAGAAGAATCCAAGGCCTCCCCATCTTTTCTATGAAACAGACAAAAATTAGAAATGATGAAGAACATAGCTCCACGGGGAAGAAAAATGACTACATTCAAGGATCATTGTAGACAAATAAGAAAATGGGCAGGCGCTGCATATATCGACTTGAACATGTGATGTAAGACCTATTAGCAAAAGGCTTGGAAGAGAGGCTAGAAGCAGAAAGAGGAAACCACTCCTCACAAATCAACTCGGAGTAACAACCCAACAGAAGAAGGTGGGAGACAATTGGAAGGACGCTTCTCCACAGAACAACAGGTATGGGAGGTGGGACGTAGCTCCTGCCACTGAGACCCTTTCAGAGTGCATAATGTAACTGCTATGATCGCACTTTAACTGCCAAGGCAACATTCTGTGGAATCCTACAGTTTGCAGTCTTATGAGGCTATCTGGATGAGAATTCTAAGGCCATTACCGCACTAGACTGTTACAGTGCTATTATTCCACTTTCAACATCCTATGGAATCCTGGGGTTTGCAGTTTAGGGAGGGGCCTCAAAGGCCCCTTAAACAATCCATTATAAAGACCACTGAAGGCAGACTCCTGTTTAAGAATGCCTCAAAGGCCCCTTCCTAAACTGCAAACCCCAGGATTCCATAGGATGTTGAAAGTGGAATAACAGCATTGTAACAGTCTAGTGCGAAAAAGGCCTAAATGTTCTTCCCTAAAGTGAGGGGAAGAACCCCACCACCTTCAAAGAAAGGGAGCTGAAGACCTTTCCTCACACCACAAGCACTATTGGTCTAAATAGCCTAAAGGCACCAGATCCTGTCTGATCTGGGAAGCTAAGCAGGGTCAGCCCCGGTTAGTAGTTGGATGGGAGACTGCGAGCACACACCAGGTGCTGTAGGCTGTATTTCAGAAGAAGGAACTGGCCAAACCACTTCTGATTACTCCTTGCCCTAAGAAAACCCTATGAAATCACAGGGCTGCCAAAAGTTGTCAGGCAACTTGTACTCAAAGTAAGAGTCTTAGGATTCCACAGGATGTTGCCATGGCAGTCTAAGTGAAATAACAGGACTATAGTTGTGTAGTGTGAAAGGACCACTGGTAAAATAATTTATCTCAGCTTCTTTTGATACTTCCCATATCAGCCACATCTTCCATTTGTTTATTTTATTTACGTCACACCTTCCTCCTGATAATGGGATCCAAGATGGTTTACAATAAGGTTAACACATGATACAACTGAAATTCTGATGATACAAAAAATAAAATGATTAAACAAACTACTATGTTAAATCACCATTAACCTTAAAAGTTTTAAAATCATTTAAAAACAAAACAATAAGGATAAAATCCAACATATATGCACCCATTGAAAGACCCTTAATTTCCAAATGCCTGTCTAAAAAGGTCTCTGCCCACCAGAGGAAAGAAAGCAAAACGGTGGACATCCTAAATTCCCACAGAAGAAGGTTCTACACTATGGAAGCTGCCACCCAGAAGGTCCTCTCATGCCCTTATCAGGTGAACCTGTGTCAGTGATGGGACAAAGGGAAAGCCCTTCACTCAGGATCTTAAGATTCAGGCAAGCTCATATAGGGAGACGCAGACCATTTCCACACTCCACTGTTATAGTGCTATTATTCATAGAATCATAGAAATCTAGAGGTGGAAGAGACCACACAGGCCATCCAGTCCAACCCCCCGCCATGCAGGAACACCCTCAAAGCAATCCTGACAGATGGCCATCAAGCCTCTGCTTAAAAACCTCCAAGGAAGGAGACTCCACTACACTCCATTGAGGCAGCAGATTCCACTGCCAGACAGCCCTGACCGTCAGGAAGTTCTTCCTGAGGTTCAGGTGGAATCTCCTTTCCCGCAGCTTGAATCCATTGCTCCTTGTCCTGGTCTCTGGAGCAGCAGAAAACAAGCCCTCTCCTTCCTCTACGTGGCATCCCTTCAAATATTTAAACATGGCTGTCATGTCCCCTCTTAACTTTCTCTTCTGCAGACTAAACATACCCAGCTCTCTAAGCCTCTCCTCATAGGGCTTCATGGCTTCCGGGCCTCTCACCATTTTGGTCGCCCTCCTCTGGACTTGCTCCAGCTTGTCAATATCCTTCTTGAATTGGGGTGCCCAGAACTGGACACAGTATTCAAGATGGGGTCTAACCAAAGCAGAGTAGAGTGGTACCAGTACCTCCCTCGATCTAGACACCAGACTCCTATTGACACCATTCCCCTTTCAACATCGTGTGGAATTCTGGAGTTTGTAGTTTACTGAGGCCAAAGAGCTCTCCGGCTGAGAATTCTCAATGCCCCTCCCCAAACTGCAAACCTCAGGATTCCATAGGAGGTTGAAAGTGGAATAATACCACTATAACAGCGTAGTCTGGAAATGGCCACAGTCTTTTAGATGCGTTTTATAGATTGCAGAAAGAAAGAAAAAGACAGCAAGGGCCGCTCACCAGATTAAACAGGGTCAGAGTAGGCTGGAATTTGCAAGGTTCCCAACCAAAAAAAATAAATCAGGGAAGGGTTTTCAGGGTCCCTAAGGCAACCAGCGCTTTGACCCGACGGAAACAAAGCCTAACTCTATGCAACTGACTGGCAGGCACGGAGGCCGCCCTCGTCCCCCTTTCCCCATCTGAAGGTAACAGTAAGCTTCTCGGGGCAGAGACCTTTCTCCGCGCTCCCTCCCCTCCCTTTCCGGCTCGCACCAGCCTGAAGCGCAGCGATGGCGCTCTCCAACCCAACCACAAATCCTTCCCTCTACACAACACGCGCGCGCGCACACCTTCCCTGCCTAAAAAGAAGGAAAGGAAAAAGGAAGAGCGAAAAAGGAGGAGGAAGAAAAGTCCCACGTCCCGCCTCTCCCCTCCCCACTTTGATAAAGAAACCCCCTCTTCTCTCCCCATTTGGAGGAGGAGGAGGAGGAGGAGAGAGAGGGGAGCGCCCCATTGTGCGTGGGAGGGCCCTGGCTGTGAGGAAGGGGGCCCGAATGCGGAGCCGACACCCCCGCAGAGCCCCACCGCCTTCCCAGAAAGGGGGCCGAGGACCTCCCCCCCGCCGGCGGTCCCAGAGGAAAGTAAAGCGGGGAGGGACCTTCCCCTGCTGTGGGGACGGGTCGAGGAAGGCCCTGCGGGGCGGGGAAAGCGAGGCAAGGCCTCCCCGAGTCCCTTCAGCCGTCCCCCGGCCCCGGGGCTGCCGAAGGCCGCCTCCCCTCACCGCGGAGGCCGTGAGGGGGGACGGAGGAGAGGCCCCGTTCCGGTCGTCGCCGCCGCCGCCGCCGCCGGGCTTACCCTGCTCGCCGGGCTCCTGCGGCGGCCGCAAGACGCGCTCCAGCTCCGGGAAGGGCAGCTCGGGCAGGTCGAGGAGGGCGCCGTATCTCTCCAGGAAGGAGCAGACGACGGCGAAGTTGGGCCAGGAACCGGGGCAGGACGGGCTCCCCGGCGGCGGGGCGGCGGGGGGGGAGGAGGAGGAGGGGATGGGGGAACCGCTGCCGCAGCCGCCATCTTGGAACCTGAGAGGATGGATGGAGAAGGAGAGGAGGGAAGAGCGGGGGGAGGGGAGGGCGGTGGGAGGCCGACAGGGGGCGCTAGAAGCCAAGATCCGCAATGCCCGGGGACGCTATCCCGCCATGCAGTGCGGCGGAGAGACGAGGCGTAGCGGCAGAGAACGGGGGAGGACGGAGGACAGAGCGGCCCCGAATCGCCCGCTCTAGGAATCCCCTTCCCTTGGTTTTTCCCTGTGGCTGATTGACACAGGAACCAAAACGAGGCTACGGTGATGGGAGGGTGAGGGGAGAGGAGCCGGAGAGAGGAGAGGCGCTCGAGAGCAGGGGCGGGGAGAGGGCGCCTCCTTAGCCAATCACGCCGGCGCTTGGGAAAGGTGTGTAATCATAATAAAAGAGACGAGGGAAGCGGCTGTCAGTCCAACAGAAGGGGGCGTGGCCGAGGAGAGGGGTGAGGGATTTGGGTTTGTTAGTGGACGCGAGCGGTGTCAGTATGTTGGCGGCGCCCAATAATGGGCGTGAGGGGGCGTATCCTGGGAGAGTGGGCGGGGGAGGCAGAGAAAGTGGCCAGACGGTTTGTTGGCGGCGCTCGGGACAGGTGAGTCTGGAGAGGGGCGGAGTGGACGTTAATTGTTGGGTCTCAGGGGAGACAATAATTTTCCGGTGGGAGGGGTGAGTGAGATTGACTGGCTTCTGCCCACCATTTTGGAAGCAAAATGTTCTGAGAGAAAATACGAACTTTAGTATATAAAAGTCAAAGTTTGTCCCTGTCAGGCTAACCTCGTATGATTGGCTGTGTCAAGGGAAAGACCTCATATGAGTGGCTGCCTAGGAAGCTTCTATGGAATTCTGGGGGTTTGCAGTTTAGGGAGGGACCTTTAGAAATTCTCAGCCAGAGAGCTCTTGGGTCTGACTAGTTGCTATGGAGACGAGGCCTAGCAGCAAGGAGGAGGGCAGTGTATTCCCTCAGGAACCCAACCTCTGTATGTTAACAACTCTGAATACAGACAGGATTGGGGAATATGGGGAAAATTTACAGATACTGGACAAGGCAGTTTGGGAAATTAGAGACACAGGAACTCAAACCTTCTAACAAGTATTACCTATGAGAAAATGGAATCCCAGACAATGCTGAGTATATGGGCTAGTACTTAAATAAAAGCCTTAGGGGGAGGAGAACTCTACAGCATAAATCACAATAGGGTACATTTATTTCATTTATTGGCCATTTCTGCCCTACATGGTTATAGTGCTATGATTCCACTTTCCACATCCTATGGCATCCTGGGGTTTGCAGTTTAGGGAGGGGCCTTTATAATTCTTAGCCAGAGACCTCTTTGGCCTCTCTAAACTACAAACCCTAGAATTCCACAGGACGTTGAAAGTGGAAAAATAGCACTACAACTTTGTAGTGTGGAAATGGCCGTTGGTTAAATTTACGGTATATTCTCCTTTTTCTCCAAAGGGATATCCATGGTCCTCTTTCCTGTTTCTTTTATTCTCACAACAACCCTGTGAAGTGGGTTAGGCAGGAAAGGAACAACTGGCTCAAGATCAGCCAGTGAAATTCATAGACGAGTGGGGACTTGAATTGGCTTCTCCTTGTCCCTAGTCCAACAACTCAGAGCTTGGAAATGTTACCTTTTCAGGCTACAACTTCTAGAGAAAACCAGCATAGGGATAGTCTGAGATTTACACTCCCAAGGCGTAATTTGTCTGCAACGATGGGAGTGATTTTAGTGTTTGTGCTCTGCAGAAGTGTTAACATCAGATGAGAATATCATTTGTTGTTGTTGTGTTCCTTCAAATTGTTTCCCACTTTATGGTAGCCCTAATGTGTCCAGATATATTCACAGGAGGTTTGCCATTGCCCTTCTCTGAGGCTGAGAGAATAAGACTTGCCCAAGATCACCCAGTGAGTTTCTGTGACCAGGTGGGGATTTGAATCCCGTTCTCCCGGAGTCTGAGTCCAAGACTAACCACTACAGTATGCTGGCTTAAGAAGATCATATTTACAAACCATGTTTATAGTTACTTTTCTTCCCCCCCCCGCCACACACTCATGCGTACATGAGGGAGTGAGGTAAAGTGAAATGAAGGACTAAGTTTGTAGGCTGCAATATTAAATACTTACACCATGGAGGAAATTGTGTAGAACTTAATAGGACTTCTGACCAAACATGTTCAAGATTGCATGGTGTGCCACTTATAGCAAGCAAATATTTTATTAGAGTCACAGTCCTGTGGCATCTTTTAAAGATTAACAAATTTACTGTAGCATACACTTTAAGAGTTCAGAGTCCGTTTGGTCAGTTGCTTGAAGTATTATCCAGTACTAGCAGCTGTGTGTGTGTGTGTGTGTGTGTCTATAGCACACACATTAGCTAGGGAATGCACTCCATACACCTGGAGAAGTTTGAGAGATGGGTCCCAAAGAGCAGATCATCCAGAAATTAACACACGGAAACCAAAAAGGAAAAAAAAAATATGGAGACAGGAATAGGAAGGAGAAAAACTGAAACAAACCACAGTTCCTTGTGACATTCAAATAGTGTGAGTTTGTTTAAACAAGGAATGGGCAAGGTATGAACCTCCAAATGTTTTTCGCCAGCAGTAGCCAGCACAACCAGTGATAAGGGATGATGAGAATTGCATTCAGCAACACCTCTAGAGCCACACATTGCCCTTCTTGAGTTAACTTTTTTTAATTATTGAGAATTAAACCAAGATCATCTCATAGTTTACAGTCTTGGTTTTGTAAACTAGAGTTTAAACAAGTAATCCCCGAGCTTGGATATTAAAGGGAAAAATCATTACTTTAGCACAGAAAGTGGAAATGTGCAATCTCCACAGTACTAGTGTGAAGCAAGGTGGAAGGGAAGATTTATGGGCATGATGCTTGCTGTGGCTTGCTCATAGAGCAGGAGACCATAGTTCCCAATTATATCTGAACTAGAGTGCCAGAAAAGAGGAGTATTTCCCCCCTTAAGTTTAAAGTACCAATTCACGCTATGGGATTGTCCCTTTTGTGATCAAATTTGGTTGAACTCTGAACCGTAAAGATCTTTTTTTTTTCTTTTTTGTGACTGCTGAATGACACAGCTCCCTTAGACTTCAGAAGTATAATTCTCATGAAACTTTATGCACTAAAATTGACAGGATTGCACACACGACCATTTATAACAGCCCTCTGTGTGAAAGCATGACTCATTCAGCATAAAATGTGCATAATATGGTCAGAAACGTCACTGCTCGTCCAGAGCTTGATTTAGAGCATCTGACTGTCAGTGCTGCTAAAATTACAGATATATAAAAATAAATGTCTATGAAGTAAGCCAGTGCTTTGAAATAACTTTGAAATAGGATTGCCTTTGATGTGTTGGGGGGGGGAGGAGCTAAATATCCTAAAGGTACCGAGTGCCATCTTATCTTAGAGCTAAGCAGGGTCAGCAATGGTTAGTACTTGGATGGGAGCCCACCAACTAATACCATGTGCTGTAGGCTATACAGTGTTTCAGAGGATGGAACTGGCCAAACCACTTCTGTATATTCTTTGTTGAAGAAAACCCTGAGAAATTCTTTGCCATAAGTCAACAGATGTCTTGATGGTGCGCATGCATAGACACAGAGAGGCATCTTCCCAAGATGTAAATGTAGAAATGGAATTCAGAGATAGAATATAAGTACTCCAATCTTTTTGCCTCTGATTCAAAATGGGTACAGTGGCCCCATCAACACATGTACCACAAATACATGTCTGATTCATCATGAGCATATGCAACCAGCTGTGAAGTGCTGCTGTTAGAAGACCTGCAAATGAATTCTTTGTCTGTTGCTCTTGCCTTCCTGCTTTCAACCAGCTATTCAACAATAATTTATGACAAAAAGGCAGAATTGTTCTGTTTCCTTGTTATCCACAATACACTGGATGTTTTGCCACTGACCTAGACTATGAATAGATATATCAGCTCCCCTTCAGACCTCCTTACCTTTCTTTTCCTCCTAGCTGATAACTTTTATATTTTTATCCTCATGTGAGTCTCACACAGCATCAGTTCCTCTCAACAGAGTACAGTTGCTTGGCTATACTCTTTGGATGTCTTAATTATGCCCCTTTGACTATGCCTGTTGACTGTGTTGCCCCACTCAGGATATATTTCTCTGTTGAAGGAATGATGGCGCATGAGGAAAAGGCATCACCTGAGATCTAGTGCTGTCATTCAAGGAAGTGGACTAAAGCTCTCTAGCAAAGATGTCTAAATGCCACCCAAAACTACAGATCCTGGGATTTTACTAGATTGAGCTCTGACAGTTACATTAGGATCAGATTGTTATTATGGTGTAGTTAAGATAGATTCAGAGTACATTTTGGCATTGTAGGAAGGGAAATGAGCACATTGCTGGTGGTCTGCCCTACAGGGTTGGTTCCTGCATTGCATCCCACTTTTTGTTGTTGTTGTAATATAGAATGAAATTTACAAGGACAAATTGCTTGATTTATTTTTGATAATATAACTGCAACAACTGTGTGAACAAGTATGGCCACTGAGTATGGTTAGGGAAGAAATAATAGGGATATTAATGTTGGTATAATGTGAAATTCCCTTTCCATGGCAATTTGTCATACCAAGGCCATTGCAGCTCTAGTTGTAGGATGCAAATGTTAGTTACCCCCAAGTGATTTTATAGAAATGTCTTATCATTTTATCATTGTATTATTGTTTTATTCCTTGATTTTTTAAAAATATCCTTCAAGGGTTGTTACATTGCAAATATTGTAAACCACTTTTGGATTAGTGCAGAATACTCTAAATAAATTTTTAAAAATGGCAGGAAAGGGGATTCTGATTAAATGTTAGGAAAAGCTTCCAGCTAGTAATTGCTGTGGATCTGGTGGGGGGGGGAGTCAAGGATGCTCCTTCATTGGTGATTTTTTTTTTTAATTATTGGAGGTTGGATGACCAGCTCTCAGGGATGTATATTTGTGAAGTCCTCTATTGTCAGTTGGTTGTTGTTGTTGTTGTTGTTATTATTAATCTTTATTTTTATACCACTTTTTTCCTTGGAAGGACTCAAAGCAGCATACAGTACTTTTTAAAAAAGAAAACATAGTTAAAAAACCATAACTTACAAAAGTTAAAACACAAATTAAGCAAGTAATAATTGAAAGGAAGTTAGAATACATATTAAAAACAACTAACAAATCACAATTAAAAATAACCAGCACCTTGGCTGTATTATCTGGCCCTTGGGATCTCTTCCAGCTCTATGATTCTATGTTTCTGAGCTTTTGTCTTACACAACATATCCAGCTCTGGAGATCTGAGTAACTGGATGTCCAAGCTGTAATGTTATATGCATACTTATCCTTTTGATAAGTGAATAAATAATGTGGACACTTTGTGGAAATAAGCTGGCTTTCCCAAGTGATGCAATCTTGACTTGCATGAGGGCAGCTCTTCAGATACCATCTTCAAGGCATGTTGCAGTCATCACAAGCATGTCCAGATTGCTTCCGTCACAAGAATAACTTACAGAATACGCCTTACCCTTGATGAGAAATGCATTTCCCTCCTGAACATATTCATTTTCTAATGTATTTTAAAAATGAACCAAATCATTTAGAACTTCAATAGGGGCTGAGATAGTGCAAGAGTTCTAGAAGAATGAAGGTGAAAGATTTATATGATCAGAAGAGAAACCAGAGTTTGTATGAGTGTAGAGACTGGTTTCTGTGGCTCCTATAAATAGTATGTCATTTAAATACAACGATTGTTGTTAAGATATGGGAATTTGGAATGTTGGGTATCTGATTAACTGGACAGTCTGATGTAAGAATGTTAGAATATATGTAAGAATGTATGTTTGTATATGTACATTTATAATAATAGGACTGAATGTATACATATAATAATAATAAAAATTTTTTTAAAAGACTTCTAGAAGAATGAGCAAAGCCAGAAATGGTGTCTAAGGCATTCCCCAACATCTCATTCAATATTTTACTCTCTCTAGAAAACGTAGGTGAATTCTGTCGTGTTCTCAGGCTCCCTGTAACCATTTTCAGCCTGGGACTTTTTTTGAAACCTGGAAATAACTTCCAGTCACGTTTCTTTTTCTAAAAAGCATCCCTTGAACCTAAAACAGTGGGGTGAGGGTTTAGAAATGTGGACAAGTTGTCCCTGCACCTCTCTAGACTGAAAGTGGGGAAATTATGGCTCGTGGGCCACATCTAGCCCCCAGGCCATTTGGGGCCCCTAGAGACCAAAAACATTTTGCCCCCAAATTTCCCCCAGTACCGTCTAGAGGACGTGTGGGTAATTTGGTCACATTTTAAACAGCTTCTACCCCTGTCAAGCTGTTTTAGTCCTGGGAAAGGCATTTTTCCAACAGGACCAGGGTATTGCTGTCTGTGTTGCTTCTTGTTGGGGGAAGAAACTTCTCCTGGGCTTAAAATGGCCAACCTGTAGAATGCAATGGACCTTCCAGAGTTCAAAAGATATTATGCAGTTCTGTTGGGGAGGAGCATGCAGCCCTCTTAGATTCTCTCATAGAACTCTGAGAATTGCCCACATCTTACCTAGGAGAACATCTCTGCTGATTTTTATTCCTGTATTATTGAAGATTGTTCAGTGTATATGTTCTTATCTTCCTCCCCCCCCCCCCGCCTTTGACTACCAGACAACTTATCTTGCAACTATCCCAATTTGGAAGGGATAGTCCTGATTAACCCCCTGTCATTCCACTTTTTCAGCTACTTGTAAAGTATCCAAGTTTCTCTCTTCTGGTCCCACTTCCTCCTTTGTCCTCAGCTTACTTCAGTTGCTGTAAACTGAGTTTAAAGTGCAAAAGTATTTTACCTTCAACTCAGCAGAGGAAGAAAAGAGAGTGGAATCGTACCCTTCCCAGTAAGCTCACATTAAAGCAAATGGCTGCAGCCTTTCCTAGCTTGCCTGTTCTTCATTTATAACTTTTGCCATCTTGACCACATTCTGAGGTTGCTTGGCCATACATGTCCCAGTTTTCATCTGTGAAATATTGAAGGTTATGAGATAGGACTCTTTTTCCCCCCAAAGTATTCTGTAGAATTCTGCTTTTATATCCATGAAAGCCCACCCTGTCCTAAGTGTCCCTAACGGGGACAGTAGCACATCTTACTTATTAGCTTTGTGCAGGGAGAGAATAAGTAGCCATGTTTTTCTTCTGCTGCAGAGGCAGATAATCTTGGACACATTCAGAGCCTGAACATCAGTTGCTCTCAGTCTGACATTTTGAAGCAGCATACTGAAGTCTGCTCTTGGCAAGTCAGGGAAGAGTATCTACTGTCGACAAGCCTGCTGCTGTGCCTTACTCTGGAGTGAAGTTGAAAGGTCTGTCTTGCGTTATTTGATCCTTTGTGTAACTGTCAGCAGGCGTTCCTTATGGCTTTCCAGCAGGACAAGAAAATCTCTTAATCCAGAGATTGCTTTTATATAGACATCTATATCTGAATAGAAAAAGAGAGAGAGGAGAATGAGTGGTTTACATATATATATATTTGTAGTATTCTCTTTGGAAAGGATTTATTGGAAAATATGAATCATTTAAAAGAACTGTAAGGGTGTGTGATACACATCTCAGATTGAAATACCAGTTAAACCAGAGGGGAAACACTGGAGTTGAGCTATTGGACGAATTAAATTCTGCAATGTGAAAGGAATGGAAGGCTCTTGCTGTTTGCCATTGAAGAGGATTTGGGAACTGGGAAAGAACAGCTGGTGATTTTTGAGCAGCAGCAAACATTCAGTGGAAGTTGGTTCTCTCAAACTCACAGGCAGAACCTTCTTCCAGACAGTGAGTATAATGTGAGATCAATTGTACTCAGAAGAGTGAGTTTTCAGACTTTTTGCCTTTGTGCAGCTTTCTTTCTCTTTAGAACAGCCTGTTCATTTATGTTCAGTCTGTTAAAAAAAAAACAACTTGAAACCTGATAGTCAATACTGTAGCCTCAATCTAGCATCCTCTTAGCATAGTGTAAATATTTGTATGCAGACATAGGCCATGGCAGAACTACACAACCCCCATGCAGAATAGCAACACTGTGTGACGCATCATTGACTGGGTGCCATTGTGCAATGCAGAATATAGGATGCACAACCACAGTGCTCAGTGTGCAACTTGCAAAGACAAGGTACACTGTCTGCACAACTCTGCTTCTGCCACTACCAGCAGAATGCATTTGTTGCATAATAGTGACTTTCTAGGGCCACATTTGCAATGTGACTTACATATGCATGTCCCTAAACGAACTCTGACCTGTGTGTGTCAATGTGTTGAGCTTTCCGTGATTCTGTTCTGCTTCCCTCTCATGGTCATCTGCATGTCCCTTTTGTCTTTCTTCTTTCCCTCTTATTCTCCTGAATGAAGAAGGCCTACATATTTGCATGGGTCTGGATTGGCAAGAGTATATTACTCAAGTTGTAAAACACCTGTATTGTTTACCAGTCCACTTCCAAGAGTGATTTTAAGTGGTAAATTTTGACCCTACATATTCTGGGCCCAGGAGAGTCTCTTGGAGCACCTTCACCTTTGGGTTTTAAGTTCTGTTTATAGGGCCCAACTTCCATGTTCTGTGAAAGAAAGTTGGTCATCTACCAGGAACAGGGCCTTGTCTTCAGTGGCACCAGAGTTATGGCACAAGTTGCAAAATCACAAAATAAAGCACGTGTACATTTCAGAGGAAGGAACTGGCAAAACCACCTCTGAATATTCCTAGCCAAAGAAAACCCCATGAAATTAAAGGGATTGCCATAAGTTGCAGGCCATTTGAAAGCACGTTCACACATAGACATTTTTCCCTGAGTCGTCTTTTGGGAGGTAGGTGAAGCTGTTTTGATTCTGCCAAGTATCTGGGAAACAACTTTAGATTTTGCTTGTAGAAGGTCCCAGGTTTAAGCCCTGTTGCTTTTATAATTTTTAAAAAATTATTTACAAATGTCATTAATTCATCTCATGAAGGCTCTTGTTGAAAGATGATCTAGAAATATAATTTTCAATAGATATGTCTGTTTCTTACTCTGTTTTCCAAGTCTTTCCTTCTGTTACTCTTCCTAACATCTTTCTGCCTCCCTACATTCAGTGTTGAGAGACAGTGTGATATAGTAGTTTGAGCATTAGGCTACAACCCTGGAGACCAGGATTCGATTCCTCACTTAGCCATGGAAACCCACTGGGTGACCTTAGGTGTGTCACACACTCTCAGCCCCCAGAAAACCCCATGATGGGTTCACTTCAGGGTCACCATAAGTTAGAAATGATCTGAAGGCACAGAGCAACACACAATAATTGGTGTTAACCAGCTCATAGTTGTTTACTGTTCCGAAACCAGCCCCTCTAAATTTTCACCTTGACCAGTTTGTGGTTTTCTTGATAAGATATATCTTTTTTAGAACAATGGAGCAGGACAACAGAACATAGTATAAATAACTTAAGCTCAGAAGCCACCAGCCCTAGTGGTCTTACCACTCTTGTGTAAAAAAAAAAAAAAAGTCATCCGTCCACATTTGCTAGGATTAGGGCACAGGACCCCTGTGAAAGTGGAAAAACCGTGAATAACTCTAGGCCCTCCCAAACCATATTTAACACCCAAAAGGTATGTTTGACCCACCCTGGATTCCTTTGAGATATCCGGGTTCCTTCACAAGACAGAAGTGGGTGGCTGGTGGACCTTACTGCTACCTCCACTGCTGCCCCACACCATTTTTAACAGGGACTTACAAGCCTCGTTCACACTTTCTCAGTCTCACGAGGCTTGCGGTCCCTAATAAAAATGGCATAGGGAGGCATCAGAGGTGACAGGAAATAATCTGTGAATAATCAAATCTGCAAAAAGTGAAACCTGCAAATGTGGAGGGCTGACTGTACAGTTGAATCTTCCTGCTTCTATAACGTTTTTGGCCAACAGGAGGACTTTTTCCTTACCTTCTTGTCCTTTTCTCTTATTTTTCAGATATTTAACCTCCCTCTGACAATGTCTTCTCCCGAAATCGCTTCCCTTTCATGGGGCCAGATGACAGTGAAAGGCTGTTCCACAACCTACAAGGACTGCAAAGTGTGGCCAGGGGGCAGCCGCACCTGGGATTGGAGAGAGACGGGGACTAATGTAGGTCTCCTAATCGCCCGTTGCCACTTATCTGTGGTCCACTGTGGCCTCTAGAAAGTAATTCCTTTCCCAATAACCAAGCGATAACTCCATTATTTGACAGTTGTAACTCAACAAAGGATAGCTTAATTTGTCTTCCAGTGTAACTTTTTAAAATTAATTGTGTAATTATGGTGATAAGATCTTTCTAAATGGTAGAGGAGGAGTACCACATGATTCAAATTCTGTCTTGTGCTGCTGAATCAGATCATTTGATTTTTTCAAAAAAATTAACTTATGTTTGTGAAATAGGAAATTTTTAAAAAAATTGTAACTAACAAAGTTACTACTTGTGGTAGCCTTAGACCTTTGGCCTTAATCCAATTACTAGTCCCAAACAGAGTACAGTTTACAATGAATGGGATTTAAACAAGTCTTCACTTGCCCGTTCAATACTTGAGTCAGTGGGTCAACTCTAGCAACTGGATTTAATCCTGTGACTTTAGTTAATGTTGAAAGTAACTTCTCAAGCTTTGCTTACAACTGCGATGCATGCTGACTAGTGCTTGGTAAAGTTATTCATGGAGATTAAAATTTCTAGAATCCCAGGGCTCCTGGGATTCTAGAAATTGTAATTAAAAAAAAAAAAAGAATAAATTTGACTTTGGCCTAACATGAACATGAAGTGTCCCCACCTGGCTCCCCTCACTTCTCTGAAACAACCATTGTACCCTTCTGAGTTAAAATAGCCATTTTAGTTCAGGCTTAGCCTTTCTCCAAGTACTCAGCTAGGTATTCTTTAGTCTCCTTTCTTTAGTAAGGTTCCCAGATTTCAGGGCCTGGCCTCAGTTCTCAGCGCATGGGCCCTCATCCTTAGCCCTCAGGGAAAGGGGGAGGAATCTCAGGGTGAGAACAATGCCTTGAACATTACCTATATTTTAATATATAAATTATGCATATATTACACCATGCATTCTGAGGCCTCTGGGAAGTGACTTTTATGGAGTATGGATAGATTTCAGGCCCTAGACACTTTTCCTTGATCTTCAGGTCAAGGGAATTTCAGGATGAAAACACTATCTTGAAAAGGGCTGCATGTGTATTATTCATTTTTATTGAATGAAATATTCTGTGCCAACGTCATTGATGTTTAAGGTATCATGTTTATTGACATTGCTGGGCCCTGCCCTTTGTGTCATCAGAAGGAGTCAGCCTTAGGATTTAGCCTTGAAATCTCAAGGTCTGAGATGTTCCTGATCTAGTAACCCTATTTTTAGTTTGCTTTCTTTGCCTTTCTTTCAAACAGGGGGAAAAAAAGGCCCATTTTGGTCCAGACCTAGCTTCTGCCTGGAACACGCCATGGCATATGGTTTGGGTCTTCCTCACTTGCACCCAAATCTTTATCAAATATGGAAGAAGAAGGGGGAAATTGCCGTTTTGGCTTAGGCCTAGTCTCTGTCCGGAGTACTCAGCTGAATATTCTTTGGTTTTCTTTCTCCCCCCTTTACTTCAAACACATACCCTCCAACTGTGCCGCTTTTGCAGGGGGAGTTCCAGTTAATCCTCTGTCATCCCACTTTTTGAGCTGCTCTTAAAATGTCTCAGTGTCTCTTTTCCTGCCTTTTTCCTCCTTCGTCTTCAGCTTACTTCAGTTGCAGCAAACTGAGCTCAAAATGAGAAAATAGCTTCACCTCTGTTAACTCAGCCAGAGAAAGGGGACAGGGCAGAATCTTGCCTTTCCCAATAGGTTCATTTGTTTTTGTTTTTTCAGGCTTTTCTAAACTTACTACTTACATTCCAGGGGTTTCTCTGCTTAAAATAGCAGCTTTGTATGTTCTTTCTCATTAATAACTTTTGCCATCTTGTTGCCTTTTGACCACTCTCTGATGTTGCTCAGCCATGAATTTTACAGTTTTCATCTATGAAATGTGAAAGGGTATGGAAACAGAGAGAAAAGCCATTTTGGTTCAGGCTTAGCCTCTGTCCATAACACTCAGCTGCATATTCTTTGGTTTTCTTTTCCCCCATCTTTTTCAAATGTGGATTGAGAGAGGGGGGCCATTTTGGTTCAGGGCTAGCATCTGTTCAGAGCACTCACCTGAGTATTCTTTGCTTCTCCTTCTGCTGTTCGCTTTCAAACAGAGAAAGCTGTGCTGCACAGAGAGCAATATTAGCCCCCACATATGAGGGCAAGCCTTTTGTGTGGCTTCGAAATATAATCCTCTTTCTTATTCTTTCACCACATCGCTTTCTCTAGAGTGTTGCTTGGAGGCAGCGCAACTTTTCCCTGGCTGATTGTTGTAATTACTGTAAACCTGAACCTTTTTCTTTTTGTCTGGGAACTGTCATGTGACCTCCGTTAAAGTACATCGAGGGTTTCAGATCTAGGGAAGGGGGGAAATGCTTCCTTCTTGTGTGCATGTGTGGGTGTTTGCCTTGGAAAAATCGTTTGCCTCCAGCTGGGTTAAACCACATCAATTTACCGCTTTTACAATAGGGGCCTCCCTTCAGACTGATAGCAGAAAGTGCTGGCCATTGCAGCGACTGCAGAAAGTCTTACTGACCTCCGCAAGATGGGCAATATGTCGGATGTGCCTATTTTCACTTTGAGTAAAGCTGCCAATTTGCTCATAAACCTGACTTTTTAGGCTGTAGGGTGGTTAAAATGCTTCAGTTGAAAAGTTAAAAATAGATAATTGCAAATGCTTGAAGTCTGTTTAGAACAGCTGTGTTCTGTGCACAGGCTTTCTTGTCTGGAAAGGATGGTTGTCGGCAGTACCTTATTATGCAAATGTCGTTACAAATGGCAGTTTGAGTTTACAAGGAGAAACAAACAAACAGGACAGGAAGAGGAGACATCTGCCTCAGTAAGCCATCATTAGCCGGAAAAGTATGTTCTGTTCAAAGGAGATGGCAATGTAAGAACCACGTGGGCTGCTAGTGATCCAAAAGAAACAGAATATACAAATGTTAAATGGATCAGGGTGTAGCCTTGTCTGTTAGAGAAAATTGCCCTAAAGGATGCAAACCAGTAATGTAGACCAGAGCTTATACACTGCCTGAGATCTATGGAGGTTAAATGCTGAAACCTCCATCTGCAGAGGAGAATGGCTTTGTTGTGGATAGTGTGAGCAGCACCATAAAAAGAGGTCATAGAAAGCACAACAGAGGGCAGTGTGTACCTGCACAGCAGTACACCGATTGGGTTTCAAGCATCCACCCACAGAATCTTGTCTGACCATCTTTTGTGGTCAAACAAGAAGACTGTATCAGCCTCATCAGTCCAATGGTATCACCAGTGCATTTTGTCTTTCAGAATGCTTCCCATGAATTTCTTCAACCTTCATGTCACTTCAGAAGTCCTAAAACTGTAAATCCTTTGTTAAATGTTCAGAAGTCCAGAACTCTTGCGGATCTACAGTGTTTTGCTCCAAGAGCTGCTGTCTGGGTCCACTTTGGATGTCTTAGTTCCATTTCTGCATAATTACTGACCACAGAAAATGCCTTTCTATTTCAACACATTTTTGTCAAGAGTTAATATATAATATGGACTTCTTAACAAAAATCATTCCAAGAAAATTTAACCTGAACCATACTAATTGTATCCACCAATATAATAGCCTTAAACTGTATGAAACTGTTTCCCAGGTAAGTTTGTATCCTGGGCTATAAATATGAACCATGTTTCTGTATAATTCTTAATCATAAATTCTTTCTGAGCTATTTCTGGCCTGAATCAAAGTCCTAGTCCTAGTTAAGGTAGACTTATTGAATCAATGGGATTTACAGAAGTGACTTACCAATCAGCACTTTATTCAGTAGGTCTATTCTAATCAGGGCTAAGCAGTTGAATGTTGCTAATTTGTTTTGATTGTCATGTCTCTTAACTTTCTTGCACTGCAATAAAAACACATTGGCTGAGATATAGGAGATATAGCTATGTCTCTGTAGATAGGTCTGCTGATACCACTCCCCCAAAATGTTCCTTTTCAGTTGTGCAGCCTCCCTGCCAAAGACTTCATCTTCTTGTCATTAGAGAGAAGGGGGATGAGTGGAGACCTGCCACAATGCACCCAACTACATGAAACAAATGGACAAAACTCATACAAACTAATATACTGGCTTATTATTATTATTATTATTATTATTATTATTATTATTTTTTGCAGGATAATTTTTGTGCCAGCTAATTAAACAAACTGGAACAATAAAAACACATCACCACTCATCTCCCTGCTCTCCAACAACACTGAAATGGGGGTGGTTTGCTGCTGAAAGGGTAGTTTTTTGGGGGTGGCATTATGATGTTGAGTGTGCAATGGCTATAAAAGTAAATTGTGATGGCAGACTTAGAGCGGCAGCTATTATTTGCATTCTAGAGTGTTTTTTGACCCCAAGAAGAGTTCCAAAGTATTTCAGGGTATAAAAAAATGCCCCATGCATAAAGGAGTGTTTGTATGTACAGAATCAAGTGTTTCATGCAAAGAACCATAGGCACAAAATGGTTAACATTGTTGTGTGCCTTCAAGTAATATCTGACTTATGGTGACCCTAAGGCAACCCTATCATGGGGTTTTCTTGGGCTGAGAGTGTGATATACCCAGTAAATTTCCATGGCCAAGTAAGGAATCAGTCCCTAGTCTCCAGGATCATAGTCTGGAATCACATGCAGAATAGACATGGAATAAAAGTACAATTAAATCAGAGAAAATCTTGCCTATCTTGTATTGTGTGCCTTTCCTCCTCTCCCTTGCCAAAAGAAATTTCAGTTTGGCCTCTGACAAACTATTGATAACCAGAGTAGTCAATTTAAATTTCACTGCACAGATTGCTGAAAAACAGCCTGGAATTTTTATTGTTCCAGTTTTTTTAATTAGCTGGCACAAAAATTATCCTGCATTAAATAAATAATAATAATAAAAAGCCAGTATATTAGTTTGTATGGGTTTTGTCCATTTGTTTTTGTTTATATTTGTTTATAGTGGGGTTGCCTGTTCAGGATTGTCTCAGACTCTGAAATTTCTGGGCCAAAACTTGAGACCCAAGGACAACTCCTGGTGATGACATTAAGCATTATACATTAAGTACTAACCAGTTGGCCACAACTCAGCATTCAAAGAAATATGCATATGTGTACACAGAGAACATATTTTCATGTTAGGAATTAATATATTTAAAAGAGTTGCTCCTAAACCAAGGTGAAATGATGGGTTCCAGTCAACAACAACAACAATAATATAATAATAATAATGAGGAGATGATGATGATGATGATGATAAAATTGTTACCCACCTCTCCCCAGGCTCAAGGCAGGGTAGAATCATAGAGTTGGAAGAGACCCCGGGGCCTTCCAGTCCAACCTCCTGCTATGCAGGAACACCCATCAAAACACTCCCAGCAGATGGCCATCCAGCCTCTGCTTAAAAACCTCCAAAGAAGGAGACTCCACCACACTCCATGGAGGCAGCAGATTCCACTGCCAGACAGCTCTGACCGTCAGGAAGTTCTTCCTGAGGTTCAAGTGGAATCTCCTTTCCTGCAGCTTGAATCCATTGCTCCTTGTCTTAGTCTCTGGAGCGGTAGAAAACAAGCCTGCTCCCTCCTCGACATGACATCCCTTCAAATATTTAAACATGGCTGTCATGTCCCCTCTTAACCTTCTCTTCTGCAGACTAAACATCCCCAGCTCCCATAGATACAATTAAAAATAAATTGCGACTAAAATACCCGAAAACACAAAACCATCTAAAACACAGGTATATCCTAGTTAAAATAACACAATTAAAAAGTACCGTTAGAAGTACAAATACAATTAAAACTACAGTTAGAAGTATAATTAAAAGTATACTTAAAAATGGAATGAGTAGGTCTGCTGGAAGAGATAGGTCTTTAGCACTTTTTTGAATTCAGACAGCATATTTTGCTGTCGGATCTCTTCCGGCAGGTCATTCCACAGTTTAGGGGCGACAGATGAAAAGGTGCTCTGGGTGACCATTGGCAGTCAAGTCTTGGCTGGTTTAAGTAAATGGCCCTTAGAGGATCTGAGTAATTGTACTGGAGGAGGCAGTCCTGCAGCTAACTTGGACCCAGACCATGTAGGGCTTTAAAGGTAATAACCAACTTGCCCAGAAAGAGAATTCTTCTTGGAAGTGAGAACTCAGAAAGTGATTCTGAGGGATTCTTGCCCTACTCCTTGAAGGCTGGCCTATAGCGTTCCTCAGGGTTCATGCTATTTAACATCCACTTAAACAGCTGGGAGAGGTCATCTGAAGTCTTGGAGTTCAGTGCCACCAATATGCTGATGACACTCAACCCTCTCTTTCCTTTCCGTCTAACTCCAAGGAAGCTGTTTTGGTGTGAAACCATTGTCAGTTGTCAGTAGTGGACTGGACGAGGGCAAATCAGATTGTATTGTTCTTTTAGATTGTGAGCTGCTTTGAGTCTCAGTTCTGCAGAAAAAGCAGGATATAAATATAATAAATAAAATAATCCTTCTCCCTGAGTCTTTGGAAGTTGTAGTAAAAAATCAATTAACCCTTGAAGATTGTAACAAGCTGCTTCTTTACTAGCTGAACTGGAGATTTGCATTCAGCTATTTCCTCTCGCCCAGAGCTGACTCTGTTAAAACTGAAGAGTTTGCAGCCTCAACTTTTGCCTGGAGATGACCCACAAAAACTGGAGGCCAGGCCCTGAGATCTGGCAGCCCTAGTTCATAGCCATGGGTCTTTACCAGTTCAGTTCAGTATACTGAGATAAAATACAGAATGCATATAAAACATGCAGTACAGAATTATCCTAATTTATCTAAAATGGCTAAATGACGACAAGTAAAATAATAAAGCTTTCCCTTCTGGTACAAAGGGCACACTAAACCCCCACCTCAATACTAGTTAGTGAAGTGAAATGATTTCATTCTTGGACTAGTCCTCTGGAAGGCGAGAGTTCAAATCCTTGCTGAGCTTTAGAAACTGATTGGGTGATCTTGGGCAAGTCACACTCTCTTTAAAAACAAGGCAATGGCAAACTGCCTCTGAACAAATCTTGCTAAGAAAACACTTCAAAGCATAAATTGATTTGAAGGCACATAGCAATAACAATCAAAAGTCTTACAAAAACAAGGGGTCCTGCTAAAATTTATTCTAAACTCTGCTAAACTTTGTGTGTGTGTGCTTGGCTGTAAATTTTGTAGCAATCAGAGCAAATTCAACAACCCGCATAGTAATGAAAGTATTACTGCTTCTTTTCAGGGTATTCCTGTGTGGCTGGGGTTTGGGCTAGATGGCCATGTGGTACCTTCTAACTCGTGATTCTTTGTGAATTTTGTTTGTTCACAATTTTCCATAAAGTGGTTGCTTTGAAGTTCTATGTCTATGTTGAGTCTGCAACAAATGCTGATTCTGGAAAACTAAAAAATCCAATTGTAACACAACAGGGTTAATATAGTCTTATCCAGTGCCTAATAAAACTCAAAATGGTTTGGTGGAAGGATGCTCAAAAGTAAATTTGATCAGTTTAAGTGGAGCTTACTTCCAGATAAATATGCTTATACATTGTAGTTCCAAGTCATGTTCAGTAAGGTCAGCTGCTACTCCCAGTTCCAATAGACCCATTGAGTCAACTGCTGAATGATAAACGTTTATGAGAACTGCATTGATTCAAAATACAGGGGTGTAACTCTAGTTGAGACCAGCAGTTGCATGTGATGCATAGTGTTTTTCTTCAGCATGGGGTAGAAAGTATGCATGGTTGACTTACGTCTTCCCTGTCCTTCTTCCAAAAACACAGCATGTCCCTGGCGTTCAGCCTGCAGATGTGGAAGAAGTTGTTCAGAAAGGTGCCAAAACAGTAGTGATTGGCCGTGGCATGAGTGAGGCCTTGCAGGTAAGTTTTGCCAGATAGCTTTGTCACTGCATTTGTGAGGTTCAGAGTCCAACCAAAAACTAGGATGCTTGGTTACCATCAAGGAAAGGGGAGAAAATGTTGGTAGTCCTCAAGATTATTACAGGTTGCTCCTGCACTTCCTTCTGAGTAAGGCAGCTGTTGGACAACTGTTTAGCAGGCTGCCATGAGCACAGAAAGCCAGGTATGTCATGAAAGCCATTCGCATGCAGCCTGTTACCTAGCTCAGAGTTGCCGAGGCTGGCTCAGTCAACACCATTCTCATCTTGATCCAGATTGTGAGGGAATTAAGAATCTTCACCCTCACTGCCAGTGATTCTGATGAAATCATCATAGAATTGGAAAGGACCCCAAAGATAATTTAGCCTTAACTTCCTGCCATGCACAAACACCCAGCTAAAGTACTGCTGAGAAATGGTCATCCAGTTTCTGTCCAAGATGTTCATTGAAGGGGAGAGTCTACTGTTCTCCAGGACAGTCTATTCCATTGTAGAACAACTGTTGGCATCAGAAAATTCTTCCTTAATGTTTGGGTAGAATCTGTTTTCTTTTCCATCTAAACATTACGAAGAACTTCCTGACAGTAAGAGCAGTCTGACAGTGGAATGTGCTGTCATGTGCTGCCTTGAAGATCGTGGCAGCGAGGAGGAGGATTCTGAATCCGAGGCAGAGACTTCCCCAGAGGCTGAGTGTCCCCAGAAGCTGGGCCAGAGGGAGATAATACACAACAACAACAAGGGCCTGAGCCAGGGGAACAAATAGAGAAAGACATAGTTGACACACCTACCTTGCAGCAGAAATGCCATGAAAAGGAAGGCTTGTGTCACTTGGCCTGTTTAAGTAGCAAGCAAGCCCTAACGAGGGAACACCTGTGGCGACGGCAGCCATAGATAAAAGAGGGCTCCAGCTGACCTTTCCTCCCAGGGTCAGCAACTGGTTTCTTTGGTTCTGAAACCCTGTGCTATGCTCTTGGATCTGGTTGTCTTGGAACTCTGCCTGTTTGGACTACAGTTTTATTTTTATTTTTATTATTTATTTATTTATTTGCATCCCGCCTCTCCATATGGATCGAGGCGGCGAACAACTTACAAATAGCATGTATTTCGAAACATTTCTATACATGCCCCCAACAAGCTGGGTACTTGGATTTGCTCCTTCAGATTTGTTTGCTCTGGTCTTCCTTTCTGTTTGGACATTCTTTGACTCTTGCCTTGTAAGTAGGAGCTATGCTGCTTAAGATTTACTACTTGCTTGCCGTGGACACAACATGTGCTGCCTTAGAGCGTGGTGGAGTCTCCCTTCTTTGGAGGTTCTTAAACAGAGGCTGGGTGGTCCTCTGTCAGGAATGCTTTGATAGTGTATTCCTGCACAGCAAAATGGGGTTGGATTCAATGGCCCTCATGGTCTCTTCCAATTCTATGATTCTGTGATTCATCTTCTAACATCCTCTTATTAAAGCCCCATCCATCTGCATGAGTATCCCTCAAAAGCTTTTTGCAAGTGTCAGTTTGCCTCCCCCAGTACCAAAAGTTTATCCACTCTTGAGTCGAGAGAGACAGATTCCTTTCACAAGGCCTTTAAAATCTAACATTTGAGATGGAGTGAACCACAGAGACAGAAGAAATGGGAGAGGTAAATATAGTAAGGCATTGCAAATTTTATCTCTAAATGTAGGTTTGGCCAGAATCCGGTGGGTGTCATACACCTATATAAATTTCCTTCCACACAAATTTGTACTTTTTTTTTGGATGACATAAGTAGAATCCAAAGGGGAGACATATTATTGCTGCTGTTTAAATAATTGGGAGTCAGAAATCCTAGCCAGTTTATTGCAAACGTCACCAGTGGCATACCAGATCTAGCCTGTATTCTGCCCACGCAGTGTCCTGGGATAGCGAGCTCTTTCCCTTCTGCCTAGCTTTTTGTTGCCAACTTAAAATGTTGCCATTCTGATCTGCTTTTGACCTAGGCGGTAATTAGTTATCTGGACTTTTCATATGTCCCTGTTTCTCTTTTACTTTCTGTTGAAGATTTGGTGTCAGTAATATAGTCCATTTTTGTTTCAGGAGATTCCCTATAGATGAAACTCCTGTGGCAGTGTGCTAGGAGAGAGATCTCTCTGATTCCATGTATTTTCTCTTCTTTTTTCTTCAAGGTGCCATCATCCACTGTAGACTATCTTAAGAAACATGGGATTGACGTGCTAGTCTTGCAGACAGAGAAAGCTGTGAAAGAATACAACACTCTGGCCACAAACGGGGTCAAAGTGGGGGGCGTCTTCCACTCCACCTGCTAGATCATTGGGGTGGCCCCCAGATTTTCTGCCATCTTGTGCCTTTGGGTGGCTTTAAAAAACAAGAGCTGCTTTGGATTAACATAGGAGCCTGTGCCTGCGTGCTTATCTCAGGCCTTGAAAACTTTGAAGAAGGAAAAACAAATTGCAGAGGTGAGGAGTGCCACAATAACATAGGGTGCAAAGGAAACAAGAGCATCTGTGGAGGTGGGATGTCACAAGGTTAAAGGGGGACGGTTCAAGGTGGTGTGCAGTACTGCATCACATATTCAGGGACATAAAAGTCTATCTGAAAACAGTGGGAACTTGAGTGGTTGTGAGAGAATTCAAGCACAGCTGCTTTCAAACCACATTTCTGTTTTAAACTCCTGTAAATGGTTGTCATCACTTCTTCCCAAAGCCCAGTACCCCTAGAGAAAAGATAGAAGCAAGCAGCAAAAGCTCTCACATACCTGCTGGTGTCTATTCATTTCTTGAAGATTGTTCTTTTCCAGTTGCAAGATTTGCACTGACATTTCTGGGACTTGAAGTCATCTCCCCCCTGCTCAGGACTACAATGCTCTGTTCTGTCTTTGGGAACTCCTGCCTCCACTTTCTCCTTTTCCATAGGTTGTTGTTGTTAGCCCAGTAGTGATGAAGAGGCAGCAGCTACAGGAGCTGGTGGCCTTTTCCATCTGGAAACCTTCAAGTACTTGTTCAGCAAATGTAAAAGTGACTACTCAATCTCCAGATCCAGCTTTAAATGACAATGAAAGATGGAGAAAACAGCCTTTGCCAAAACATATGAAATAGTTCTATACTGCATCAGACCATCGGTCCATTTAGCTCAATGTTATCACCACTGACTGGCCACTGCTGCCTAGGCTTTCTGGCAGGAGTTTTTCTAGCCCACCCAGAGATGTGAGAGATTGAACCCAAGATCTTCTGCAAGCAAGGCATGCCACTGAGTGAGATCCCTTCTGCAAGACACATATCGTTCATGTGTGCCCAAGTAGGTGGAAAGTGGCAGCTGCCCAACAAGTTCTCTGGAGTCCCAGCTATTGCTTGAAGCGAAGGTGGGCAAAATGTGGCTGTTTTTGCAGCTTTTAACCCCTCCATGCTCTCTCGACTGCCCTTTCTTTGGCTTAAAAAAAAAGGGATGAATTTCTTCTCCTGGAAGCCTCCTTGGAGAAGCACTGTATTTTAAGTAAGCTGTGCACACAAACATCTATTTAATATTTTTAAAGTCCATTTTCTAAAGCAAAAAACTGATTTCCCCCTATTTTTATGGCACTTGGTACATACCTCATCCCTTTCACAGATGCCTACTCCCACCTTAACCTACAAGCCTTTCAGTAGATCATTTTCCCTTAGGCTGAGATGCTGATTTGCTTTATGCTGTCCAAGTGAGGCTCTGCTCAGATGTGGCCATATTAGAGCACTCTTCCACACTTTCTTCAGAGAATTTTGGTGCTTTCTGCCTTCCTCCTTTGCAAAAGCTGATGTCCTAATAAATCTGTTATTTGTAAAGGCACCATAAACCTCTTCGTTGCTTCTGAGTTTTGTGCTTTCTAATGCACTGATGGGAAAGGAGGATAGAATCAGGTTTGTACGCATACATAGCCTAATTATTTGGAAATAAATTTTAGCTTCATGTGTACCGCAGCCAACCTTTCTACATAGTTTGGAAATGGCCAGTGTCATGTTGTTGTGTGCCTTCAAGTTGCTTCCAACTTACAGAGACCCTAAGATGAATCTGTTGGGTTTTCTGAGGCTGATAGTGTGTGATATGCCCGAGGTCAGCCAGTTAGGGTCTCTAGAGCTGTAGTCAAACGCTCAAACCACTACACCACACTGTGTCATATTGATTCTAAAAATGCACCTTATGGGAATATTCCCAGGACGGGCCACCAAAAAAAGCAACATGGAGACAAACTGGATCAGGTTCAGAGAACAGACAGTAAGAGGTATAGAGAACAAAATACAGTCCTCCCTCCACATTCATGGGTTTGGCCTTCGCGAATTTGATTATTCATGAGGCACATGCTTGCCTCTTCTTCCCATTTCCCTCCTCCCATCTGTTGAATTCCTCACCCTAGGCTTGCAAGGCTTGTGTTTAAAATGAATGTTATTTTCCTTTTGGATGAGTAAAGCCCCCTCCCACTCCTGAATGCGTTGCCTCTCTGCCATGTGGTTGCACATTCTGCTGTGTATTGGCTGCTGATTGGTCAGGTGCTGTCTTTGCTCCTACACCTCCCTTTTCAAGATGGCCACTGGAAGTAATCAGAACTCCAAAACTCCCCTCTTCTCTATCTGAGGGGAAAGTACTGGTAAGCCTTTTAGGTTGTCTCCCCCCCCCAATGCCGGGGCCAGAGGCAAAGGAACGGTGGAGGGAAGCTGCAGAGGGGAATGTGAGAAGAATCGCGGTGGGGGTGGGGGGTTCACAGTTTTTCCACTTTCACAAGAGTTCTGTGTCCCAAATGCCTAGAATTTATTAAATACTGCACAAAGATTAAAATCAAGAGTGCAAGTTTTCAACTGAACAAAACAAAACATGCAAACTGAAGGCCGTCTGCTCTTCACGTGGTGCAATTCTTGCACATTAAACAACAGATAACTGAAAAGAGGATCCAAGTGGCAGCCGGTCTATCATTCAATGGATGGAGCAGGCCCCACCATCGAATTTTCTTCTCTGTCAGCCAACTGGAACTCTTGAAGGGAAGTTGCTGCATCTCAAAATCTCTCTAAGGCTTGTTACGCAAAACAATGAAAACTAATGTCAAGATCTAAACTGGGCTGGGGAGTAAGTAAGAAATGTATGCAATCTTTATTAAGGCCATTTCTGCACTAGACTGTTATAGGGCCATTATTCCACTTTCAACATCCTATGGACCTGGGGTTTGCAGTTTAGGGAGGGGCCGTATGGCCGCTCCCGAAACTGCAAACCCCAGGATTCCATAGGATGTTGAAAGTGGAATAATGGCACTATAATTCAGTCTAGTGCAGAAATGGCTTAAGACTATCCTTTTGCACAAGACTTCTTCAGTGCAACCCTGCCCCCATCCTCAGCCCAGGCTGCAAGGCATAAACCGACAGAAAATCAAACACAACAGCTTCTCCTGCTCCTTTATCCAACTGCACCCAGCAACAAGGAAGAAGCTACCGTCACATCAGACAACACAAGAGCCAGCAAGGCAAATTCTATTAAGAGCGCAGAGCTGTTTCTGGGCTCAGAGCCAAAAATGTCCACCCCAGCTACTGCCAGACTAACACGGCTTGGCGTACACTGCTTATCTCTGTGTGGCAGGGTACGTAGGAGGAGCAGACAGCAAACTGAAAAACCGGAGGCGGTGCACATGCGTGCAGATAGACAAACACAGAGTCAGGATTCATACCCTGTACCATTCAGAGAAGTCTCTCCTCCCCTGGGCAAGAAAGCCCCAGATAAATGTGCCGTGTAAGGTTGGGTCACCTCTTGAGCAGTCTGTATTCTGGCTGTAATCAAGCATCAGCATTCAGGCACATCGATCTGTACGCACATACATACACAAACGCACACACTCTCTCTCTCTCTCTCTAATGCTCATTCATGAAGAGTTTTAGCCAACAAATTATTATTTTTTCCCCATCTACCATTTTATTGTAGAAAATTGACACATTCAAGTGTACTTTTCTGTGCAAATTCACTTAATCTGTAACAAATGAAAACAAGATTTTTTCCCTCTGTTTCGGCTCCAAATACATGTTTGGTTTTCCAAATTAAAAAAAAAAGTAACTGCTCTGAAAACCACTGCAGATACATGGCCATTGTCCCATTAAAACTCCACACACTTCCTTTGTCAAGAAGGACTCTGCCCCAGGTGGAATGGCAAGTGCCAGCTCCAGGGAATTGTTGGTATTTTTCGCAAAAATAAAGACAACCAAAAATCCATAGGACAGCCAATTTAGGACAGCCAAAAATCCTGATACAGCTGCCATTCATGATGAAGTACATCTGCTTAAACCAGGGGTAGACAATGGACAAGGAACCACTTTTCCATCCTCCACCCACCTAGCAGACTGCACTGGCACTTCAGCACATCTGAAGATTTTTTTTCCTTCTTTCTTTCCTTTCTTTTTCTAAAGGTTTTGCATGCTTTGGAGTGTTAGGGAAACCAAACTCCTATGGCTTTTTTGGGCAAAATTGGCCCAAAGATCAGGCTGAAAATTTTCTTTAAAAAATTGTTGGAGTTGGAGCCCTTAAGGGGTCTCTTAGGGATCCCAAGACCTGCTTGTGGTCTGCAGGGCACACTGTGCCCACCCCTGACTATGGCCCACTCTATTCCTGGTAAACTGGAATGCAGATAAATCAAGACACTGATGAAAACACCAAAATTACAGGGATAAATTAAGGAGTATAAGCCTGCAGTACAACCCAAACACATTGTGGGAGACAAATTGATATCATGCTAAAAGTAAGAGACCCTAGAGGAAATTTGTTGGCCACCAGAGTCAGGGAGACCACAGGTAACACAAAAAAATTAAGAAACATCAAAAAAAAAAAAAAAAGGAAGTTGGGACTTGAAGAAGTCTATAAGGAATTGTCCTTTCCTTGGTTATGAAATGCAGCTTCTCTTCTGTTTTTTTCAGATGCTGAACACAATATTAATTGACAGTGAGATCACCAAATGCCAGTAAAAACATGGGGCCATATGTCCAACAAATGGAGAGTACATATTTAAAAGCTCTGGCTGTATTCCAGAGGCAAACCATCACCTCTCATTGTGCTTGATGCTGTGAAAGTATCCCAAAGGGAACAATACAACACACAATAGCATCCCAGTCCTTTGAAAAGAAACCGAGCTGGGAGACCTGAATTTTCAACCTGTATGAGGGCAACTGGTAGTTGGTTACTGTAGCACAAAACTGCAGTCACATCCTTGGCCTTTTAACCCTGCATGCCATTACACACCTTTTAAAAAATGGAGCACCTTAACACAGTATAAGCTGCAGTTGTTGCTCCATCATCTTCCGATACTCTTAAACTCTGTTAGAGAAAACTCCATTCTAGGGGCAGTGTGCACAGAGTTTGATAACACCACCATATGTTCCAGTGACGTATCACAACACGTGTGTCCTGTCCTAGTTTACAAGTGTCTCAAAATACTTCCGAGAAAGCTCACAACAGTATAAAATCCGTTCTGCAGAAAGGTGTCACCGTCTGGCAGGCTTGGGCATAATATAGACTTTGACAGGTTTGCTGAAAGGGATGGTTCCATCGATGGCATTCTCAGATTGAGGGAGAAGCTCCACACCATCTCCCCAAGTGGAACGTGGAAGCCGCGTGGATGTCTTATTTCTATCCGAACTGTATGCCAGCAACAGCCGTACTTCAACCTGACATGGCTCTGAAGAGGAAATGATAGACAGATAAATAGACAGACAGACAGATAGGCAGACAGATGCTGCAATTCCGTATTGCTGTCTACATTGCACAACTTTTCACACACTTAATTATGTAACAGAAGTGCTAAGGAGAGGAACGAAGATGCATATCAAGGGAATGGCAAGAGTGTCCCAATGAGTATTGGCATTCTCTAGCTGGTGTACCAAGGTGCACTAGGAATGCCCAATGCACATCAGTCCTGTACATCTGTCCCAATGCACAACAGTCATTTCACTGGCTCCCTGACACAGTAGCATCATATCAGCCTCTTGCTGAAAACAGACATTGCAAAACTGTTCAGATCTATTTCCTGCAGATGTTAGTCCACGCAGGAAGACATAAATCTCTTACTGAATGGTGCCTTGGTTTTGAGATTTTTTTTTTTGCACTATTGAGCAGTCTATCCACCTGAGAAAGAGTCATGAAACAATTATGCTGATGGCTGGTAGGTGTCCTGAGGTAGACACAGAGCTGGGAGAATTATCTTTTAGGACTGCAGGTCTTCATCCAATTACAATTCAGATAATGCTGGTTGGGGGTTCTGGGAATTATATCTAACTAAGAGATGTCATGGCGCTGTATTCAAAGAAGTAACTTTCCCAAATTGTGGGCAGAAGCAGGTTGATATGGGTTGACCCAGATGAATTACTTTATTCCCAGCCAAGTCAAAGTCAAGAGTAGCCTGAGCCAGATGGCAATTTGGCACAAGGGGGCAAGAGAAATACTGGTGGATTTGCACAAATTTCAAAAGATGCTGCTGACCACAAATAACAGACGCTGCATCTGTTACAATCTATACCCAGCAGAAAACATCATATTTGGAAATTGCTTCTTCCCTTCCTTCCTGCTCATCCACAGGTAGAGATTGTAAGGAAAGCAGCAGCATGCAGAATGGTCAGAAAACCAATTTTAACATTTAGGATCGATGCATGCATGCTTCTATGCTACAGGTGTAAACGGTTGCTACAGGAAGAATTACTTCAAAACTTTCTTTCTGAAGGCCTGCTCTGTGTTCCTCCATCATAAGAAGTCAGGTGGACTGAAAGAAACAGAGATGTCTCTGTTGGGGTTCTAGCACTAAGGAACACCCACCCTTGTAAGCTTACCTATCCCCTCTTCTCTTCCCCACCTATAGGAATAGCAATAGCATTTATTTCTATACCGCTTATCAACTGAGTGTTATCTAAGCGGTTTACAATGTATTTTTAGCTAATTGCCCCCAACAAGCTGGGTACTCATTTTACCAACCTGCGGAAGGATGGAAGGCTGAGTCAACCTTGGAGCCCAGCAGGATCGAACTCACAACCTTGTGGTTGCAGTACTACTGCGCCACCAGGGCTCCTACCCTACCCAGGGACCTACCCAGCCAATGCCTTGTCAAACTAGTAAGCTTTTCAGCAGAGGCTGAGAGCTTCATCAGTTCTCCTGGATTTGATCCTGTGTTTGTCATTTTCGTCTACTGATTACTTAATCATCTCTGCTGTGTACTCCAGTAGATATTACCTGCCTTTTAATTCTGGTTGCTTTAGCACTGTAATTTGTGTTTGAGTGTTTTTCCAAGTGTAAGCTACTCCAGATTTTTTTTTAAACAAAATTTTTCTTTAAAAAAAAAACCCAAATACTTAACATAGTCAAAAAAGGATCAAATAGGCTATTTTAGGACTGGAACATTTTCAGTAGTAACTGGCAACTTAAAAATTGAGCCTGGCAGCTATTTCAGAGGGGGGCTGAAGAAAACAGGAAGCAAAAAATGAGGAGGCTGGCAGTAGACAGTGCCAAACCTGCTTTTAATGTTAGGACTTAGTTATGAGTTGGCAAAGACAAAAATCAAAATGAAATAAAAACAGAACAGCCACAAGCGATGCTAGCTGCAATTCATTGACAAAGCTATGCCTCTAATATCTGTTGTCATATAATAAATACTGTTTTCAATTTTTTTTCAAGGGTCCACAGGAAACTTTTAGCGGAAAAAGGACAAATACAACCTTGTTAGATCATCACAGAATCATAGAGTTGGAAGAGACTACAGGGCTATCCAGTCCAACCCCCTGCCATGCAGGAACCCTTGCAAATTGCAAATCAACTTGCAAACATTTTATCCATATAATCTAAATTACCTTGGTTTTGGGTTTCTGCTTCATTTTAAAAAGCACAGCTGTTGTTATACCCACTGTTACGCCTAAAGAGCAAGTCATGTAGCTTGAAATATGCCAAATCTTTCCCCAGCACTGAAGGTAAGGCATTTTCAAGATGGCTGGCACACGTGCAGTAAATAATGTACTTATGTTTTGCTGGAACGTCTGCTATTCTCTTGGTTCTTCCACTGAAGAAAAAAACTTAATGCAGAGGAATGAGTTGCAGATTAAGTAAGAGGATGGGCATTACTGAAGTGAAACCTATGCTGTCCAGACTTTCCAGTGAATTAAAAGTCAACATTTTCTTTACCTGTCCAGGCAGTATGTGAGAGGTAAACCTGAGTAATTAACCGGTGCCTTCCTGGCCCTGGGTTTCTAAAGTCTGATGGCTTCGGATGGATCAGCTGTGCCTGACCATCAGGATAGAGTACCTGGAAAAGAAAAGAAGTTATCTGTCAGTTCCATAGAGCTGCAGCCAGGAGCAGAGCTTAATGGAGCAAAAGGCCCCAGCAAAATGAGACCAGAATCAGAAGGTATAAAAAAGAGCAAGAGGGCAGGTGTAACAGGGGACCAGAGCAACAGAGAGGAAATAGACACCACAGCTGGGAATGACTAGACCTGTAACAGCCCTAGAACTTGGAACATGATTTTTGAAAACACATCCATCAAGTGTTGTTTTTACAAATTTGCCACTTTAAGAACATGAGTAATGCATTATAAATACATATTTTCTTTAACTAAAAGTTTTTTAAAAATCACAAAATGACACCCCCAACAAAAAAAGAAGAATAAGCGTTGCTCATTTCACACACGTATCTAAGTAATGCTGTTATCAGTTATTGAGTTACTTTTTTAAATTAGAAATGTTAGTAACAGTGTAATCAAAAGACCCTTGTGCAATTAGTAATATCACTAGGCACGTTCCTTCCAAGGCCTGGAAGTTCCTGTAGAAAAGACCAGAATGGATTTGTTGCCAAGGTGAAAACCCAGGTTTGACCTGGAAGTATTTGATTTACAACCAAGCCAGGGGAGACAAATGAGGTGTCTGGATGGGTAGAACTGTGCTAGAACTTGGGAAAATAATGAAGCTATATTTTTCTTTACATAGCCTCAAGGAAGCAGCAGAATGTAGAATGTAGCAACTTAACCAAAGCCTGGAAAAATGACTCCTTTCTGGACCAAAACTCCTGGAACACCTCCAGGCCCTATGACCACCAAGAGAACTGTAGGAATTATAATTCTAGAAAGGAGTTTTTCCATAATCTGAACCTAACCTTTCCCCACAAGCTTTGAGGTCAATATGGAACAACATATACAATCAGAAGATAATCTTATTCTGAAAGCAATTTATTGAGCAATCCTGTTTTTTTGTTATTTCTGGAATTACCAATATGCTGATAGTGGTCGCTCTAATTCTCTGTTTTACTTAATTTTCAACTCACTCCTGTGTATTAAGGAATCTTTGGAATCCATATTCTGTGTATGAAACACAATATTAAAAACCATGGAGCCAGTGGGGAGAGTGTACCTTGCACAAATACACAACTGCCACACAAACTGACTCACCTATAATAGGATCAGAAAGATTTTAGTTATACATTAGCAGAAGTACATCCCTTCAAATCCCATGTTGACGTATGGCAGCCCCACAGATTTCATAGAGTTTTCTTAGGTAAGGGAGCTGGGTATATTTAGCCTGGAGAAGAGAACATGATAGCTCTGTTTAAATGTGTGAAGGGATGTCATATGGATAGACATGATAGCTCTGCTTAAATGTGTGATAGGGTCAACAAGATAGCTCTGTTTAAATGTGTGAAGGGATGTCATATGGAGGATGGAGCAAGTTTGCTTTCTGCTGTTCCAGAGAGTAGGACATGGAGCAATTGCTTCAAGCTTCAGGAAAAGAGATTCCACCTAAATATTAGGAAGAACCTCCTGATGGTAACAGCAGTTCAACAGTGGAATGTGCTGCCTGGGAGTGTGGTGGAATCTCCTCCTTCGGAGGTTTCTAAACAGAGGCTGGATGGGCATCTGTTGGGAATGCTTAGATGTGTATTCCGGCATGGCAGAAGGGAGTTGGACTGAATGGTCCTTGTGGTCTCTTCCAACTCTATGATTCTATGAATATTCAGAAGTGGTTTGCCATTGCCTTCCTCTGAGTATCACCAAAGCACCAGTCATCCCTGCCAGTGGCACATCCAAGCCTGACCCCACCTAACTTCCAAGTTCAGACAAGACCTGGTGCCTTCAGGGTAACTATAGTAATACAGGCTCTTGTGGGGTTTCAATAGCAATCAGCTCCAGGAGCTAAGAAGCAACTTCCATGTTCAGAAGCAGTATATCTGTCAATTGCAGGTGATGAGGTGAAACAGGGAGGTTAGCTATCAGGCCACTACTGCCCTGCCTGGCTTATGAGTCACAGAAATCTCTGGCTGACCAGAGCTGCAGACAGAATGCTAGGCCAATTTGGTCTGACCAGCAATGCACTATTCATATTCTCATCCACATTACCTGAACTTTCACTGTGCTCTGAGGATCCTGCACATGTTCTAGAGTAGCGTCAACATCCAAGGCAACGACTAATCCCGATGTGAAGCGCAGGGGGTTGTCGGATTCACCCGTTGGCTCAATAATGGTGGCACTTGCCTTGTGTATCTTGGGTGTCAAAGAAACAAATCAGCATATAATTTGTGACAAATCCATTATCCATATGTATTCCATTTCCTTTCCTTGTTTTGGTTTCAAGAGCTTTATTCAGTCCTGGTCAATTTATTGCTCTAGCACCTGTACAGATCTGCAGCATGTATGAAGAAAACTCCTCCTGGCTGGTTGTACCAGAACTGCTGCAGCAGCACTGAAGAAAAAGGCCCTAGGTTTCCAGCTGCGGCAGTAAGAAAGCTATTAACTAAAGGCTCCAAACAAAGGAAATAAAAAACAGAACAGAACAAAAAAAAGAGCCACAGGTTCTATCTATTAATTTTTAGGTGTCTCTGCACTAGGAGAAGACAACTGCTGGGGAACAGTGTCAATTTGACAGAGAAAACTGGCCAAATATCAGAACCAAAAGTGATTAGAATTTTTGCTTTGATTTCCGTAGCCATTAGGCATAAATATGACACACCAAGGGAAAGAAAACTGCCAGTCCTCCACATTAGAAAGGTTGAAACGCAGTGGTCCAGAGCTATTAGCGAGGCTATTTGCTCACAAATGCACAGTCCTCTCGCTTCTTATTTTGTAAAGCCCACAAGTTTCTCATTGATCATAGTTTCCCATTTCATCTGAATGGGGAAACTATGATTAGCAGCTGTAGGACAAACCAACTTCAAATGATAGTTTGGAGTGTTCTGAAGCTGGTAATCATTGTTTCCTGCCTCATATACAGGAAGGAAACAGGATTAATTACAGATTTATTCTTTGCTGAGAAGGAAGGAACAAAGGTCCTGGGCAAAAGGCCCGTTTCATACTACAGCTTATTGCAGGTGAGAAACTGATCATCTAGCCACCACTATGAGAAAAATCATCCTCTTGTAGAAAACCTTCCTTAGATAACTATCCATTTTACAATCATGTTGACATCAACAAAACTTTCTTAAAATAGTGGTTATAAAGGCCATATATTTTGTGGAAATGATACTAATCCTGGGTCTCCAGTTCCGGCTGCGATGGAAAATATGGTTTGAGGTGACTATAATACTTTCTGCTGGCAAATAAAGGTGCTGAGCTATAGCATAGCTATCCTGCCAAACTAGGGCTACTGAAAAACAAGACAGAAAGAGATATCAGCATGCACTGCATGGTGGGGGATAAAGTTAGGGGAACATAACAGAGCAAGTGAAAACAGAAACAGTCCCAAATGGACTGAATAGGTTCAGGGTCACAGAATTCTGAATATCTGTTTGAAGCACAGAGATGGTAGGTAATAGACTACAGAAGGGGTGGAAATCAGATGGTTCTCCAGATGCTGGACTGCAAGAAACAGCAGCCTTACCCAGGACAGTCAATAGTGAGGAATGCTGCGAACTGGAGTCTCGTAACAACTGGAGGACTTTCCAATGAGTGCCACCTCTGAATATCCAGAAAGAAGGCATGGTCATCTGACATTCTGAACAGGGATGCAGCACACTGTAACTTCATCTTATCAGTACTTGGCTACAGATGACTTCAGCATATCTTTATATTTATTCATCCTAAAAGTAACTTTCCAAGGCACAACAGCTTTGCTGCAATATCTGAATGAAACCAAAATCCCAGAGAGCATTTATGAAAGTGTGCCTGTCTGGGAGATACAGTGGGTCCTCAGTATCCACTAGAGGGTTTGGTTCCAGGATCCTCCATGGATATCAAAATTCATGGATCCTCAAGTCCTATTATATACAGTGGTGTAGTAAATTGGCATCCCTTATTATAAAATAAAATAGCAAAATCAAAGTTTGCTTTTTTGGATTGGGGGGGTGGGGAGATATTTCCACGCTGTGGTGGGTTGAATCCATGGGTACAGAGTCCATGGATATGGAGTGCCAACTGTACTCACCTTCTCCGGGAGAGGAAGGCAAAGGAAGCTACTCTGTCGCAATGTCGCCTGTAGGATCTTGACGACTTCTGAAGGTTTGGAGGTTACCAGTCTGGGCATCAGGTCCAGCAGTTTGTCAACAAAACTATCTTGCATGTGAGGAAGCTCAGCAATGAAGCACCTGTGATGGGACAAGAAAGGAAAGGAAGCTGAGAGGGTAGGCTCAGTAGTTTACCATTATCAGATGGGAATCCATGGTGCTTTTTACCAGCTAATCCATCCATGAGAACACACCATTCTCGGAGCAGCAAACCAGAACAGGGGTTCTAACAGTGTCATCTCTGCCCAGATATTGCTATGAAAACCTGAAAAGAAGCTTGAACCTCTTTAAATAAGGCAATGGCTTCTCCTAAAAGGGAACCTTAACCAGGATCACTGCCTAGGAATGAGGCGGAAGACACTATCAGCCATTCTTGTTATACCCGGGGACGTACTTGGCAGAGCATGAGAAGATGAAGGTATACAAACAGGTTGTATGGCCACTCCCAGAGTCCACAGAAAAATCCATGGCTCTGATCTGAGGGACTGTTTTACCACTGCAAAGCACAGTGTCTTATTACTTAGTGCAGAATGTGGGCCTTTTGTGGAATTCTGAAAGATTCAAGTTCTAATGCATAAGAAGAAAGAAAGGAAAACACACCTCCATTTCAAAATTAATTTAAGAGTTTGGGAACACATTTTAGACTAAAATCCCCAGAGTCCACAAAATCCATTCTGAGAGTTGATATCTAAAACCCTAACTTTTGTCCAATTAGAATATTTTGGTCAATGAGAGGAAATGGGAGAAGCAGTCCATTCAAGGAAAGAAAAAGAAATCACATTCCTCTTTTTCTAAACCTTCATGGATGGGAGAATAAAATACTCATGCACTTTCACAAGCAATTATGAGCAGGTATGTTTGGTATCCTTTCTGCTACAGATTCTACCATCAATTATTCAAACACTTTCTAAATTAATTCAAAACTTCCCAAAACCAATATCAAGTTGCCACAAAGCATGGAAGTAGTAGTAAACTGGTTTTGGGGCTATATGTGTTCAGAGGGAGGTAGAGTTCACAAGTTTGCGTGTTCCCCTGTTCAAAACAAAGACCAACAGAAAACTCTATACAGGCAGAAAAGTAGCACATCAGAAACAGGGCCAAACCTTTGGAGTTTAAAGGGATTAATTGACTGATTGATTGTACTGCCCAAAATGCAGTCTGAAATGGCACAATCCAGATCTGGATTTATCTTTATGACAATTTGGCAAGAGCCATGAGCACACACGTGAGTCAAGATGAGGAAACATACCTTTGAAAAGAGTCCACTTCCTGTAAAAACTTCTCACACATTCCAAAGAGAGGTTCTACTCTGTAACGAAAATATGGAAACCTATTTTATGTATGCAACATGCTTTTGTTTTGTTTCAAAATAGGGGTGGGCAAAGTGCAGCCCAAAAGCCTCATGCAGCCACCTGGGGCCATTTTTGTGGCCCTCAGGGATCAAAAAGGGGTTTTGCCCCCACATGTCTTCTAGGGGGTAAGATGGGCATTTTTGCCACATTTTGGAGTTTCGTGGGCCATTTTAAAAATGGGGAGCAAACCAGAAATGATTTCTGATCACCTTCTATTTTGAAAAAAAGGCCTCTTTTGGGTTTAAAATGGCCTAGGGGAGCTAAAAACATGGCAAAAATGCCCCCTCCAGCTCTAAGACAGCACTGGGGGCATTTGGCTACTGGTAGTGGCAACCATTTTGAATTCCAGATGAAACACTTACCCTCTCGTAGTCCGTACAGTTACTATCAGCTGCAATGCTTTTGCCTGCAGCCTCATGTGATGGATGATAACCACCTGCCGGTGTTCCACGCCACTGTACATGAACTCCATCTTGTATGTTTCTTCCATGATCTAGGTGAGAAGAAGCATCACGGTCTCAGTTCTAGAAGATTTCCCATTCAGATGTTGGTTTACACCAGAAATGGGGACTTTTCAAACTTGTTGGATCTAGTGTATTTCTGGCTCCCTGAACCCCAAAAACCATCAACCAGAGCCAAGTACAAAAGGCACAGGCCCCGAATTATTGAACAGGGCACCCTTCAGTACATTCTGAGTCTAAGAATTTGTTTTTGTTTGAATTTGTTCAGAGACTGAACTTGCAGTCCTTTCTAACCAATCCATTCCTGCTTGTTATTGCACTGTGTTGTGTTGCGTTGTATTGTATTTATTTTCCATCTTTTTTCCAGTCTTGGATTCCAGGCAGCTTTTTAAAGCAGAATGTAGTAAGCTGGTCCTCTGTCATCAGGTGGATGGGTTTTGGAACACCTGTCAGCATCATAGCCAAATGTTAACAGTTGTTCAGTGGTATGAAAGGGCTCGTTTGCATCAGTGATTTTGCTGGATCCTTTTCGCATTCACTCACCAGTCTGAGGCTAGGAAAAGGTATGAAGGCTGAGAATAGACTGGGAGAATGAATGTTTCTCTGTTGCCAACCAGCCTGTACAGTTTTCATAGCCATGGGGCTGGGGGAGAAGCATCATGCTTGCACACTTTGATTTGCTCTATTTGCTTTTGCACTATATAACCCTGGGGGAGTCCATTCTCCATTAGCCTCACCTGGGAGGGAATGCACTCCTGCCCAGGGACCTTCCATATATTCCAAGGATGAGGTGTGATACTGTAACTCAGCTTAAAGAGGAAGTTAACTGGATGGAATGTTGCCCAAGAGCTCCTGGATAAAAAGGGGGTGGAGTGAATACCAGAGGCCAGTCAATCCCAGCACAAAGAACTCTGTCAGGGAAGGGAGGGGCCTCTGTGAGGAAGGAAAATTATTTTAAAAGGGGGTTTTGCCTCTGACAGTTGGAGACAGACAGTTGATGTCATCTGGGAAACAGACTGATGGAAGAGTCGGTTGTCTGGGAGGAGTTACTGAGCACTGGGTGTTTGAATGGATTTAGAAAAAGGATCTGACATCGCTTAATGAGAATGGTGTTAATTGTTTGAACCTAAAAACTGAAACCTGAAAGCATTCATTCTGTTATTAAATGAAGTTAACCTATATTTTGTAAACCTGATTCTGGACAGCATTATTTACCCCAAAGGAAAGGTGAGGCACACTTACCACAAAGAACCTAAAGCTAACACTCACATTAGTCCACAGTGAGGTCACCTGAAGGCCTATGATCCAATTCTAAGGCGGGATTTTATAAGGGGATCAGAAAACAGGGTGACAGTGACAGGTGCCCAAGAGCCAGAAATTGCAGGAATCAACCAGAGGGAAATCTTTGTCACTTGCGGAATCTCACTCTCAGCCAAGGGATAGTCTGGGTAGAATTTGTTGGTGGATCAGTTCTTTAACTGGCCAAAAGGGGTGCTGTACCCTATCAGCAAAAGGACTGGAACGCTACTCTGCTGTATACCATCTACTAGTACACAGACACACATGCACACACACTCTCCCCCTCACCATCGTGCCTGTTTTATCCTGATTTTGTTAGTGAAGGATAGGCCACACCTCAAACTCAAATGTTTCAAAGCTTCGAAAAGTTATTTTTGGACTACAATACCCAGGATTGCCTAGCCAGAGTAGCCACTGGGATTCTGGAGGTTGCAGTCCAAGGGACTTACCTTTTCCAAGGTCTGCTTAGGTATCTTTCTGTCCTGAGATTTCTCTTAGCGTTGGTCAAGCACGTACTTCAAACTTATCTGTGCTAGCGTAAGGCTTATAAGCTCCTGCTACTTCTTTTTAATAAGAAGTAGAACGAGTGTGAATTCTGTGCCCTGTTGAACATTTTCTGGATCCCCTATGGCCCAGGCCAAGTTGCTGTGATGCTACTGAGCAAGACTGAAATGACAGAACTACTATTCCTTCTTCAGGGAAAATTTCTATATTGAAAAAAAGAACTTGCAAAGCTGCTCTTCTCAGACCATGGAACTCAGCTTCCAAGCAAGCTGCTGCAGTTAATAGTTTTGAGATCTGGAAGCTTAAAATGGCCTTTCCCCTGAGTCTCCAGCAACAGACCAGATATGAGGCACTTGTTTCTCACAGACATTGACAAATGCTTTGCTGCCCTTCTGTGAATTCACAGGGGACTCACACAGTTGCACCATAACAATATCTTCTCTCCCTGTTAAATTTAGGCTCTGTGGTCCCAGAACTTGGAAGGTTATTCATTTCCTTGTCATCAGCAGGCCACTGGCACATAATAGAGGAAACAAATCACAAACATCCCTCGCAGCTCAAGGAGTTCTGTCTCCCTGAAATAAGTGCTATTCTCTATTCTTCCCTCCCTGCTCTTACCACGCCCCCTCCCCGCTTTTACCTGCTTTGCTGCAGCTGAAGCCAAGGCATTCTGCTTCAAATACAGGGGTGCGGCTACATTCCACAGCCTTTCCTGAAGAGCCTGCAAGAGAAACCCAAAGCTGCTGCAATACCATCTTCACAAAAAAGTAACTAACAAAACAGTGCGCCATTTTGGCCAAGAACACAGATGAAAAAGAATGATTTTTCTTCTTTCATCTTCAGCACATTAAGAGCAGCCTCCCAGATTGGTCTGAAAGGCCTACTTAGGCCCTTTTCGCATGGCATTTCTCATGCGAAAGGGCCTCTGGAGTGTTGTGCGATTGCGAGAGCATTTCACATGATGTCCTCGCAATCGCGCGATGCTGCTGGGGGCAGCAGGTGCCAATCGTGCAATATTTCATTTTCGGCTTTTGGCCAAAGATGATGCGTGATCATCACGCATCGCTCTGGGGCCCCACATGCACTTATCATCTGTGCAGAGCCTCCAGATCCACAGCCCTCGCGCTTCCTCCCCCAGCACAGCCTGGGAAAATTCCTGACTGTGCTGCGGAAGGAAGAGGCAGAGCCCTTATGTTGGCTGTCGGCCGGCAGGTAGCAGCTGCGGAGCAGGAGCAGAGGGGACGCGAGTGCCTCATGGAAGAGGCTGCTCGCGTGATCCCCACGGAACTGCGCCGGATGGAGGTAAGCTGCAGAAAGGGTTTTAGTCTAACATCTTACTTCTGCCAGTGGCCAATCATTATAAAACCACCAAACCTATATCACTGTTGCTGTTCAGCAGGTAAGATTCTGAGATACATTCACTCTGATCCTAGAGGTCCTTTCCAGATATTCTGTCCCCAGTACTGGGCCTCAATCATCCATATTGGCAGGTGGTGATGGGACTGTATTACAATAAACGCAGAGGCCACCAAGTTGAGTGGGAAGCTGCTTCTAAACCCTTGCAGCTAACAGCCATTAAACAAGCCGCTCCACATCCATGAATGTGCCTTATATCTGATGAAAGGACATCAAAAGTTTCGGGGTCACTCCTTGTGTCCAGGGCAAGCAAATGCCATGAACCAGCCTTCCCCAACCTTGGGCCCCTCCAGGTATTGTGGGCTACAGCTCTGCTCAGAATGGCCAGTGGTGAAGTACATTGGAAGTTCTGATCTAAAACACATGGAAGGTTACAGGTCAGGGGAGTGTCGGTGTTTTCTCCTCAATCCTGAATTAAATGTTATTCAGTTTTTCTGGACAATCTTTGGCACGGAGTGATGCATTTGCTTGTTCTGCAAACACCAACTTGCTCTCTTGCTGGCAGCACTCTGGCACTGGACTCCTAAGATTCATTTGCACAAAACTGGTTACTGCATCAACCTTCCTCCACTGGGGAAAATAAAGGCTAGTTCTAGTTTAACTGGCTTTGAGCCATGTCAGGGTTATTCAACTGTTTTGCTTGATCTTAAGGAGGAAGCACATCTTTCCCTAACATGCAATGGAAAATGCAGCAACAGAGCCAGGGTCTACATATAAAGAGAAAGGCACACCTTAATGAGATGTAGTTGGCATCGAAGGTAAGCAGCAGAGAAGTCAGCCATTCCGGCCAAGTCAGACTGGAGTTCTCCAAACCTCTGAAGGTCTCTGGAAGAAAGCAAGGAAGGGGTAAGGAACTATATCTTACTGGGAGATGGACTATTTTATTCATTTGTTATTTATTTAATTTATATCCCACCTTTCTTCCCAGCATGGGATTCAAGGCAGCTTACAACCATTTAAAAGCACAGTACGAATAAAGAATTATTACTACAAAGTTGAAATGCAATTAAACTAGATTTCTGTTTTAAAAGTAAGTTAAAAATACAGGCTAAGGGCAATTTTAAAAATACATTTAAAATGTAATAAAATAGAGCCACACACAGCCACACACCCATTAAAAGCTCCATCTGCTGTGACATATTAAAGACCAAAGGCCTGCCTATCATCTGCTGCAGCAATGACAGCAGAAAGGGGCCTGACAAGACCTCCTGGAAAGGGAGTTCCACAATTTGGGAGCAGCCACCAAGAAGGCTCCTTCCTATGTCCTCACCAAATGTGCCCGTGATGATGATGGGGCAGAAAGAAAGCCCTCCTCTGCATATCTTAAAGCTCAGGTGGGCTCATATAGGAAGATACAGTCATTCAGACAGCATTTAATATACTTTAATATACTTTTTCAAGCTAACAATGCTTCATGTCCAACTTGTCAATCAATTCTCAGGGATGACTCAAGAGGCTGAATCAAAATGAAAGCAAGCCAACCAGTCCTACAAAAGATCAAGAGATCCCATCTCACTTTTCTTTCAATAAGAGTTCTTTTTTCTCAAGGCTGTGTATACATCAAGATATGCACAGGAGCAGACAAAAAGGGCCTGCTCAGGAAAGATGCTGCTGGCCTTCCTACACTCAATTTGTCATGCACCAGGAGCTGGTATTTCAGATTTCAAAACCCATTCCTGCAGACTGGACAGCAAAGCTTCCCCACAGCAAGACCAACATAAGGAGGCAGTAACATGTGAGAATGGAGACTGTGCTGGACGAAGTAGCTTTTCTTGGGGAGAAAAAGGCACGAGTGGGATTTCCTATAACCTCTAACTGTAAGGAAGACCCTGCCTTTCCTCTGCAAAGGTAACAGAAAGTTAAATGACCTAGCACAATCAAAACTTCCTCTTTAACTCTTTTCCTCATTCCATCAGGCCCTGCACCAGAGCAATTATTTATAGAAGTGCAGAGAGCTAATCTAAATGAGATCTCAGGGTTTGTGCAAATATTTGTCCTGGATATAGAAATATACAATGCCCCATCAACACTGTTAAGAAGCACAGCAGTTCAGAGACAAGGGAATCTAAAAACTGGAAGCACATATTCACAAGTCACAACAGTCCATAGCATGCTGGTTGTGATGTCTCTGGTAACAAGCCACAGTCTGTTCACAATTCATCCTGGTTTCCTACTGTTAACTAACTCCGGCTTGTTATAGCATCTGAACCTGCAATGATGGCTTTGGCACAGCACGTTTCCTCAGACACCCACTGTGAAACAGTAGCAGGCAGAAGGAGTGGGAAAGAAACAAAACAATGACAAAACCAAAACAGGGAAGGTAAGTCTTGGTCTCGTTTGTCTGCTGTTCAATTTGTGGCTTAAGCAACAAACAGTGATTAGCACAAGCCATGGCTTACTGTGATGTGCAAATTCACAAAATAAAAAAGAAGCAAAAAAGGAAGTGCAAAAACAAGTGGCAAGTACTGAAGAACTAAAAGCAAAATACAAACTCATAAACACATATAACAATAATAGACAGTATATATATGTACATATGCACAGACAGGCAAACACAATGTACACATGCACTGAGAGAGATCTGCTGGTTGGTTTGTTAATATATGTATATTTATATTATACTATCTATATCATATATATATATATATATATATATATATGTAACATTTATATTATATGCACACTTTTAGAATTAGAAATAATTATTTACAATTTTAGCTTTAGTTTTTACAGTCTTATCTTTTGTTTTTGCACCTACAGCAGTTGCTTTAAAGTGGGAAAGGGTGGTTTGGAACAGTTACCGGATGGTAAACTCAAGCAGCTCCTGAACGCCCTGTGGGTCTAGATGCTGAAGATTGAACACTCTTTCCAAGCTCTGCTTCAGGAATTCCTGAGAAGGGTCTTCTTGGAGGGCAAGGCTGGTAGACACAGGTGAAGATGCCAGCTTTTTCCCAGGCAACTAAAGCAAAAGACAGAAGAGGTGGAGGATGAAGAGCCAAGTTCAGCAAACTGCACTCTGTCCATCTCAAGCTAATGGTAATGTAGTTGCTAACATGGAATTTTCCCTTTCTTTCCATCTTTTTACTATAAAATCCCAGAATTCTGCACTATAGTGATTGTTTCTTCAGGTAACAATTAAGAATGGGAACCCTCCCAGCAGAAAGCCATGATGATAATGGTAAAATGAAGTCTGCTTCAAGATACCTGATTGTTTTTCTTACAGTTAAGTTGCAGAGTGAACTTACAGAATCATGTTAGAGACTGCCTGAAATAGACCCCATCCTTTTAGACCAGACCACGAAGAAGCTCAGCAATATAAAGAGAGTGATATCCAACCACTGGCAGAACAATAAGACAATATGCCTTCCTGGTATTTTTTCTACCCGGAAGACAAGAATCACTTCAGCTGCTGGAATTCAGTGGCTACCACCTCTGATTCTGGAAGCAATACATAACCATCATAACTAGCAGCCATAGATAACTTTCTCCTCCATGAATGTCTAATCGTCTTTTAAAGCCATCCAACTATATCACCCTATCTTACGCAGCAAATTCCATACATTAGTTATGTATTGTTTGAAGAATTCAAGTCATATTAGGCTTAACACTCTCATAGATAGGCAAGGTGTGTGTGTATGAATACATGCATGTGCTTATGTGTATGAATGTGCACAGAGGTATCACATGTACAGAACTTAATACTGATCTAAAAGGCAGTGGCCAACCTGCAACAACCTCTCCCGTCATATGGAGACATACAAAATCTGTTCTTGTTAGATCAGCTGTTTTAGAAAGTATATCTTCAAAAAGTTGGATGCACCCATCCAGAATTAAGAAACAGACTTGACCTTTCTAGTATTCCAGTAGAAGTGTTTTATTACAAAATGTCACGTAGCTTTTCTGATCTGGACCAGTACTCTAGCATTACTTTTTAAAGCCCATAGAAGAAATAAAAGACAAGAGATACCTCTGGCCACAGGGTCAAATTGCACATTTGGTTACTCCAATTTAAAATACCAATTTGCTTTCCTAGGCTGATGTTGCTTTCTTAATATTTAAAAAGATGGGAGAGAAAAGCATTGCTGATGACATTCAAGTTCTGCATTGCCAGATGAATTTAAAAATACTGTAACTTTGTGGTTGCTTTGACAAAATTAGGGAGAAATACCTTGATGCAGCATGACAAGGCCTGCAACTATTATCTGTGACATTTCTCTTCTGAATTCATCGCTCAAGCCTTTTGTTAAAAAATGTGAAAAGAGACTTGAGAAAGAGGGCAAATATCGGGGCTTCTTGTTTTTCTTTCCTTTCTGGTGGCTTGTAAATTTGTTAATCACATGAGTTAAAAACAAAATGAACCACAATTCTATTTCTGGAAAAAAAATACCCAACTTACTCTCAAGGGAGGGACGAGGTGAGAGAGACTGTCCCGAAGGTAAGTGTAGTGCCTAAAGGTGTGGTCCGAGAATAGAGCAGGCATGGTTGGACATGATTTGGCCGCACTGAAAATGAAAACCAGGACTGCAATGTCTGGTTTCCCATCAGGTTAAGAAAAAAGATCTGCAATTCTAGAATGATTGAAGGAATGTTCACAGGTACAGAGAAAAAAACTCTAGGTGAAAGACGGAGAAATGTGGGCCATGGAGTGATACAAAGACACTGCTGCCAACAGATTCTTTCAGTTATCACATTTCATCCTGTATCTCTACCTCATGCCTCTAAACCACAGTTTTAAATTCAGTTGTAATTACTAACCACAGTTTACAAGAATGAATAGTTCTAAATCTCAGGGCAGAGATCAAATCTTTCTGCAGGAAATCAGAACTTTCTACTTCTTGTCTGTGTCAAATTATATTTATGCTTTGAATCCAGAATTGTTCGATGAATTTAATCCTAGTTTGAAGAGGTTTGCACAAACTATAGTTTGCCATATTTGTTCAACCATATGAACAAAACAAAAAACTATGTTTTCTCACAAACCAGAAAGAAGACTCTCCTGTTTCCTCTCCTCATAAACAGTATGGCAGAGAGAGAAAGACAGAGAGAGAGGAGTGATCATGAACCCAAGGCCTTTTGCTCTGGACTGAAGCTGGGTTTTATTTGAACTGAGTCTCAAAGCAAGGCAACTACCTATAGTAGATCTGGGGGAGGAGGGGAAGGACTAGAAATATTCCTAAAGTTGAAACAGCAAATCAGTGGGACTACCACAAGTTTTGACTGATGGTTCTATTTGACTGATGGTTCTATTTGAGCCTAACAATCAGCTCCTCTCTCAATACTCACAAACAAGCAGTGGTGAACAGACAAGTCCTAAACAATGAGTCAACTCCAATATCTTTGTTCTGTTCAATATTATTACAAAGACCTGAGCCCCCAAATTATAGTGCTATTATTTCATTGCCATTGCCATAGTTTCATCCTATGGACTTCTGGGGTTTATAGTTTGATGAAGCTCTGGAATGTTCTCATTTAAAATGCTAAATGGCCCTCCCTAAACTACAAGTCCCAGAGTTCCATGAGATGTCGTCATGGCAATTAAAGTCGAATTATAATACTATAATTCTGTTGTGTGGGTGGGCCCTAGGTCCAAATCAATTTTGATGGCAGCCAATTTTTTAAAACATTTTTAAAATTTATTTATTTATTTATTTTGATGCCACAGATGATATTTCTTTTTACTGGGAAAAAAAAAAATCATGTCATCAAGGCTGTCATAATTTTAGATTAAGAAAGCCTGGAAAAAGCCAAAGGCTTCATCACAAACTCTTAAACTTTGCTGGAAAATTTTCTAAAAAGAAAATTAAGCAGTGCTTTGGAAGCTTGATATCATTCAAACAAACTTTCTGTACAGCAGGGTGTGCAACTTCTAAGAGGCCAGAAGCAATTTTTCCAGTTAGCTTAGCTGCTTGAGGGCCACACACTCGAAGGGGCTATGGCCCAAGGAAAGTCAATGGAGCTTGACAGAACCTCTAATAAAGTTGTCAAAAATAGACATAAATCAGTTAAAACATTTAAAACTAGGTATACATATATATGTTTATGATAAACATAATTATTTGATCATAATACCAAAATCAGTATTAAAAAATTAAATACCCCAAACCTACTATGAATGCATTAGTTGTGATTTTTTAAAAAACAATTTATTTTAATGCATCATTATGATACTAATTAGATACTACATGGGATTCATAATAGTTATGCCCCAAAAATCATTATAGTTTGATTTTAAATCATTATGCAGTGATTTTTAATTTTAAATCAACATGGGAAACTATGAACTTTAATTTTCTACGACCGAGTAAGCAGGAGCAGAAACAAAATTTAAAAAATTAAAGGCTTCCAATGGCAATTGGTACAGAAAACACTTTGAAATGCTCATAAAACCAAAGTTTTGACTAGTAACTACTGTTAGCTAGCTGCACTCATTTTAATGTATTTAGCAGTTTGCATTTAGACTTTGTAAATGGCAAGGTAATTGACCATATTAGCAAACTGCATTATGTCAGTATGTTTAACCAGTTTTGATTTTTAAGACATATTATCACACAAGCTACAGTTTAGAACTTTCTTTCTGTTTCTGTTTTTAATGTTAATGCTCAGACACTCCATCTTTAGTAGCGTATCCTGTATCCAGCCTTGAAAAACCATTCAATCCATGGTTTGTGAGCCAACTATGGTTTGATGTGATGTCTGAATTTATCCTGAGCGTTACTCAGAAATACAGAGAGAATACAAAGGATACAAGCTGGGTCATCCATGTCTGGTTCTGGGGTATCAAAGAAAGGGTGGGTACCCAGCAGTTCAGGAACAAGCGGAAGCACAAGGGTAGGATGTCGGCCTCCTAGGAACTTTAAGCACCTGCAAGGCATAGGTTCAAAGTGTTGAGCATGTAAAACACTGCACGGTTCCTCTTTAATATGAGCTCAATCACAAAAATGTCTGAAAACTCCAGAACTAATAGAGCGCCTTTTTATGAGTTGCGTTGGGTCACATTCTGGGAGAAAGGTGAGATACACACACACACACACACACACACACACACAGAATAAATTAATAAAATAAAATAAAGGAAATTGTGAGACACTTATGATTTTAAGGCATGCTTTTTAGTACAGGTTGAGTCTCCCTTATCTTGGAATCCAAAAACTTCCAAAAACTGAAACTTTTTGCTGCCAGCCATTGCTTCCACCTTCACAGCAGTGACGGTGGAGCTCCTGCTCATTTGTCTCTCAGATCTGAGGAGTGCTGCACCCACTGCCTTGAAAGTAGAAGCAGGCAGCTGGTGGCAGTAGAGAGACAGATGATCTAAGAGATGAACAAGCAGGAGTACCACAGCTCCTTCCTCAAAGGCAGAAGTGGGAAGCTGATGGAAAAAAGAGAGAGAGACCAGGGTTCTGTAAAATGGTGGAACCCACGGATTCACATCAAGTACTACTTCTGGATTCCCACCATTTCACAGATCCTCAGTTTCTCTGCAGCCTCACATCTCATACACAACACAAGTCGCAAATGAACAAGAAATAAGGCTATTCCAAAAAGGTGCCATATTCCAAAATCCAAAATAATTTGAAATGCAGAACACTTCTGGTTCCAAGCATTTCGGATAAGGAAGGCTGAACCTGTACTGCTTTGATCATGGGTCTTTGAGATGTGAATTTGCAGCCTGCCTTTCTCTTTTAAATAAATGGTGTTGTTTCCATTGTATTTACTTTTCACACTGTATACCACTCTTTCCCAACCTTCAGCTGTAATTGTTTATAGCTCCCACCACCCCCAGCCAGAATCGCCAACAGCTAATTCAGCTCTAGGCCTCCTTTATCCTGAAACCTGATTTAAAATTTTTCATCCCAAATTTTATCCATGCACATCAACTAAATATGATTCTATGATTCTAAATGAATATACCATTCAAATTTGCTTCATAAACAGGACTTACTTCCAGATGGAATCCCTGTCTGTAGGATACTTGGTCAAGTTCTTCAGGAGCTCAACCAGAGCAAGATGAATGCCTTCTTTTGTTGAGACGTTGGTGCAACACAGCAGTTCATGGAGAGCTTCCCGTATATCTCGGGAAGAATCCTATAGCAATACTCAAAAAGCTTAGAATATGTAATGAAGATTATTTTTTGTACAGTCACAAACCTATTTGGATATTTCTACATCATTCAGAGGAAGACAAAGAATCCAAAAGGCCATGACTGGGATTTTACATCATGTTTGCATACTGTAAATGACTCATGTAATCATATGATGGTTAGATTACACCACTTTTTTTCTGAATACAAACCTTGTCCAACTGATTATGTATCTGCCAATGAGCCTACTTCTTGCACAATTGTGCAAGGTGGAAGGCACAGTGGCTGTTTCAGCCATCCCAACGAATCAAGAGATACACAGAAGGCACTAATATTGTTACAGACTATCCAAACCTTTGTGGTTGGAATTCTGTTGGTTAGTCCCAACTAGTGTAGATTCATTTGCTCAACTGCTGAACAGAGAATCAATTACTCCTCTAGTTGGGGCTAACAATGGAATTTAGGCCCAAATGAAAGTGTTACACTTGTAGAACACCTCTTATGCAACCATGAACTAAATATGCCTGTTGTACAACCATCAAGTAGAATTGCTGCAGGGAATTTATACAAGGCTATGACACCAACAGGATTCCAACCTATGTATTAACTTCTCTATTTCCACTGTCTCTCTTCACTATGGTTAATACTATCTCTAGCTTGGCATGACAAAACTGGAAGTCGTGGAGGAAAATGATTAAGAAGGGGTATGCGGCCATGGCACATTTCCAACACTGCTGGGAGCCCTGATCAATCTGAGAGATTGTCTACGAACCAGCCTGTCACAGTGCTGCTGAGAAAAAACATGGTCAAACAATCAAGGAGGAACATCCAAAATGTGCACTAAAGACACTCATTCAGATGGTCTGAAAAACCAATGAGAGGAGGTTCTTCCAAGAAGCAAGGAGCAAAGTGAAGACACTTGCCTCCAAAACACCTAGCACAGTGTCCAACTGGTCCTCTCGTAAGGTGATGTTATTGGAAATCTTCCTCATGGTGTGAATCGACTGCAGTCTCACTTCTTCAATCTCATCATTGAACATGTCGACCAAAAAGTCTAGGCACTTCTCTGCAAAGGAGGATGAGGACTGGGCTAGCATGCAGAGGGCCTCAACTGCAGCAATCCGAACCTCTGGAAACAGACAGAAAGGAGAGAGAGACATGCAATGTCACATCAGAACCCAGTACAGTTTAGTTCAAAGCAGAGTATGGTCCAGGTGTTTTGCTGCCCTGCTAAGTTGTTGGAGGTCAGGAGGAAAGGGAAATCCGTTCCTCTTTTAGGAGTTTTTCCAGCTGAGGCTGCTTTTCTCTATTGCACATAAATCCACAAAACAAAGGAAATGGACATTTTAGAGGACACAACACTCTTTGTTTCGAAAGACAGAAGGATTTTCCAGTTGGGAAGATACGTCCCTAAATTTGTACCTCCTCAGGGAGCAACCTTTATTGCTTACAGGGTCACGCAAAACTGATTCCAAAGACACCACTGAATCAAAATAAAATAAGACCATTACAAGGTGAAAGCAGAGGACTAAAAAGATTAGTTTTAAAACGGACAGTTTGAAGAAAAAACTCATGTATTTTTAGTTAAATCTTTCATTGTAAGCCAGCATTCATTAAGGAGGGCAAATTTTAAATGAGAAAAGCTTTTAAATTTATTTTGATTCTGATGAACTACCAGGCTAGGAAATCAACAAGAAAATACTGAACTGGCTTGTCCTCCCAGGAAAGCAGATGCAGCATTTCCTCCTTAAAACTGCAAGACCTTTACTACAACAATTCATTTTTATCACACCTTCTTTCCAATATTGGGACTCAAGAGTTGCAAATTATTAAAACCAGAACAGATTAAAAGAGCCAGCATGCTGTACTGGTTTGAGCATGGGTCTATAATTCTGGAGACCAGGGTTCATATCCCCGCTTAGCCACAGAAAATCAGTGGGTGACCATGGGCAGGTCTATTGGCCTCAGAAGGCAACGATGGCAAACCCTCTCTGGACAAATCTTCCCAGGAAAACCATGTGATACGGTGGTCCTAAGGCAATCCACAGATAGAAATGACTTGACGGCACACAATAGCAAACAGAATAGACTAAAAATATACAAAAACATCAGTGTGTGTGTGTGTGTGTGTGTTGTGTATACAATTTTTAAAAATTTAACAATCTACAGAGTTATAACCACTTAAAATTCATTAAAAGACAAACTATTAAAAATTCAACAAACCCATACATCATTAAATGCCCATCATAGCAATTTCCTAAAAGCCAGACAGAATAGAAAATTTTCACCTTCTGGTGGCAGGAACAAGGAGTTTTGTACTTCCACTCTAATGAGGTTTGGGTAATATGCGAATTCATGTAAATGCAACCTCCAAAGCAATCTACTGGATGAACGGCAAAAAATTAAGCAGATGACAAATCCTCAAAAGCGCACTGAGAACATGGGTAACAGGCCCTCTACTCACCATACATTTCATCTTCCAGGCCATGAACGAAGGCCCCACAGGCACCAGATTCAATTAAGTTCACAGCTCCAGTGTCTATCTCTTCTTTGGGAGCATCATCTCCCCACTTTCTGCCACTTGAGAATTCCCCCGAGGTGTAGAGCTCTTTTGCTCGTTCGTGGGCTGTGCGTTTTCGCTGTAGATGCAACAGAGGTAAAAGTTATACACTAGGCACGGCCTAAAAAGGCATCCGTTTCTCTCAAAAAATTATTTAACAATAGACTACACGTTAAGGCAGGGCTTTCCAAATGGTGCGCCGTGACACATTAATGCGTCACCTGAAGTGTGTAGGTGTGTCGCCTACAATCTTGGAAATGTATGCTATTATTTATAAATCATATATTTTTTAAAATATATGAAACGTTTTCATGAGCTATGTTGTGCCCCCATACAGTTTGTCCTTACAATTTATGTATGTGTCTGTATCTATTATAAAGGGTTAGTTTAACCTCCAGTTTGCTAGTAAAACTACTGTGTCGCGAAATGATGCATGTCTAAAAGTTTGTCACCAACATGCAAAGTTTGGAAAGCTCTGTGTTAAGGTCTAGGTAAAGTCCAATGCATTTGCTCCTCATTCCAAAACAATAAGTTTCATTTCCTGCGATCAGAAGAGAAAGACTTATTAACAGCCACTTGCTGGATTGCTTAGGGTGAACAAGGATCCCCTCTAGGCAAGTAGGCAGATCGATCAAACAAAAGGTGAGACCTTCATTCCATCTTTCTTACACAGATATGACTTGGCATGCTAGTGAAGGATTTACGTGAGCAAGTAATTTTTATAGTTCTATCTGAAAACTTGGAATAAACTATATGAATAAGTCAAACATGTAAGTTTATTCTGCATGTCTTTAGCCTAGACTGAGGTTTTAATTTTCTTGTTTTCCAGGACCTGAATTTATTCATTTACTGCCCAAGAGCAGAGATAACACATAAGAAGAAAGATGATACAAGGAGTTTAATGTGAAAGATGATGAAGAAGCTCAGTAGATGCTCTCAGTCCTTGAGCCAATGGTCGGATGGTGATTTTGAGGTTTAACTCACATTTCTAACTCACCTCCACAAACAAACACAAAATACATACATACAAAATAAACCAGTGGAGCAGTGCATTTGCTCTGGGTTTCAATCTAAACTTTAAAAGAGCAATCCAAGATGCTGCAGCCTGTCTCCCAAATAGGTTCAGCACGTAGGACAGCTCCTTTCAATTATGCACTAGATTCTGCAGTGGATTCACCATCCTGCTGACATGGAAGCCACTGGGCACCATTGACAGAAAGAATATCATGCTCGCTTCGGCAACACATATACTAAAATCAGAAAGAATATTTTGCCTGAAAAAGCCCCATTAAGTTAGATTTTATTTATTTAATTTATATCCCACCTTTCTCCCATGAATTAATTAAACTGCATAGTAATTAATTAAAATTAGTTAGACAATTTAACCAGCTAAATTAGTGCTGGTCTAAGCAGGAGGGGTGAAACTTTTTACCACCAGAGGCCACATTCCTAACAAGAATAATCTGTTGATGGCTGCATGGCAGCAGTAAGTTGATGGGTCTCCTTTTTTTTTCCTCTCTCTCTCTCTCTCTCTTTCATAGCTCCTCTGCCTTCTCAAGAGACAGCTAGGGAAAGACATAGGCCCTTTCCAAGGATAGGAACTGATTACTTACAGAGGGCTTTGGAAATGAGCCCAAGGGTTGCAGCAGCTGGACAGCAGGGATGTTTTCTTTTGCAACTCCTGTTCAGAGCCCAGAAAAGTTAACTTTTGGAGTTACGGCTCCCAGAATCTCTCAACCAGCAGGGGAAAAGGGTATTGTTAAAGTGGCTGTCATACTTTTCTTTAAAATACATTCACTAGCAACTAGGATTAGGGTTGCAATCATCATGTTTAATGGAATATTTAATTTGACAACAGACCTGGTTGCATTTATAATTGAATAGCTGCAGCTGAAACAATTACCACAGCCTGGAAAAATTACTTCCAAGGATTACAATTCCCAGAAACTCCTGGCTGTGGGATTCTGGAAATTGCAGCCCTGAAAAGTAACTCTTATAATTTCTGCTCCCACTGCTTTCATTAAAGCTAGCACAGGGATAGTTATTGGTGTCTGGCATCCACTGTCTTTCCAGGAATGTTTTCAAGGAATGGAAACATGGCCAACGTCATTAGTGCAGTCCATAGTGGAAGCCAGGGTCACAGAGGCATGCAAAATATTCATTCATATTCTTCATATACCACTCAACTGAAACAGATGTCAAAGTAGTGCACATATTCTTGGAACTATTTATCTGTGCTCAGAAAATAGAGGAGAAATCTTTGAGTCTAAATGCTGTCACTTAGATGAACAACTACATCATCCTTCAAGTCAAATCAGAATAGCCCAGGGTGATTTTTTTTTGTAAGAGCACAAAGGCTGAACAAAAGGACCTATAGTTCAAATTTCACTGGCATTAAACTACCAGAAAGCCTGGCAGGGGGAAAAAAAAGACTACACAACAGAGAAAGTCATCACGGAAAAAAAACCTGTTGTGCAACTTCTAACATGCCAGATTCCAAATAAATATCTTTTAAGCCACACACACGTCTTTTCCCTTCTGTTAAGCAAGAGGACAAACTGAAAATAGAAAAAGCCAGATTTCTGTACCCTCAAGTCTGACATCAGCTTCTTATCCAGGGTCTGTTCTAAAAAATGAGAACTAACTTGCAGCATAGATCCCTGAAACAAAGGGAGAAAAGAAGGAAGTTAGTAGCAAGGTAGTTTTGGACACAGTACAGGTAAGATTAGCAATGTAACAGCAGCCCTGCCTGACATGGAGACTGAGGGTGTTATGCTTTGCCTAGATAGGCTGACAAAGAGTGATGGTGTCAGTAATTACATGTCTTAGCAGCAGTCATCTCAAAGAACACCGTCCAGTGCTGCTGTAATTAATTTATTTTTATTTTAAAACATACACACGCACTCTCCTTTTGTCTCAGAACTGACATCCAAATCTGTTTACAATGTATTTTTTTTAAAAAGCACAAGTACCAAAAAAAACATAGTAACCTATAAATATTAAAATATTAAGCTAGTTATGATTTTAAAACACAAATTAAATAATTTAACACACATCAATGATAACTTTAAAAAAATTATTATTATTTTTGTAGTCCCAGAAACCTCCACCAGCTCCTAAAAACCCTCCTCAATTTTTGGTATTTTTTCATAAAAAAATAATTAATGTGAATTTTTGGGTGACTCACCCAAACACCACAAAGGAAGGCAGCCAAACGTGCAAAAATAGTCCCCTGCAATTTTACCAACATCCCCAAATATCTCTGCTATAAGCCGCTTTGTATTTCATTTGGGAGAAAAGCAGGTTATAAATAAAATAATAGGTAAATGGCAAACATTTTAATATTAAGTGAGGTTGAGACTTTGCAAAGTACAACCAGAATGTGTGAGAATGTAACTTGCAAATGTAACTGTGAGAGCTAGAAACTCCCAATTATTAGGACCCTCATGGGTTTCCTGAATATGCAACAAGTGATGTGATCACCATGATACAGCCAACAAGTGCGCAGTTTCCATACAAAGGACCTAAGCTTAGCAGCTTTCCTTCTTGTTCCAACTAGTCCCTTCCAGCCTTCAGGGAGAGGCTCAATCAAGCCTTATGCAGAAGTAGGTCAAAGTCAAATCTAAATGAGAAGAATTAACCATTCTGAATGTAATGTTCCATCTGGTAGACATATTATGCCCTGATGCTTTCTAACCACTTAAGAATAAAGAGAATGGCACTTACCAACAGTTTAGCAGCTTGGACTCTCACCACCCATGAGCCATCACTGACCATGTGACAGATTTTTCCAAATGCATCATCAACTAAGCGGATTTCTTCATTGGAGGAAGGGATTGGGACAATGCTACGAGAGGGAGAGACAAAGTACTATGTATGTGCTACATATACAATGTACCGTACCAAGATTTGTCATGAAATACTTGCAGATAGTTAGATTCTAAAGGCTTCCTAAAGACTTCCTTAAAAAATTACAGAAAAAAATTAAATATTAAGTAATCTAGAACAAATCATGTAAGAGTTTCCATAAGGTGCTCCCCAGACTATTAATTTCAAACAGGCATACTGGGGATGTACATACAAACTACCAGACTATTAATTCCAAACAGGCACACTGGGGATATACATACAAACTATCTCCTTGGCAGCTCTGATACCAAGAATTCACACATTCATTCATTCACATTCATTCAAATACACACCCGCATAATAAATCTTTCAGGCCTCTTGGTCATTTTAAGGCAGGAGTGGAAAGCCACAGGCGTTCAGGGGCCAGTTCCCATCCCCTGGGACAAGCTACAGACAGTACACTCCCAAAATGAAACCAGAAGTACCTACAACTCCACTCAGAATCAGAGAGTTGGAAAAGACCACAATGGCCACTGAGTCCAACCTCTTGTCATGCATTTCTGTTTTCACTTTTTTAAAAACCAATTTGGGGGCAAAATAAGTTGCAGGATTACACTGCACTTTGTTTTAGAGTAATGGTTCTTTACCTGGGTTCGAGGACTGCTGGGGATCCGTGGAACCCTGTTGCTAGACACCAACAACAGTGGCAGCAACAGGGATGGGGCAGCAAACAATGGAGCAGTTGGGGCATGCACACACACATACATACACACACCAGGAGCCCTGGTGGCACAGTGGTTAAATGTCAGTATTGCAGCCACAAGTTTGTGAGTTTGATCCTGCCAGGCTCCAGGTTGCCTCAGCCTTCCATCCTTCTGCAGGTTGGTAAAACGAATACCCAGCTTTGTTGAGGGCAATTAGCTAACACATTGTAAACCGCTTAGAGATCACTTATAGAAAGGCACATGCTATGCTACCATGTCCCTTTCACCAGCGAAGTGGCAGCAGGGTATGTATGAGGCAGCAGGAGATGCGTCCACGTGCCCAAACTGTTCCCTTGTTTTCAAATGAGGGAGCAGTTTGGGCATGCACACATGCTTGCCACTGTGTCTCTTTTGTCAGGGACACTGCAGTAGGGGGTGTGAGCACTGAGGGACATGGTGGCATGCATGTTTGTGCACCCAAACTGCTCCTTTGTTTCCTAATGAGGGAGCAGTTTTGGCATCCATCCACCCACCCTGCTGCCATATCCCTGACAAAAGGGACATGGCAACAGGTGTGGGTACATACCCAAACTGTGACTCTGGAGACAAAGGTCTAAATCCCCACTCATCCATGGAAAGCCACTGGGTGACCTCAGGCAGGTCACATTCTCTCAGCCTCAGAGAAAGGCAAAGACAACAAATCTTCCCAAGAAATCTCAGTGACAGTTTTCACCTTAGGGTCACCATAAGTCAGTTTTCAGAGGGGAGAGACAAGATGGCTAGAAAGAACTTTACATTGTCAGTGGTGCTTTGCTGTTGTTGCCTCCAAGCCACTTCTGACTTATGGCAACCGTAAAGTGAACCTATCACATGTTCTGTTTTGGGGCTTTTTTGCAAGATTTGTTCAGAGGGGGTTTGCCTTTGCTTTCCTCTGAGGTTGAAAGAATGTCACTTGCTGAAGATCACTCAGTGTCTGAGTGAGGATTTGAATCCCTATTTCCAGAAGACTTTCATAAACAAATATTTGAATATGTAAACCTAAAATTAAATATTTAAATCTTAAGTCTTGGAGGTCATCAGCAACAAATAATATTTACAGAGGGTCCTTGGTAAAGAAAAGGCTAAGAACCACTTTGTAGAAGAACACTGCTATTCCTCAAGTCTTCCATGTGCATCATTTCTCCTAGTTTAGCATTGGTTGTCATTGACTATAACTACAAAGATTAATTAACTCTTTTTCTTAATGATAATTTTTGCAGTTAAGGGAAATCCAGGATCATCTGGGGTTCTGCAAAAAATTGTTAGAGACCACATACAGTCCAGGGGCCACCTATTTTAAATAGCTTGTGCTGCCCAGCTTCCCCTACAAATTCTCAAAATATTGGCAGAACACATGACAGCCTAGATTGCAGAATCTCCTTTCTCCCCTTCACATCCATTTTTTGTGGTTAGTCTAGTATTCCACACCTACCTTTCAGGATAAAGCTGACTGAGGACCCAAGTGAGTTGAACTGCAGCACTGCGGACCTGTTCGTAGTCATCCGTTAAGAGCTTACATGCCTGAAATGGAAGGTTTCCAAGCAGCCATTAACCATCAGCCCTTTCCTCAACATTTACATTTCATTCTACCACTCCATCTTTTTTTAATGTAGCTTGAAACTGGTGAGATACAAATTGGAAGAATTCAGAGATAAAATGACTGAGTAAACCTCTCTCTCTCTCTGTTCGACAACTTTCTATTAAAACCCAAGCAGCAGTGGTTGGGACCCCAAATGTGTCAAATTTCAGCCTCCTGCACCTCAGAAAAAGACCTGCAAACTTAGAAAATTGTTCAGAATGGTATCCAGTATTATTTCCATTTATTCCATTTATATTCTATCCTCTTCCTATGTATGGGAGTCAAGGCAACTCACAAAATGGAAAAAAACAACTAAAACATGACTTGAATAAAAGTGTTAAAATTTGACAGTTTTAAAAACATACCCATGACAGAACACGCAACACCCATTTAGTTAAAAACCCTTCTTACAGCAGGTGTGGATGAATAAAAAAGTCTTTGTTTACAGGAAGGAAGGAAGGAAAGAAGGAAGGAAGAACAGACAAAAGGAGCCATCCTAACCTTCCTCAGAAGATAGTTACAGAACCTCTCTAGAGGGCACAGGCTACATTCCATGTCTCATGATCAGAGTTCCACTCATGCAATGGGACTTTCTCTCCTTTCCCTTCCCATGCGCTTTCCAAACATTTTTTACAATGTCCTCATCCCTCCAGAGCTTTGTGGGGAGGTGGGCAACATGACTTCAGTTATGGCTTATACTAATGGTTCTTAACCTGGGATCAGGGGACTCCTGGGGATCTATAGAGGTCTGCTGCTGGACACCAACAACAGCAGCAGCAACAGGGATGTAGCAGTGTAGGGGGGTAGCAGGTGCAAACAAGGAAGTAGTTTGGCCATACAGACACATACTCCTCTTGCCATGCCCCTGACGAAAGGGACATTGCAGCAGTCATGGGCACGCATTCAAAGTATGACTCTGGAGACCAGGGTCTGAATGCTCTGCTCAGCCATGGAAGTCCACTGGGTGACCCATGGCAAGTCACATTCTCTCAGCCTCATGAAAAGGCAAAGGCAACATATCTTGCCAAGAAACTCTCATGATAAGTTTCCCTTAGGGTGGCGATAAATCAGTATTCAAAGGGGAGAGACATGAAGGTTCGAAAGAACCGTCCCCATCAGCAGCATTTTGTTGTTGTGTGCCTTCAAGTCACTTTTGACTTACGACAATTCTAAGTGAACCTATCACATGTTTTGTTTTGGGGTTTTTTTTGCAAGATTTGTTGAGAGGGGGTTTGCCTTTGCCTACCACTGAGGCTGAGAGAATGCGACTCACCCAAGGTCACTCACTGTCTAAGCAGGGATTTGAATACTAGTCTCCAGAAGCCTTTAATAAATGAATATTTGAATATTTAAAAAAAACAATTTGAATATTTAAATCTAAACTTAAATATTTATATCCTGAGTTAAGTTTTGGGGGTCCCAGGCAAAAAAAGTTTAAATAAATATTTGAATAGTCAAATCTAAATTTAAATATTTAAATCTTGAGTTAAGTCTTGGGGGTCCCAAGCATAAAAAGAAAAGGTTAAGAAGCACTGCCTTATACCATCTGTTCCTTACACCAGACAAAAATCAGGCTCAGCCAACTTATCAGGAAAAGGGATTAAACACCAAGTGAACACTGACTTATGTCTTGTTTCTTAAAATGTCAGTATCAGGACTTCAGAAAGTACAGTGGACCCTGTGTATATGTGGGGTCCGAACACTAGAAATTTCAAATGCTTGCGTCTTATTATATTCAATGGCAGTGATGTGTGCTTGGACACTTCAGCCTATCCATGCACATGTTGCTGCCACTTTAGGCATAGAATGAGACGCTTGGCAGTCACCTGAAGTCGCAGATCTGGAGATCACAGGGCCCACTGTGTATTGCTAGAAATCATCTAAGTACATCACTTTCATCAGTTTGCCATATGACCTGCCCTACTGTCAGGGTTGCTTACTGAACACATATAACACAGTGCATTACCTGGCTGTAAATGGTTTGCTGCAGCTTCAACCCTCTTTCATGGATCTGAAGCTATAGGAAGAAAATAAAAATACTCTAGTTTGTTACTTTCCAAAGAAAAAAAATTATCCTTAATAGAAGTTGACTCACAAAAGATAACCAGCAGTTGGAGAGGCTCAAACCTGATCTTACACAGACCGCACTCCCCAACCAAGGGAGCAATGAGAGTAATTTCACCAAGCTTTTGGCTCCCTCTGAGCCATTTTAGGTCTAGAAGAGTCTTCTTTCTCTATAGGAAGTGAACTGCAAGTCAACTTCTGACTCGCTTCCTTTTAGGGGGGGAAAAAAGCTCCCTCGAGCCTAAAACAGCTGTGGGGGGCAAAAATGTGAGGAAATTTTCCCCAACAACTGAAGAGGGCATTTGGGGGGGAAATGGATTGATCAAGAACTGTATTCTTTCTTCAGCTGCTTTAAATAGTTGCAGAGAACTAAGCAGTGCACTTTACAAACTGTTCTGTGGAACTCAGTCATAGATTTCAGAGGCAATGCACTTTTTTTTGTTATGAACAAAATGATGACAACAAAGAACAAAAAATAAACAAACATTACAAGAACATCACAAACATTAAATCATTACTAAAAATTCACTAACATTGTCATTCTCATCCACTATCCTCTTCTGCATACAATCCACTCCTTAACTTCCCCCCAGGGTTGAGTTTAAATTCATATTTTCTTCTAATATACAAATCAGATTATCTCTATCTTACATAATCCTCCTGATTCTTAATATCCCACATTTTAAATGCTCACTATACATTTTAATATTTTCTACTGTTGTAGCCAATTTTTTATCCTAAACAATAAACTTATTTATTTTATTCTAATTAATAGTAAAGAGAACTTCATCATTTAAATCACTGCTGTTCCTTAAAGTTTAATCTCTTAATCTATGCACTTCTAAAATACCTGGTGAGAAAATGCTCAAATTGGAAGCAACCAGCTCCACACAGTCGCTTCACTCTACTTCCATCCCTATTGTGACACTGACACACACACCCTTTCATACCACTTTCTGTTGAGATTTGTACCCACTGAGATCCTTCCAAAATTAGAATTCAGCCCCTTAGCCAAAACAGCTGCCCCATCTCTGCTCTTATACACAACCCACCCACTCACTTGTTCCCAGCGCACACCGAGGATTTTGCTTTCTCAGCAAAGCTGGCCCCATTAAGAAGATGGCCCCTTTCTGGCTCTAAACTTATGCTTCTTAATCACTACCATACACCACCCACACCTACCATAGCTTTTATGGCCGCAGTCCTAACTCGAGGGTCTTGGTCATTAAAGTGATCCCCTATTATCTTCTGGACATCTTTGGCAGGCTGGCCTTCTGATTCTTTTAAGGAGCCCTTTTCCACACTTCCAAGACAGCCAATCAGCAAGAGGCATTTGTTCCTTACACCATGAGAAGAATCTGTCAAATGCTATGGAAGAAAGGAAATGTGCCATTTATTTACTTGCTTATATAATTATATCCTGGTCTATATCATACCATCTCAGGCCAGTATACAATAACATTGGTTTAACCAATTTAAACAATAGAAAGCAATTTTTTTAAAAAATAATCAAAACAGACTAAAAGCATACTAAGCAATTTGACAAGTTAAAACAAGGTGGTTAAAATCTGTAAAACTGGAAACAGTCCAATGAGCCCTGGTCTCCCATGCCATTTTGGCCTTCATCAGAGGAATATTAGTGTTCTAGTGAACAGCTGCTTCTTCTGTAAAGGAATATGATCTTGGATACTTCAGTCCTTGGCGTAAAACTGAAGGGCAAACTCTACCTTGGAGCAAATTCAAATTCGATCTGGATAATTTATTATATGATTCATTAGATAGGCACTGGCTATCAGGAAGAGTGGAAGTGTGCAAAGGCATAAGAATTAGGAAACTACAACTTCCAGAATCTCTCTGTCAGCACAGACAATGGGAGTTCTGCAACCTAAGCTCCAAGAAGCACTTCCTGTTTTCAGCAACTAGTGGGGGTGATTCATACTGCCACCTACGATCTTTTCACCCCTCTATTTAGACCAGGATGGGGAAACTGTGGCCCACAGTCTGTATGCAACCACTGCACCCCACTTCTGCATCCCCTGAAGTCTCTACCAGGCATCCAAAGCTCTCTGAAACCCCAGGAGAAAAATCACCTGAAAATCACACCCAAAATCCTCCCAAATGTCTACAAACATGCAAAAAACCCCTCCACAACTGCCCACACCCCTCCAAGCCTCCTCAAATACTAGGGTTGCCACAGCGAAGACTAGAAACAGTTCCTGTACCTTTAATGCTTGTGTAAAAGTGGGAATTTCAGCAGGTTTTACTTATCATGCAAACAGGTAAGAAGTTACACCTGCTGAAATTACCTCTTCTATATAACTATTAAAGGTACAAGAGACATCTTCAGTTCTCACCCTGGCAACCTGGTCAATACCTTCTTTTGTTTCCAAATTTCCTTCAAAATGACCAACAGAAATAACACAATGTCACTTCTGGTTGCCATTCTGAAGGAGAAACAAAGCAAAAAGATGGTATTTTGGCATGCTCAGGAGTGTGTACTTGAAAAATTGGTCCCTAGCCTCTGTGCGGTTGCCCACCCCTGATTTAGATCCTGTGCCCTCCAGTCTCCAGCTTCTTCCACAAAGATAATAGCCAGGTTGCCCTTATTGGTTCCTCAGCATGGACAGGCAGTCATTACTTTATTCAATTCACCAGAGCTTATTATTAAAGAATTATCCAGTTCCAGTTTTGGAGCCAGTAAGAAAGAACAAAGGCAGCAATCATGATATGAGGCAGCAGGCAAAGCCAGAAATGAACTAGGTGTGTCCCTCATTGCTCTGAAATATTCTTTCAATATTATATAGACTTGTTTCAACATTCACAAGAGATTTTTTTTCAGATTCCCCTTGTTCATGACAGGTAGGCATTATTTGAATCCCTATGATTGATTCACTAAATTTTTTTCCACCGCTTCATAGTTCTAGTTACCTTGCAAGCTACATCCACCAGGCGTACACGCACTGTAGGGCTATCTTGGAGCTTTGTCCCAATCACCAGCAAAGTATCCAGCAGCTGAGCAAGAACCTGGTGGGACTCTGAAAACAAGTAAATACTAATGTTATGGTTTACATTTTCCCACGTCCCAGAGCATGTTCTTAGAGATACACAGTGAAGAAACTCTGTGGAATCTAAACCAGCCTGAGTTTACTCAGTGCTTGGGAACCCTACCTTATAATGCTTTGAGCTATAAATGAGGTATGAATAAATGAAATAGTGACTGGGATGGGAGGTAGAAGGGTGGAAAAAAAGAAATATATTATTCTTTAAAGTAAATGATAATGATATTTATGTTCTGACTTTTCCCCAGTTTGGGACTCAAGGGAGCTTACAAAAGTTAAAAACAGATAAAGCTAAAAAAATTATATGATGTGAAAGTTAAAAAGTACTATCAATAAAATTAAAAGCAATTGAAAACAGGCCAATAAAAACAAGAGCAAATACTAAAAACACAGCACACTGAAGGCCCTTTCCCCCTGAGCAGTTACCTCTCAAAGGTCTGTTGTCACAGAAAGGCTTTCACCTTCCTATGGGGGAATGCCAGTCTAATTACTTTAGGAAAGGAATTTCAGAGCCTGGGAGCAGCCACCAAAAAGGCCGTCTCCCATGTTCTCACCTGATGCACCTGCAAAGGTGGTGGGACAGAGAAAAGGGCTTTCTCAGAAGATCTCAAGACACAGGCAGAGTCACATAGGAAAATATGGTCCTTCAGGTAACTTGGAGCCCTATATGGCTCATATCTTAAGTTACCTGAAGAACCGTATCTTTGCGAAGGACCAGGAAGATATGGTTCTTCGGGTAACTTGGATATGAGCCATATAGGGCTTTGGACATCATAAGCAACACTGAACTGTGGCCAGAAACAGACCAGCAGCTAGCAAAGCTGTTGCAACAAGGCAGCTGTGTGCTCTCTGTAGCCTGCCTTTCCTCTCAAGTAAGCTCAAGGTTATCCTCCCATCTATGCCGATCCTCAAAACAATGCCATAGGGAAAGTCAGGCTGAGAAGAAAGGGACTGGTCCTAATGAATTTTACAGTTCAATGGGATCTCCTAAGTCCCAGTCCCTTATCTCATAAAGGACTGCTTACTGCAAGCCATTAGTCATTTTGGATGCCCTCTTCTGCACCACTCCCAAGGATGGTGACTGGAACTGTTCACAGGACTCCTAGCTGAGTCATATTATTTAGCTCTGTATAATGGCTGTATAGGAAAACAAGAAAAGAAATTCTGTACTGCACCCCAGGATTGGAAACAGTCATCTGAAAATTAAAAAGGGAAGCAGGCAGGTAAAAAACTTCATTCTTTTGACTAAAAGAAAAAAATGGAGTCATGGCACAATAGAAAAGCACAAAAAGATAGTAGGGCTCTGCCACCTGCCAGTCAGAGCAGACAGTACTAGGTTAAACAGATGAGCGATTTGACTTCAAATAAAGCAGTTTCACGCCTACAGATGAAAGCAGCTGACACAAATAGACCCCAAGTTCAGTCTGGACAGATTCCAGTTTCTTGTCAAATTCCCTGGAAAAGCATTACATACTCTCGTTCTGGAGTGTGTTAATAGCATCATCCAGAATGCAGTCAGGAGAAAACCCAGGAGTCTTTGACAGCAAACCCAGAAGGGAAGCAATCTTCAGTCTGACAGAAGGATCATTCTCCTACAGTGACAAAAAAATGGAAATCAGAATGATATCTTTCTCCCTGCCACCACCCTGGATGTGGCTTCATCGTAGCTGACACTTATAGTTAGGAAGAGATAGATGCTAGAACTCCAGACATATCAGACTTCAGATTCCATCAGCCATTGCTGGCATGAACAACAGCCAGAAACTGTGAGGGCAGCAGTCTTAAATGCCTGGAGTGCTTTACAAACAAATGACAGAATGAGCACAGCTTTTCCGACAACAAGATTTGTTGAAAGTGGAAAACAAAGGTAAAACATGAACACGAGAAGAGACCTGTTCAACAACTCTTCTGCTCATACAGTGGACAGTCAGACAAAGGGCAGCATCCTATTAGTGCCTTATGCACATGGAAGTGCAGCTTGCACACCATTATGGACAGGGAGCAGAGAGATATTCTCTAGCCCTCTGCAGTCCATCCAAAACCTTCCTCAGAAGCTGAACCCCAGGAAGGGCTGCAGTGATTACTGGTGGCAAAGAGGCAGGCAATGAAGGGGAATAGAAAGGAGAGTACACTATATCTGTGAGTTAACTGTAATTTCTCTCCCCCTCCAAGCTGATACCAACTGGGTTTTCATCATCTGAATTGCCTCCCCCTTCTTTCCCTCCTTATCAGTAAGCAGGGATCCTTCTCAAGACTTGATAGCTGCCAGAGAGCAGAGAACGTGACACTGCACGGGCTGAGCATTATGCTCCACCTGTTGGATATAGGATCACAGCCAAAGACATGAAGCCCTGGAGAGCTGCCATCAGGCTGTGTAACCTGGCTTTCACCACTTAATACTATCCACAACTTGACTTCAACATCCAAGACCCTTCACCACTGGCCATGTTAGCTGGGGGCAATGGAAGTTGTTAGGCAATACTTAACCAGATGGATCAAAGGTCTAACTTTGCATGAGTTAGTTTTCTATTACATTGTTTCCAGGTAGGGTTTGTTTATAAATATGCCTTAAACCCTTTCCAAAACTCCCCCACAAGGATGCCAATCTTATTTATTTATTCATTTATAATTAAAAAAAAGTTCAGCTGAAAACATAGTAAATAATGCATATTAAAACACAGATTTAATTAATTATACTTTAAAACATAAAACTGAAACAGTTCACCCACACACACATACACACACAAATAAAGAACAAATTAAAATATTAAATCATCCAAGCACATCCATAAAAACCATTGACAGATTGTCTGAACAGGATGGTCTTTGTCTGCCAGTAAAGGCAGGGAAGGAGATAGTCTAACTGCACTTTTCCATAAACTGGGAGCAGCCACCAAGAATCTTAGCTCTGAAAATACACAGAGCTTGGAAATATTATTTTGGCCTACAGCTCTCAGAATCTCTCAGCCAACATGAGCACTAACCATGGTGGCTTGGGGATTCTGGGAGTTATAATCCAAAAAACTAACTTTTTAAAAGCTCTAAGAAAACATTTTCACAATCTGCAAACAAAACATGAAAAGCCCTTTGTTACACATCTAACAAAGAAGGTATCTGCAGTCTTAAAGGAGTTTCTCCTGGGACCATGTCAAGAAGCTTCACAAAGGTTTTGATAAGGACAGCTCATCAGCCATATGGAGAGGCGGGATACAAATAAACCATCAATCACCATCATCATCATAATACCTTGTAATAATGCTCCAGCAAGATTCGGACAACTCCTTCCACGCTTTCAGCTTCCACTGGCTTCCTGGCAAATTGAAGCAGGTACTGCAGAGCATCTGCTGGTGAGGTTGCCTTGCACAGATCCACATGGAGTGCTGCTGACTTGCTTGGTTTGGTCAGTCGGAGTTTCTTCGCAGATATTTCTTCATGCTGCTGTTGCTGTAACAATAAATTGGGTTAGGCTGTGTTTATTCAAAGAAAGGAGACAGACAATGCCAAGCAATTCTCCCCCAGTTATTCTGTAGGAATTTCCTGTTTATTATAACACTCTTGGTCCTAATCCATTACAGGACCATACAAAATAGCAGCAAGGCATTCTTCTCTGCTACATCCTAGCAGATTTAGAAGAAAGCTCTTATAATAACGCAGACCAACATTTGCTATCTTTCAAGGCAGAAGACTGATTCTTCAAGATTACTCTCAAGAGAGACATTTGAAAAAAACAACAACACCTGATCTCCAAATCCTAAAGCAGCGACAGGCATGTTGCACCTCCAGATGTTGTTAGAACTCAAATTCCTCTCACCCCTCACAATATACTAGGATTGTTAGAAGCTACAGTTCAGCAACATTTGGAAGGTCACAAGCTGCCCAACCACATCCTATGACATCCAGTTCAGGGAGAGGATCACAAATTTCAGATTTTATTCATTTGTGGCAGACATTTAGAATGCATTCAGAACTATTCCCTGTCCAGGCAGCAGACAATCTAGAACAGGTATATGCTAAATCAGGATCTCCAGGGAGTTCTCTGTCTCTTTTGCAAAGGATTGGGAAGCATTTTTACTCCCACATGTTTAACAACCACAACCAAAAAAGGTTCCACCCAAGATTTTAAAAATGTCTGGAAAGAGAATATCGGCTGAACCTTGGGCAGCTATAACCCAGATTCTCCTCTCTCCAAGCAGGGCCCTTGAGCTTTCACAGGATCACAGATTTGGAAGGCATCTCCAAGATCCCCTAGTCCATCCCCCTGCCATGCAGGAATCATAGAATCATAGAAATGTAGAGTTGGAAGAGACCACAGGGGCCATCCAGACCAACCCCCTGCCATGCAGGAACACCCTCAAAGCACTCCCGACAGATGGCCTCTGCTTAAAAACCTCCAAGGAAGGAGACTCCACCACACTCCATGGAGGCAGCAGATTCCACTGCCGGACAGCCCTGACTGTCAGGAAGTTCTTCCTGAGGTTCAGGTGGAATCTCCTTTCCTGCAGCTTGAATCCATTGCTCCTTGTCCTGGTCTCTGGAGCAGCAGAAAACAAGTCCCCTCCTTCCTCTATGTGGCATCCCTTCAAATATTTAAACATGGCTATCATGTCCCCTCTTAACCTCCTCTTCTGCAGACTAAACATCCCCAGCTCTCTAAGTCTCTCCTCATAGGGCTTCATGGCTTCACCATTAATGGAATTCACCATTAAAGCACTCTTCAGATATGGCCAACTAAAATTCGTTTTAAAACCCCTGAAGAAGACGCTCCCACCCTCCAAAACAGCCTATTTCACTGTCAAAACCGCTCTTACAACAAAGAAGTTCTTCCTAATATTTAGGAGAAAGTTGTGTCAGCTTTTTTCAACACGAAAAACTGCTATGCCACCATCGCCATTTCCACACTACACTGTTCTAGCGCTATTATTCCACTTTCAACATCCTATGGGATTCTGGGGTTTGTAGTTGACTGAGGCCCCTCCCTAAACTGCAAACCCGACGATTCCATAGGATGTTGGAAGCGGAATAATAGCGCTATAACAGGCTAGTGCGGAAACCTGGCCTGTGGTTGCCTCTGCAGCCCCCTAGCCCCTGGAACGGGAAACACCAGCCCTTCCCTCCTACACTAGCTCGCACAGTTCCACCAAGGGTCTCCAGGACGCGTCCCCAAAGCCCCCTCTATCAAGGCCATCGGTTACCTGGACAACCACTTTACTGAACTCTTCATACACTCGCTTCTTTAAGTGCGCTGCCATGTTAGATTGCCTCATAAGCGCCCGAGTTTCGCTTATCAGCAAGGACTGGCCCTTCCCAGCCACCGTAGCCGCCTTTTCCTCGTCGGGAAACCAAAGAGGCTTCTTTGTCTCGAAGAATTGCGCGCAACCGTCACTTCCGGCTTCCGATTGAAGCACTTACACTCTTTTATGACTCCTCTATGGCCATTTCCGCACTACAGTGTTAAAGTGCTGCTATTCCATATCAACCTCGTATGGAATTCTGGGGTTTGTAGTTTAGGGAGGGGCACTTCGAATTCTCAGCCAAATTGCTCTTTGGTCTCAGTAAACTACAAACCCCAGAATTCCACAGGGCGTTGAAAGTGGAATAGCAGCACTTTAACACTGTAGTGCGGAAATGGCCTATTGATTTATGCACTGGGCCAGAATGGACGCTGTAAAATGAACTGTGCAGAAAACAAATACTCAGATAAAGTCAAGGTTAGGGAACCGCCTTCCATTTTAAAAGCTGACACAAAGCCTTGCGGCAATAAAAGGGGACCACCTTGTGCAAGTAGAAAAAGTCATTCTTTTTTGGGTAGCCCAAAGCCAAATATTAAGGGTCAGTAAGTGGCTTGAGCCCTGGGTTATCACTTTGGAGACCAGAGTGGGCATTGCTCGTTCAGCCATGGAAGCCCACCTTCGGCAGGTCACACTCTCTCAGCCTCAAAGGAGGCAAAGGCACCCCCATGCTGAACAGCTCTTACCGAGAAATCTCTGTGGCAAGTCTGTCTTAGGGTCACCATAAGTTGGAAGGGGTCACAACTATCGCAAAGAAAGCTTTAGTTCAGTTATTGTGTTGCTGGCTTCATAGGTAGCCTGACTGTATGTTTGTTTCAAGTACTCCTGCCCCGCATATGGAGAGTTTCAACTTCTGTACACAGCATCCCAGACACGCAGCATCCCAGACACGCAGCATCCCAGACACGCAGCATCCCAGATAGGCAGCATCCCAGATATGCAGCATCCCAGATACGCAGCATCCCAGATACGCAGCATCCCAGACACGCAGCATCCCAGATACGCAGCATCCCAGATAGGCAGCATCCCAGATACGCAGCATCCCAGATACGCAGCATCCCAGATAGGCAGCATCCCAGATAGGCAGCATCCCAGATACGCAGCATCCCAGATAGGCAGCATCCCAGATACGCAGCATCCCAGATACGCAGCATCCCAGATAGGCAGCATCCCAGATACGCAGCATCCCAGATAGGCAGCATCCCAGATAGGCAGCATCCGAGATACGCAGCATCCCAGATAGGCAGCATCCCAGATACGCAGCATCCCAGATACGCAGCATCCCAGATAGGCAGCATCCCAGATAGGCAGCATCCCAGACACGCAGCATCCCAGACACGCAGCATCCCAGATACGCAGCATCCCAGACTCTTAGGGCTGGAAGAGATGATAATGGGCCATCTAGCCCAGTCCCCTTCTGCCATTTAGGAACACACAACTCGAGTGTCAAGTGTTCCAAGAAACCAAGTGGGCAGAATCTCTCCTGGCCTGCTGGGAGCTGGACTGGGTCCCTTGTTTCTCCTGACAAACAGCTTCACTCTCCCTGCTAGCAGACGCTCTGCACAAGGAAGGCCGAGGCAGACATCCCTCTGGCTGGCGCGTGGCCCATGCTCCAGTGTGATGCGTGGTTAGAAAGACATTTGGACTGCACCCATTCAGTCACCTAGAATCATATCATAGAAATGTAGAGTTGGAAGAGACCACACAGGCCATCCAGTCCAACCCCCTTCTGCCATACAGGAACACCCTCAAAGCACTCCCGACAGACAGCCATCAAGCCTCTGCTTAAAAACCTCCAAAGAAGGAGACTTCACTACACTCCATGGAGGCAGCAGATTCCACTGCCGGACAGCCCTGACTGTCAGGAAGTTCTTCCTGAGGTTCAGGTGGAATCTCCTTTCCTGCAGCTTGAATCCATTGCTCCTTGTCCTGGTCTCCGGAGCAGCGGAAAACAAGCCCTCCCCCTCCTCTACGTGGCATCCCTTCAAATATTTAAACATGGCTATCATGTCCCCTCTTAACCTTCTCTTCTGTAGACTAAACATACCCAACTCTCTAAATCTATCCTCATAGGGCTTCATGGCTTCCAGGCCTCTCACCATTTTGGTCGCCCTCCTCTGGACTTGCTCCAGCTTGTCAATATCCTTCTTGAACTGGGGTGCCCAGAGCTGGACACAGGATTCAAGATGGGGTCTAACCAAAGCAGAGTAGAGTGGTACCAGTACCTCCCTCGATCTAGACACCATACTCCTATTGATGCAGCCAAGAATTGCATTGGCTTTCTTGGCTGCCGCATCACACTGCTGACTCATGTTCAGCTTGTGGTCTATGAAGACTCCTAGATCCCTTTCACACGTACTGCTGTCCAGCCACATGTCCCCCATCCTATATTTCTGTATTCCATTTTTTCTACCTAAGTGTAGGACCTTACACTTCTCTCTGTTGAATCTCATTTTGTTCGCCTTGGCCCAGCTCTCCAATCTATCCAGGTCGTTTTGAATTTTGATCCTGTCCTCTGGCGTAATAGCAACCCCTCCCAATTTGGTGTCATCTGCAAATTTGATGAGCATGCCCTCTACTTGCCAAGGCCAGGGTGCAGAGGGGCTGCTAAATGGCCTGATTTGGGATGATGGTGAAGGGCATGGAAGGGTTGGGTCAGAACTTAAGAAGAACCATAGTGAGTAAGAACAAAGGCCTCCCAGGTTGGCCATTGGCTCACCTTATGGTCAGCCATGTACCTCGGTGGGACCACCGGCAAGACATTGTGGCCACAGCCGCCTCCCTCTCACATTCCTCAGTGACTGGCATTCCAGAGGCACCCTGCCACTGGTACAGGAGGTGGCCCGTAGCCACCTGTAATGGGGAGCTGGAACTCTAAATACAATTTTTTTTAAGACTTGTAACCCCTTTGTGGTTAAACCAGAGATGAAGGCCAAGCGTGAGAGAGAAGGGACTTTTGCTGGTTGGGGTTCGGTCTAAGAAATGCTGGAGCGTCTTGTCTGTCTGAGTGGGACTAACTCTCTTTAAAGGGGGAGATTGTGATACTTGGTTTTGCTGTGCTTCTTTCTTCCAAACCAGCTGAGGCTGAGAGCCTTTTTTTGTTTTGTTTTTGTTTTATGATTCCTTCTCACTTGAAACCTTCCACTGCTTAATTCCAGCAGGAAAGATGTAGAGAGGATTCTTTTGTAAGAGAAAGACATTGCAAGTGAAAGCTTGATTATTAACATTTAAAATGTGCTTGTTTCGATGGCCATTTCCGCACCGGACTGTTATAGCGCGATTATCCCACTTTCAACAGCCTGTGGAATCCTGGGGTTTGCAGTTTTGGCCCCTCCCGAAACTGCAAACCCCAGGATTTCATAGGCTGTTGAAAGTGGGATAATCACGCTATAACAGTCCAGTGCGGAAATGGCTGATGTATATCCTGCTGCTTAAGACTACATAGAAGTTTGTGGCTGAAGTGGAATTTTAATCATAGGCTATTTCCGCACTATACTGTGATAGCACTATTATTCCACTTTGAACGTCCTGTGGAATTCTGGGGTTTGTAGTTTCCTGAGGCCCAAGAGCTCTCTGGCTGAGAATTCTAAAGCTCCCTCCCTCAACTGCAAAGCCCAGGATTCCATAGGATGGTGAAAGTGGAATAATAGTTCTATAACAGCCTAGTGCAGAAATGGCCCCCCAAAAGACCCTCTTCATCAGACTGAACATGCCCAGCTCCTTCAACCTTTCCTCATATGTTTTTCCCACCATATCTCTTTATCATCTTTCTTACCCTTCACGGAACCTACTCTGACTTGCCTATATCCTTCATAAAATGAGATGCCCAGAACTGAACACAGTGCTCCAGATGAGGCCTGACCAGCACAGAATATAGCGGAACTATTAGTGGGACTGTTGACAGTGAGTCCAAGGAAAGAGGTAAACTGAGGTGAAAAATTGTGGGGGGGTTATGTCTCCCAATTGCTAGTACACCCCCTCAACCACAAGTCCTCTACATGCATGTCAGAAATAGCTGATAAGACTCATAAAACAATTTAACACAGGATCGGCTGAAGCATCAGATGTTTATTTAGAAGAAAACGTCTCTGCAGAGTCGGGTGCCCTCCAAGAGAGAAGACACCCCCATCATGGAACAGTTCACATTTTATCCTATTGCCCGACACACATTTTCCCTCCCCTTGGACAGAACCCAAAAGTTACAGCTGCCTCTTTACTAAACAATGCCAACTTTCTATCTTTGACTTTATCAACTCCTTACAGCCCTGTTGACCTTCAGTCTGCAGAAGCGGGTTCCTCTTGAAAGAGGAATACATGCACCCCACCATTGAATACCTTATCTCTATCTGTCTGGTTCTTTTGCTCCTGACAATTCAAGGCCTTCCTTCAGCTGCCAGTTCTAAAAATATGCCTCTTAGACTTTATTGTATTACAAAAGCTCAAATATAAAACATACCAAAATATATGTGCAAGCATATCTAAAATGTGTCATACCTATAAGCTAATACATATATGTTAATAATACTGCAGAAACTAAAATATATTTTATTTCTCTCAATGCAGAAAACTAGGGTGTAGTAAAAAAGAAAGATGTAGCATAGAGCCTCTTCCTGATGTGCTAGCCTTCTACAAGCAGGGAGGCTTGTGATGTGAAGGCATGCTAAAAATGCTATCCTTCACCTTTCTGAACTGATACCAACCATTAATGTTGTCGTCTCATTTGAAAACAAATTTCACCTTCTATATTACTGGTAGAATGGCTCAAAGTTTGGGTGTGTTTAAATTTTAGACCAGACAAGCAGACTTATAGCGGTATTGTGCTCCCTTCAAACAGTTTCATATTCAGATTAGGCTGTGTGGGCAGTGTTAGCACACCTGTGGGGCATCTACCTTAGTTAAGTGTCCCAGTATATAAATACCTCTCATGTCAATACTGTAATCGTAATTATTTGTTCAATGTTGGTGACTTTCCTTATTGTCTAACCGACCACCTCCAATGTGGGTTCTCATTGAATAGATTTTATTTGTGTGGTGTGTGTGTTCTGTGCTTTCGTCTCTGAGTGTCCCTATTCTACATATGGGCAACTTGTGACCCTCCAGATGTTGCTGGACTACAACTTCTGTCAGCCTGAGCCAACATAGCCAATGATCAGGAAAGCTGGGAGCTGAAGTCCAACAAAATATGGAAAGCTGTTACTGCAGGTTAGATCTACTTGGAGATACCCCTAGATATCACTTTGATATCAATAATTTGGCTCTCTTCTACCACCCCTCTCCATGTGTTTGAGAGGCCCCCAAACAAGTACAGACTAGGCGCAGCCACTAATTGCTGAACATTCCATTCTCCACCCAGGCAGGCCAGAAATAACCAGATCCTTGCTTTAGGAGACCTCTTGCAAACACCCTCGTTATGTATGCACACTGTTTACAAAGGACTCCCTGCCCCGAGCAGGCACCCTGGCAAGCTGGATACTCAACTGCCAAGCACTCTGCATTTGCATACTGGCCAACTCTTTGTTGATTCAGACTTAACTCAATCATGCTAAATTCTGACCTTTCCAAAGCTTAGTCCCGCTCCTAAAACACATTGTTTTCCCCAAGTACGGCATAGCCTGCAGTTACATTTCTCCCTATAAAAACCCCTGATTCCGAGACCTTCCTCGGATCACTCCTGAGTTCCATCCAGCCTTGCCGCCACTTTGCTTGGCGAGCTTCCCCTCAGCTCCAGTAGCTGAGACTGCTCAACCTCGGATCGCTCCCGAGTTCCAGACCGTCTTGCTGCCGCTTTGCCCGGCGAACTTCCCCTCAGCGCCACGTGCTGAGCTACATCGCACCCCAGCATCGCTCTCTATCTTCTCTTCAGACTCCAGGAACAGGTTCCGTATCACCCGAATCAACTATCCCTCTCAAAAATCCCGCTATCCAACTCAAACCTTTATTTTCCTTAGTTATTTGTGTGTGTGTGCTGCTTACATTGTGTGCCTGTATTTAATAAAGATCATTCATAATTTCCAACACGGTTTGCTTCTTGACTTGGCCTGACCCCGTAAACATTGGGTTACAAGATCCTGCTGTGTTACCCTGCCTCTCGTTTTGCCAGCAGTGCTCTAAGCTAATTTTCCCCAAAGTGTGTTGTTGTTTGGTTATTTAGGTGTCCCTCCCGGGACCCCCAGTAAACAGGGTGACAGAGCGACATTTTACTCATGTCCGCTCTAGTTTTCAGTCAAGATCCTGCTTACTTATGACATAGCATAAAATTAAGCCAGTATGGTATGCTGGAGTTACTGAATTTCCCTGTTACACAACCTATCAAGCAACCAGAGGTATGGCCATAAATTATTCCAGCTCCCTACTCAAGGAGCACACAGAATCTGGTAGGCAGCACATGCAATTGCCCAGTGGTTTACACTGACATAACAAGACTTGCACAGCCCTGAGTAGAGGAACCTTCCCTCTTGGCAGCTCCAAGCAGACTGTGAAACCCTTTAAAAACCCACCTCTGGTCCTCCTCCACCAGTCACCGCTGGCCAGATAAGGATGGATTGCAGCCCAATTTCTCAGCACGATGAACCCTTTTCCAGTGCTATCCCACATACAAAGAAGGAGATGGATGAGACAGAAGAAGTATAGGGCCATCATGCCAAGACACCCATCCTTTTCCTCTCCTTTCTCTTCCCTGGTTTGGATACTGGGTGCCCGTCCTCTCCATCATGCCTTGCCCCCCTCCCCACAGACACACACATACACACACATTTTGATATTTGTGATTGTTCCACTTTTGTGAGGGTCCTGCACCCCTAACCTTAGCAAACATGCAGGGCCAATTGTACATACAAAATTAATGCAGCCCTGCCAAGAAATATAAACCCTGCCCTTTTTCAAACAAGAAATCCAAACCAAAAGTTTACTTATATAAGCCTCCTGAACTGATTGGTCTGAACTTTGGTAAGTTTCATCCCTTCAAAAGGGATATCTGTGCCTGCCTATCATGTCAAAAAACCAAAAAAAAATGGCATTTGTCCATTGATTTCCCATTGACAGGAACTTTGGATTTTACAAAGTGAGGTTCTGATTCAGACCAACGTAACCCAAGTGGACTCATACGATCCAAATTCTGTGTTCTGTTTGAGCAAGAGCTCTCACTCTCATTTCATCTACCTGAGAATAATTCTTATTGGCATAATCAAGATTTATTTATTTCTCAGCAGGTTATGTCTGTTACGAAGGGCCGCAGAGACTCTCTTGTGCTATGTTTGCCATCAAATGAATGCTGTCAACATGCAATAAAATTATAGGTTTGATGCCAAATCTGTATTCTCACGGTGATAAGGTGGGTCACGAAGAAGATGGGTTTTAGAATTCTTGCAAGGGTCATGAGCTAATGGGAACAGCTATCAGGTGACAGAGAAGGGGGTAATTTGTAGGGATGGGCCAACCGAATCCTCAAATCCTCGGCAAGGATTCGAGATTCGCGAATCCGAATCCCTGCACCAAAATAGGCGAACTGAATCTTTCAAATTCACCAACCAAATAGTTTCTTGGAGACCAGGACACCTGAAAAGCTGGGAAACTAGACACACAAGGGGAGATGGCACATAGCTAAGTTTTTCCCTTGGAGTAATAATGGCCTTTGCCAACAATTTCAGAAATTACATCTGGGGTTGTATTCTAAGATATTTAAATTGAACATTTAATAATTAACTTCAGCACTTGACTAGAAGGTACAGGCTTGAGATTTCAAGGACAGCTGAAAGATTCCTTTGCAGAGCTCCCTTGCAAAACTGTTTCAGACACAATTCTGGGATTTGGAGTTGTACAAGGTGTCACAGCCTTCTCTGCCAAAGTGTGCTGGTGCATCATCAAACTACCAACCCCAGGATGCCAGAAGGAGCGATGCAAAGAAAAGCCAGTTTTGACGTGGACTATCTCTGTACTGTAGTATGTGGCCCTGTTTACACAGGCAGGAAAATGTGGGATTAATCCACTTTTACCTGCCTGTGTAGAAAAGGCCTTCATGTCATTTTCAATATGGGGAGGTCCTGAGGCAAAACTATGACAATTGTCTTGGCCAGATTTCTTCAGAGGGAGGTTTACCTTTGCCTAGGCTTTTGCTGAGGCTGTGTGAGTGTGTCTTGCCCAAGATTATCCTTCCTTCCCTTGCTTTTTAAACCCTTTTCTTAAAAGGGATCTGAAAGATTCAAGATTTGTGAGATTTATGGATTCCCAGAACCTTCCAGGGATTTGGATCCGGATCCGGATTCAGAAAATTCTGGATTCATCCCATTCATCCCTAGTAATTTGCAGTTAGCTGCACACTTTAGCTTGACAGTTTGATGCTGGTGAAAGAAATGAAGGCTGAGAACAGACCAGAAGAGTAAATTTTCTGTTATTTACCTGCTTGCATAGTTCTCATACCTGGTGTGGTGGAGGTGGGTTATACTTACCATACTTTGATTTTCTTCATTTGCCTCTGCATTACAAGTTGAGCATCCCTAACCTGGAAGTCCAAAATCTGAAAACTTCCAAAAACTGAAACTTTTTACTGCCTGCTGCCTGCTTCTGCCTTTGAGGTGATGACTGTGGCACTCCTGCTCATTCGTCTTTCAGATCCTCAGGGCCTTTCCCACCTACATTGTTCTAGTGCTATTATTGCACTTTCAACATCCTGTGGAGTTCTGGAGTTTGTAGTTTACTGAGGCCAAAGAGCTCTCTGGCTGAAAATTCTAAATGCCTCTCCCTAAACTGCAAACCCAGTAAAGTAAATTTTAGTGTATTTGACTAAAAGCCATTACAAATATAGTTAAAACCATAAAACCAGTATAAAATATATTAATATCATCACTGTCATATAATCTAAAAGACAAAACAGAGGTAGACTGGGACTTGATTTTTCCCATATTGGAGACAAGATGGGGGAACATGGCTACCACAGGGTTAAAGGGGTAGCTAAGGTATGTATTAAGATATGTTGAGGTTTATATATAGTTAAGAAAGACCTAGAGAGAGGAAAAGTGAAATTTAGCGAAAGCATAATAAGGTAAACAAGCAGAGTATCAGGAAAAGGATTATAGGAGTACCGGGGGACAGAAAAATCTAAGAAAGAACCAACTAGCATAGAGAAAAGATAATAAGGGAAGATGTGTGTGTGTTTTTTCTTCTTTTTTTCGGTTTGTGGTTTTTTTTCTTTTTCTTTGGGGTTAAATGTATTTTATGTATTTTATTATTATTCAGATTGTATATTTGAAATGTGAACAATATGGATTGGTTGAAATTCGATGTGGAAAAGTTCAATAAAAAGATTTGAAAATCAATAAAATATATATACATATATCCATATAAATATTAAATCAGAGAGTCCCCGGCACAGTCTATGGCAATCTCTTTCAAATAGTTTGCATGAATGCTTTTAGCAGCTTTGGCAAATAAAGCTGTTTTATATTTAACCAGTGGATCACAATCTGAGAGCAACCAGCAAAGTTTTATGTAGGGAGTCTCACCTTGCAAGGGAGCCAGAATACATCCCAAAAATCTCTTTTGAGGATTTTGATAAAGTGGGCAGAAAAATAGGTAGTGTATGATGTCCTCTACCTCCCCCATGCCACAAATGCAGATCCTTAAGTGTCTTGGAATGTTACTACATCTGCCATCAAAAACAGATGTTGGCATAATTTGAAGACACAGTTCCGTGAATGCTGTTCTCAAAGAGGGAAAAGTGAGTGTATGTAGGTGCTGAGCTCTCAGATGGTTAGGTTTCACCATATGATACCAGGCTGAAAACTTTGATCTTTTAATTACACTTAGGTCCTGCTCATTATCCAGTTTATAAATATAGTCCCTCACTTTAGTTTTAAATCCCTCAAAAACAAACATATCTGTTGAGAGACACTTGGTTATTAGCAGGTCCTGGACTAGCTTAGCCCAGCCATTGCTCAGCTAAGCACAGCTTAGGCAGACGATCATCTGTCATGTCTAGGACCCTTTTATAATACGTAAAAATTGCCAACTCAGACCTTGCTTTTACAGATGGCACACCTAATTCTGTTCTGAGGAATGCAGCTGGAGTTCCTGGTGGTACTGCCAGCAAAGATCTAAAAAATTTATTCTGGAAGACTTCCAGGTCATTCAGATTCCTATGATTTACCCCCCAAATCTCTACACCATATAGCATTTGGGCCAGTATTTTCCCTGAATACACTTTCAGAGTTGGGAGCACCAATTTCCAACTGCAAACCCCAGGATTCCATAGAATGTTGAAAGTGGAATAATAGTACTATAACAGTGTAGTGTGGAAAGGCCCTCAGTCTCTCTCCATCCTCATGTCCCATACACAACACAAGTAGCGAACCAAGGAGATGCGAGGCTAGGGAGAGATGTGAGGATCTGTGAAATGGTGGGAATCTAAGCATAGTGTTTAGTGCAAACTCATGCCTCCAACCATTTCACAGATCCTCCTGTCTCTGTCCAGCCTCATATATCATTCTTTCACTACTTCCATATGAGACGCAATGCTGGAGAGAAACTGAGGATCTGAGAGACTGAGGCTATAAGGGACCTGATAACCATATACGAACAAACAAAAAACAACAGTACTATACAGGAGGTCTCCGGGCAACTCTGCCAACTGGCTCATTTCTGCCTTCAAGATGGAGTGCTCCTGCTCATTTGTTGGAGGGCTCCCTGGTGATCTCCTGTACAACACTGTATTTTATGCATATGCAAATACAGGTATTCCAAAAATTGAAATACAAAACACTTCTGGTCCCAAGCATTTCAGATGAGGGGTGTTGAACCTGTATATAACTTGTGGGAGTCCATCCTCCGTTGGAATTACCCTGAGGATGCTCTCCTGCATAGGAGCCCCATAGCAAGCCCTGGGTAATTTTATTGCCAGCCAGGGATAGTCTGGGTAGAAATAATTGTTAAGGGACTTGGTTCTCCCATTGACCAGAAGGAGATGCTGGATTGCATCACTGAAAAGGCTGGAATGCTTCTCTGTTGTATGCTGTCTGTGGCATCTTTTACCACTAATGAAGATCATCCTACAGCAGTGATGTGTCAGTGTTCAATACCCAATGGAGTTTTGGGGAGATCTGGAATTAAATCCAGTTCCAGAACAAAACACTTGTTAACATATATTTTACAGTCGGATTACAAACCAATTTAGGCAGAAACCACTTTAAGCATTGCACGTGTGGTACTGGGAACTGTCAAGTCAAGAATGTGGCATTACATTCTTTAAAGACTCAAGCCAAAACTTAATTCTAAATTCAATAATATTAAAAGTACAATAGAGAAAAGATTTTTTATTTTAAAGAGGGCAAAGGCAGCGTGGTAAGTCCCATACCTTATTTGTGAGAAACAAGACACGTTTAAGTTTAAGCTTAGTTAGATACTTTTCTCCATAACTGCAAATGTAGTGGCTGGGTCCCAAAACCACTCTGTACATGCTCAGTAACATCCTCTTCATCATTATTATTTTAAGGTTAAAACACAAGAATGAAAACATGGTCTGGGACTATACTGCACCTTCAATAAAGCTAAACCACTAAACTTAGGGATGCTAAAATGATGCTAGTATTTAACTAGTCAATACCCAGTAAAATTGAATTTTGTCTATAACTTTGCATTAGGACTTTATAAAGTCAGTAAACACTATCTTCTATCATACTGCTGCTTCTTATTTCTTCAGTTTTGTCACAGATGAACAAATGGCTGAAAAATTTAATGTACTTAAGGTCTTTGAATGAAAATAGAAATTCCAGTTTAGTGTAACAGGCATGACACACTTCAGTGGAAGACAATAATCATGGCATAGCTTAAAAGTAAACACTAGCTCACCCAAGGCATGTGATTTGTTCAAATATTGCTAAAGAACAAGAATTCTAAACGCACAGCCACTTTGAGTATCTAAAATAAGTATGTAGGTTATAATCCAATATAGATTTACTTGGTGGTAAGTCCCATGGAACTCAGCAGAGACTGAGCTCAGCGGGACTTCTGAGTATTATATATATGCCTAGGAGTGCATGACTAATTCAGTAGATATGTCAGGTTCTGAAGTCAATATGGCTGTTCTCATGCCACAAAGGTAAGTAAGAAGGGTTGTAACAGCCTGGGCTGATCTTGTGTGGACATTATCTTCAAAATTAGTCAGGCAGGGCTACAGGCATTACAGGGACATGGTGGTTCTGGAGAGCTGCTTTGGTCAGACTCAACCTGGAATCTTCTGTCCGGTTCTGGGCATCACAGTTCAGGAAGGATATTGACAACCTGGAATGTGTCCACAAGAAGGCAACCAAAATGGTAGAAGGCCTGAAAAATTGGGAGTATGGTAGCTGGGTATGTTTAGCCTGGAGAAGAGCAGGTTAAGAGGCAACAAGATAGCTATGTTTAGCTAACTAAACATATGGAGAACGGAGCAAGCTTGTTTTCTGCTACTCCAGAGACTAGCACATGGAGCAATAGCTTCAAACTTCAGGAAAAGAGATTCCATCTAAACATTAGGAAGAACTTCCTGATGGTTGGAACAGTTTGACTGTGGAATGCGCTGCCTGGGAGTGTGGTGAGGTCTCCTTCTTTGGAGGTTTTTAAACAGAGGCTGATGGACATCTGTCAGGAGTGCTTTGATGGTGTGTTCCTGCATGGCAGCTGGTTGGACTCGTGGCTCTTGTGGTCTCTTCCAACTCTGTGGTTCTTCAAACTAAAAATATTTTTGGAGTTCCCTAATAATACATTCAAAGCACCAAGGAGATGTCTTCTATAAACTGCTGTATATGTGATATGCAACAAAAAAAAGTCTGTTTTCAGACCATTCATGTCTTCTCAAGCATGTTAGCCATGTTGCTCTTGTTGAGAATGCGGTTCATGCAGAGAAGTGGGAGGAGATCTACAGCCCCAAATAATATTTGATCGCCATACATCACAAATCCAGGCCACCAGAAGTCTGTCCCCTCTGAGCTGCCCTAGAATGACTTTTGCTACAGAGATACAATCCGGACAGAGCTTACAGAATAAGTCACTCAAGAGACACGCAATATTTCCCTAAGCAAGTCCAACTGATAGTGGAGATATCTCTGTCCTCTAAATATGACAATTCTTCCAGCCTTCAGTACAAGTGAAATTGTCCTCTCAATTTTCCAGTAGAGTTAGAACAATGTCTAGAAAGGTGATGATATGTTGGCATCCAAAGTGCAACATCACAAGGCCATTTATTTTAATAGACCAAAATATTGGGTTTTGGCTACCACCAAGTGAAGAGAAATTTGTAGAAAAAGTCATTGGATTTGAAGCGGAAGCCTTTCTCCATCGTATAGGCCTGGAAAGAGATCTTGTAACCTTTGGCTTCTATGTCCATTTTGATGCAGTCCAGTAAGTCAGAGATGCTTGGCGAGGCCTTCCAGGGACCAAACATCACCACTGATTTCTTGTAAGTGTCCAAATTGTTGAGGACGTCATGGCACCTGACAACGTCATCCTCAGTTTTCATCACACACACCACGACGCTGGATTGACGGGCAGCCACCGCTTCAGCCCTGGCTATGCGGATCATCAACTCAATGTTCTCCGTGTAGCTGGGAACCCGAGCTAGGAACTGTTTTCTGGCCACCAGCTCACCAAAGATCTGAGGGGAATCCTCCAGCTGTTTGATCAGTGGCTCAATCTCATAAAAGAGGGCTTCCTTGTACACATCCTGGACACACTGATTGGACACCTGGTTGCTGCGTAGGTATTCCAAGATGTATTTAAAATAAGTCCCAGGCCGGTCAATGAAGTACCTCCCTTCTGAATCAGTGCGAGGTTTGGACTGGCCATTGGCAAACATCTCGGCCAGCTTGGAACCAGGATATTTCTTCAGGGTGCTCAAGGTGGTTGTGAACATCTCTCCCCCAACATTCAACTCTACGATTTGTGACTGCATAAGAAAGAAATGAAGGAGGGAGTATTAAAGATTACACTTCTCAGAATTAAGTACAGGCAGCCCTCTGCATTTACAGGTTTCACTTTTGCAGATTTGATTATTCATGGATTATTTGCTGTCACCTCTGCTGCCTCCTTATGCCACTGCAAGCCTCGTGAGACTGAGAAACTGCAAACAAGGCTTGTAAGTCCTTATTTAAAAAATGGTGTGGGGCAGCGGTGGAGGTGGCAGGAAATCCCACCAGCCAGCCACTTCTGCCTTGTGAAGGAACCCTCATGCCTCAAAGGAATCCACGGTGGGTTGAATATGGTGATCGTACTTTTTTGTGTGTTAAATGTGGTTTGGGAGGACCTAGAGTTATTCATGTTTTTTCCACTTTCACAGGGATCCTGTGCCCCTAACCTAGCAAATAGGGAGGGATGACTGTATAGAGAGGATAGGGAGAATTCTAAACTGAGAAAAAATGGTGCAGCTACTTTGAGTGGCAAATTCCTTTTCTCCTGGAAATTGACCGTTATTTAATTTACTGTGCAATAATGGATCGCTTTCTCTTGGGACATCTTGGGACAAAGCTGGGAGGAAGGCTAAATTGGTGATTTAGATCACAGGCGATGACATTTTATGGCATGTACATGTGACTGATCAATGCACACGTCCATGTGTTGTTATGTAAGTGGAATCATCACACGTGCTGACTTTCACACGGGCTTCATGCCATTTCCTATAATTGCATATTTTAAATAAACAAATTTGTCTAAAATGGAATAACCAAAGCATTGCCGCCTTGAGGTGAACTATGCTTAAAGAAAAAGTTCAAAAGTTTGTAAGTCTATAGTTTAAGCATCATGTTGCACAGAATCTCAGGAATCGTGGTTAATGAGGATACTGAAAACTGTATTCGTCCCCAACTCCTCACAAAGCCGTCACTGGACAGTTAAAGTGGACTGTAGTGTTAACTGATTGGGGTAAACGATGTGGTTGTGTCCTTTCAAGTCGTCTCCAACTTATGGCAACCCTCGGGCAAACCGATCACAGGGTTTTCTGAAGCTGAGAACGTGTGGCACACCTAAGGTCACCCAGTGGCCAATTGCATGTCCCTCTACCCCAGTCAGAGAGGCAGTGTGGTGTAATGGTTTGAGCACTGAACTACAACTCTGGAGACAAGGGTTTGAATCCCCACTTGGCCACGGAAACATAGGTGATCTTGGGCAAGTCACACTCTCTCAGCCTCAGAGGAAAGCAAAGGCAAATCCCCTCTGAACAAATTCTGCCACAAACCCCTGTGATATGTTTGCCCTAAAGTTGCCATAAGTCAAAAACAATTTGAAGGCATGCAACAACAACTATTTAGAAATACAACAATGTATAAATTAAATAAATAAATAAATAAATAAAAATAAATAAAATAAAACAATAAATAAAACAATTTATAAATAAAGAAGGGGACAGACGGAGTTACCATTGGAATGCAAAGTCAGCAAACAAAAGAGTTCTAGGCATGAACAATTTTCAGTGTCTCACTCTCTGCAATGCTAGACATTTGGGAACTGAAGGAAAATTTTATGAGGGGGCAATATGCTTATTTGGGGAGGACAATGTCTTCATTGTACCTCTCTCTCGTGTAGCTACACTCCAGCAAACTGGATTTTCCCCCCTTAGCAACCCTGAGAAACCCATGTCTTTTTTTCACTCACCGTTTGGAGACTGTTCGCATTTTGTTTTGCAAAAGATTTTGATTCTGAGGAAATGCTCATCTTTCCCTCTGTCCCTTTGGGAAGAAAGCCAGAGAAATCCACAGCTTGGTAGACAGGGTGGTGGCGGAGGTTAGTGGGTTTGCCTTACTTTCCTGCGATCTCTTTTTTTTTTCCAGCTGCCAGAGAGAACACTCACACGCCTGCAGGTGCTGGCCTGCTCCCACTCTGCAGCCCTCTCCTCTGATTCGGCCACAGGTTCCAAGCGCATGAGAGAGTCTGCTGCAGGCGGAAGTGTTTCTCACCCTGCCCTCTCTCTTCTGACGAGCCTTTTGGGAGAGAGAAGGCAGCCTTGTCGTGGGAGGGACAGTGGCCGTGCAGCATTTTCAGTATTCCTTCTCCCCCACCCACCCACCTAACGCGCACACACACACACACACACACACACACTGGTCAATTGTGACTAACACCAGGCTAAGAAATCAGTTCCTCCTATTCTCTGCTCTCTACCCTGCCTCTGGCTCACAACTCAGTTGTCATTGCCTTCAGCACCACCTTTGTGTGACTGTCATTTGCTGAACCGGTTACACCCTGATTCCAGGGTTTAGCCTGGCTTACTTTTGTCCTTTGTCCTTTTTTTTAAAGGAACAGTATGCAGGGACGGTATTCCAGCAGGCCTGTCCAGTCAATGTTTAACTAGGAATTTTAAAATTGTGTATTACAAATGTTTTCATGTATTTTTAGCTGTATTTTAACTTATAAAGTACCCCACCTCATGCCATGGGAAAATAATAATAATAATAATAATAATAATAATAATAATAATAATAATAATTGCTGTTGTTATATTACTACTACCACTACTATGCACTCACTTGAGGAAGAGCCATAACTCAGCAGAATTATAGAGCACAAGGAATTTTCCTGGGCATGACCCAGGCATGGTGTATTCACACTATGAAATTGATATTATTTATTTATTTATTTATTTGTATCCCGCCTCTCCATGTGGATCGAGGCGGCGGACAACTTACAAATAGCATGTATTTTGAAACATTTCTGTACATGCCCCCAACAAGCTGGGTACTAATTTTACCAACCTGCGAAAGGATGGAAGGCTGAGTCAGGATCGAACTCACAACCTTGTGGCTTGTGGCTTGCAGTACTGGCATTTAACCACTGTGCCACATGGCTCTATCCTATGGAATCTTGGGATTTGTAGTTTGGCGAGGGCTTTATTGAGAGCCAGTGTAGTGTCGTGGTTTGCACATTGGACTACAACGCTGGAGACCAAGGTTCAATTCCCCACTCAGCCATGGAAACGTGACCTTGGCCAACTCACACACTCTCGGCCCCAGAAAACCTCCTGACAGGTTCGCCTTAGGGTTGCCATAAGTTGGAAGGAACATGTAGGCACAGAACAACAACCTGGGCTTTATTATTCTCTGCTAGAGAGCTCTAGCGCCATAGTTCAGGGCAATGGACTGTTGCAGTTTGACATGTTTATCTCTGGTTATATCTAAATAGCTCTGTTCCCAAAACATCCTTACTTGTGGTTTTCCCCAGTCTCTCCTAACATGAAATACACCATAGTGAAAGGTGGCCTTTGGATTACAACAAAGTGGCAACTAGCAGTACTTGCGCTGGATACAAAGCAACCCATTTTCCAATGGTACATACAAAAGTAAACACAGCAGTTAGCAAGGAATACACATTCAACAGGTTAGTATTTTGGTGGCAGGGAGCTTAGCTTAGCTTAGGCTATTTCCGCACTAGACTGTTATCGTGCTATTATTCCACTTTCAACATCCTACGAAATCCTGGGGTTTGCAGTTTAGGGAGGGGCCTCTACAAAACCTCAAAGACCCCTCCCTAAACTGCAAGACCCAGGGTTCCATAGGATGTGGAAAGTGGAATAATAGCACTGTAACAGTCTAGTGTGGAAATGGCTTATAGCGACCTGACACCTATGTCTGACCTATGACACATCCGAAGGTGACAGGCAGGAGAGCCAGGTGTGGAATGGCTCAGCTCTGGAACACATTCCTAAGTATTGTTTGTCAAGGCAAGTCCTCGCTCACCTCACCAAGAATCTGATAACACACCTTCAGCAATGGAAGGAAACACCCTGGATTCCTGACTTTTATCGTGGTAGAAAAACCTCAGCGATGAACCCTATCCCAGAGCCAAAGGGAAAATGTGCCATGCTTCTCAATCGTAAGGCCGATTGTGTACCGGTAACAACCTTATTCTCAAGGGGAAACCTCAACCACACCCCTCTTTGTAGTCAGTATTATATTGGTGTTCACTGAATAACTGAAGCCTGGACCAACTTTTGAAGTAAAGGGTGTTTCCTGAAATCATCACAATGTCATAGAATCATAGGGTTGGAAGAGACTGCAAGGGTCATCGAGACCAACCCCGTTCTGCCATGCAGGAGTACACCACCTGTGACGTCTGTGTTCACTGCTCTGCATCTTCTCCAATAAATCTGCTGTGCAAGTTTATTGATCTTGTGTATGAGTCTGATTCTGACAGAAAAGACAGAAGTGACAAATATTCCCAAAGTCGCTAAGGTTAAACTGTTCAGTTTTACATGAGAGATAAGTGAGTGCATATTTTCTCTACTGCAGGTCAGGATGACCACCAGGTCACCATAGCTATTATCTGTCAGGAGCCCTGGTGGTGCAGTGGTTAAATGCCAGTACTGCAAGCCACAAGGTTGTGAGTTCGATCCTGCCCGGCTCCAAGGTTGACTCAGCCTTCCATCCTTTCGCAGGTCGTTAAAATGAGTACCCAGCTTGTTGGGGGCACATATAGAAATGTTTTGAAATACATGCTATTTATAAGTTGTTCGCTGCCTCAATCCATATGGAGAGGCAGGATACAAATAAAAAAATAAGATAAAATAAAAAAATTTGTCTCCTCTAGTGAATGTTATGAGAACAGCAACTTAGGAATGTACACCTGCTGCATCCTCACTACAAACCTGTTAGGAAAGTTACTAACAGTTATGCATATTCTATCTACACACTAAACCATAATCCCCCTCATATGGAGGGCAATCCCGACACCATCAAAGCATTCCCAACAGACGGCCATCCAGGCTCTGTTTAGAAACCTCCAAAGAAGGAGACTCCACCACACTCTGAAGCATTGATGCTAAATATTCCTACAAAAATATGTGAAAAAGTTATTAATGGGAAGAGCACACAGAAGAACTACTTTAAGCAGAGAAATACTGAAATTTACGTAGTGAATTTAGGAATGCTTGAAAAAAATTAAAAACTTAGAACAATACATTGTTGCTGTTGTGTGCTTTCAAGTCATTTCCAACTTACAGTGACACTATCATGGTTTTCCCCCCCAAGATTCATTCATTCATTCATTCATTCATTCATTCATTCATTCATTCATTCAGGGTGTCATTGCCTTCCTCTGAAACTGAGAGACTGTAACTTCCCCAAGGTTTCCATGGCTGAGCAGGGATTCCAACCCTGGTCTCCCAGAGTCCTTAGCCCAGTACTCAAACCACAGGCTCTCACATCAAGGTTCTGTGTATGTCCATAGCACATGCAGCATAGATATGGCAGGAGAAGGAATTCTTCTTCTTTGCCCCCTAAGAATTCTGCTCCCTCAATTGAATTTTCCTTCAGCCCCCAACAGAGATGTATCTAGCATAAACTGAGCTTAGAGCATGCGTGGAAGTTGCGCGCCTATCTCTGGGCCGCCACCTCCTCCTTCTCTGCCACTTCTGGCACTGCTTTTTTGTGTCCCCACATTGTCGGCATCCAGGGCACGTGCCCTACTTTCCCCAGCCCAGATATGCCTCTGGCCCCCATTTTTCTAGCACTGCAGAAAGTGAGATGCTGAAAATCATTCCTGGCTAAAATTCTTTTATTTGCACTGTTCTCGTTCCCTTGGTCACTTTGCCTGGCTCCTTTTCTTTGGATGCCTCAACTACCTCTCTAATTGCTCAATCGAAGTTTTAAATGATTATCATGCTACCATTTTGAAAAGGAAGGAAAATTCCATGCAGTGGGGCAGAATTCTCATTTGGGAGGGCAACGTCTTCATTTTACACAGACACACCAATAGCTGCACCCTGACAAGCAGCACGATTGACAATCAATATAGACCTGGAGTATGGAGTATTCAGGTTGCTGAGTTAGCCCAAATGGCCAGACTAACGTGGCTTTTAAAGGGTAAGTCAAGTGAAGATTTTCTGAAAGACCGAGAATCATTTATAGACTTTTTGAGTCATAAGAAATCTAACAATGCAATAAACGCTGACAATGGTTGCTAGGAATTCTAGTGGGATTACAGTGGCCCCTTGTTTTTGTAAGGTTTTGGGGTGCAGGACCCCTACAAAAGTGGAAAAACCACAAATAACTCTCCCCCCATGCTCTGCTTCCCGTTCCCTTCCAGGGCTTCCCATTCCCTTCCAGGGCTCCCACCCATTCTCTTGTATTTTGCTTCAGTGCACATTCTCCACACCGGGGCAAAATGCATGGGAATGGGAGCAGGGAACTGTTACCCTGGGTTCTGGGGTCTAGTGGGGGACACCTCAATGTGCTCCAAATAATGGGGAATGGGAATTAGCCAAAGCACAAGCTGTAGCACTACAAGAGGCAGAGTAACCTAGTGAGATCTTTTTACCCAAAGTTTACGGGGTCAGGCCAAACCAAAAACCAAGCAGAATTGTCTAATAAATTATTTTATTGAGGGGAATTCACTCATGCATGCACACAAGATACACACAATCACACATTCACACAAGAGCTAGGTGAAAGAGAAAGGGAGGAAAAATTATAGAGAGGCTGAGAGATTTGGGGGGATTTATAATTTCCAGTCCAGAAGGGTAGTGAAGAGCAGAAATGTATTTTGGCTTAGGTAGAACCTAAGGACAGTTCTCATTCAGGAGCCAAACAGACAGAGTGATGGGTAGACCTTCAAGAGACTGCACTGGGCATCCTGAAACCAAGGGTATTTGTACCCTGAAAATGGCTTGTGGCTGTGAAGATTCCAGATGCAAGACAAAGGGAACCTGTTGTGGACTTTCGCCTGTTGATGAGCTTATTGCTTTGATTGACAAAGACATGATGGGGTTGTAACTCTGTTAGAATTCTCAGCCAGAGAGCTCTTAGGCCTCAGGAGACCATCAGAGTCATCTAGACTCACTGCCATGCAGGAATACACCAGCAGAGCATTCCCAATAGATGGCCATCCAGCCTCTGTTTAAAACCTCCAAAGAAGGAAACTCTAACACACTCCCAGGCAGGACTGTCAAACTGCTCTTACCATCAAGGAGTTCTTCCTAATGTTTAGATGGAATTTCTTTTCTGGAAGTTTGAGCCATTGCTCCATGTCATAGCCTCTGGAGCAGCAGAAAACAGGCTTGCTCCATCCTCCCTGTGACATCCCTTCAAATATTTAAACATAGCTATCATGTCACCTCTTCATCTTCTCTTCTCCAAGCTAAACATCCGCATCTCCCTAAACCTCTCCTTTATGGTTTCCAGGCCTTCTAGCATTTTGGTAGCCGTCCTCAGGATACGTTCCAGCTTGTCAATATACTTCCTACACCGTGGTGTCCAGAACTGGACACAGGTGGGATCTGACCAAAGTAGAATAGAGTGGTACTATCACTTCCTTTGACCTAGACACTATACATCTATTGATGCAGCCCAGAAATGCATTGGCTTTTTCAGCTGCCACATCATACTGCCAAAAGGGGACCACAGAGTTGTGCTGGAGGATGTAGAGATTCCTAGACAGAACATCTTCTTTCTGTGGCAGGGGCAGATACAGTAAGAATTTGTTTAATAAATAAATTAAAGAATTAAAATTGAATAACCCACAAATAAACAAATCTGCAAATGCTAAACCCATGAAATTTCCCATGACATTCTTGCAAAGAAACTAGTAAAATGCAGGCTGGACAGGGCTACTGTTAGGTGGATTTGCAATTGGTTGACCGACCGAACCCAAAGGGTGATCACCAGTGGCTATTTTTCATCCTGGAGAGAAGTGACTAGAGGGTTCTGTCCTGGGCCCAGTGCTATGCAACATCTTCATCAATTATTTGGATGAAGGAGTGGAAGGCATGCTGATCAACTTTGCAGATGACATGAGATTGGGAGGGATTGCTAATACCCCAAAGGACAAGATCAAATTTCAAAATGACCTTGGCAGATTGGAGAGCAGGACCAAAGCTAACAAAATGAATTTCAACAGTGAGAAATATAAGGTCCTACACTTAGGCAGAAAAAATGGAATACAGAAATATAGGATGGGGGACGCATGGCTGGTGAAAAGGATCTAGGAGTCTTGGTAGATCACAAGCTGAACATGAGGCAGCAGTGTGATGAGGCAGCCAAGAAAGCCAACACGATTCTTGGTTGCATCAATAGGAGTATAGTGTCTAGATCAAGGGAGGTAATGGTACCACTCTATTCTGCATTGGTTAGGCCTCACCTGGAGTACTGTGTCCAGTTCTGGGCACCTCAATTGAAGAAGGACATGGTCAAGCTGGAACGTGTCCAGAGGAGTGTGACCAAAATGGTGAAGGGTCTGGAAACCATGAAGCCCTATGAGGAACAGCTTAGGGAGTTGGGTATGTTTAGTCTGCAGAAGAGAAGGTTAAGAGGGTACATGATAGCCTTGTTTAAATATTTGAAGGGATGTCGTGTCGAGGAGGAAGCAGGCTTATTTTCTGCTGCTCCAGAGACTAGGACAAGGAACAATGGATTCAAGCTGCAGGAACAAAGACTCCCCCTGAACCTCAAGAAGAATTTCCTGATGGTCAGAGCTGTCTGGCAGTGGAATCTGCTGCCTCAATGGAGTGTGGTAGAGTCTCCTTCTTTGGAGGTTTTTAAGCAGAGGCTGGATGGCCATCTGCTGGGAATGCTTTGATGGGTGTTCCTGCATCACAGGGGGTTGGCCTCGATAGCCCCTGGTGTCTCTTCCATAATTCTATGATTCTATGAAAGTGAAGGGCCAACTGTACTCTGAACATAGGGCCTTTCTGCATTACACTGTTATAGTGCTATTACTCCACTTTCAACATCCTATGGAATGCTGCGGTTTGCAGTTTAGGGAGGGGTGCTTAGAATTCTCAGCCAGAGAGCACTTTGGCCTCAGTAAACTACAAACCTCAGAATTCCACAGGATGTTGAAAGTGGAATAATAGCCCTATAACAGTGTAGGGTGGAAATGCCCATAGTTCCTTTTCTTTTTCTCTGAACATAGATACCTCAGACTGTAACTGCGATTTTTAACCATGAGTCTGATTGTTTGTTTTAAAACTAATAAATAAGTAATCTGTATAAAGAAGTGCTTCAGTTGGAGTGCTGCCAGTCTGCAATGGTACGTTTTTGGGGTCACATTCATTTGTTCACAAGGGTAAACACAAATCCCCAGCAGTTATGAAATCCTAACTGTTTACAACCCAGTTTACAATCTCATAACTGTTTTACATTGTTGTAAATTCCAAATGCCTTTGTCAGACATTGCTGGAAATTACAGGGATTTTTTTCCTGATCCATGGTCACTACACGAGCTCTGTGTTCACAGTCTGTATGTACAATATTGTGTGCCTTCAAGTCATATCTGACCTATAACGATCAAAGTGAACCTATCATGGTGTTTTCTGGGGCTGAGAGTATGTGACATGCCCAAGGTCACCCAGTGGTTATCCATGGATGAGCAGGGAATCGAACTCTGGTCTCCAGGCTTGTAGTCCAATGCCCTACCATGCTGTCTCTCATGCATAATATAGATCAATATAGATCAGGGCCATATCCACCCTACACTGTTCTAGTGCTATTATTCCACTTTTTTTAATAAGTAATTTTTATTAAATTTTTAAATGAAAAAGAATTTTAAAAAAACCTCCCTGCTTCCAGACATCAATTTTCCCAGTTGAATCTAACGTTCCATTCCGTATAAACATTCTATTCCATACATTATCTCTGTTTTACAACAATCATAAACTATTACTTTTAACTTATATTTAACTATTTACATTTTATCTTTTACCACCTCATTTTGTCTTTCACCTTTCTCACAATCTTTCTTTCTTTTCCCCTATCTTATTCTTTTATCCAATTCAATACCTCTCGCCATTCTCTTTCAAAGCTCTGGATTGGCTTATTTTTGAGTGAAAAAGTTAACTTTTCTGTCGCTACCATATCCAGGACTTTGAATTTCCATTCTCTTATATCAATATATTTTCTTTCTTTCCAATGCTAAACATAAGTCAGTCTTGCTGTGGTTATTATATATTACAATGGTCCTTTCCGCATGTGTCAAAATAAACGACCAAAAACGGGACTCACCGGCTTTCTTCTTCGTCTGGGTGAGTCCGTCAGGACAAGGAGGAGTTCGAGCTCGTCGCTCCGCACTCCTCGGGCGTCCAAAATGGCAGCTTCCGGTTGGTGAAGGTTCTCCACCAACCGGAGAAGCTCGCCAGCCGAAAGCCTGCCCCCGGAAGATTCGCAGGCTTGCACTTGCGCATGCTGCAAATGTGCTCCGGAGCCGGGCGACGGAGCGGCACAGAGTCGCGCACTCCATGCTTTTTAAAAACCTCTAAAAAGAGGTTTTTAAAAAACACGCTGCGCTACCAGTTCCGGTTGCTCCGGAGTGGACTGAGGTATGGAACTACAAAACGTAGCCTGCCCCAGTCCACTCTACGGTGCAGAAGACCTCTGTTGAAGGTCGCTCTACACCGTTTTAATAGCTCGGTGTGGAAAGGGCCAATGTCTTTTGGTGAGATCTTATTTCTCTTTGTTGCCCTAACATATTCAACAAATAGAGTTCTGGCTTTATTTCAAAGTTAAAACCATACAATCTTTGAATTTTAAGTATATTATTATTATTATTATTATTATTATTATTATTATTATTATCATCATCATTCCACTTTCAACATCCTATGGAATCCTGGGGTTTGCAGTTTAGGGAGGGGCATTTAGAATTCTCAGTAAACCATGAACCCCAGAATTCCATAGAATGTGGAAGTAGAATAATAACACTATACCAATATAGTGCAGAAATGGCCTGAGAGGAGGAGAAAGAAGCTGGGACATTTTAAAAGCAGCTAAAAAGTGAGATGACAGCAGGTTGATCAGCATTATCCTTGGCCAAACTGGGACAGTTGGAGGGTATGATTGTACTCAGGGAGGCTGAAACATACTTGTGATAAGTAAGCACTGTATCTTTTGCTGCAGAGCTTTCCAAACTTTTCATGTTGGTGACACACTTTTTTAGGCATGCCTCATTTCGCAACACAGGCCCTTTTCACACGGGCTTTCTGTCGCGCGACAGCCCCGTGAGCCTTGCAGGAGTGGGAGCGTTGCTCTGCACGACGCACTCCCACTTCCGCCGGGCTCACGGGGCTGAAGCGGCGCGATCACGGTTTTTTTTATTTTTGCCTCAAAGCGAAAATCACCCGGGCTTGCGCAACGCTCCTAGTGCCCGCGCGCACTTTCCTCCTGTGCGGAGCGTCGGGGAGGCGGCCGGGTCGCACTTCCTTCCCTCCGCCCCTGCGGAAGGAAGGGGCACAGCAGGGCACTAGCGCGACAGACGCGACAGCCTCCTGCTTGGCGCGCGGGCGCGGGGGGGACGGATGCGACAGGCTCCTTTCTCGCGTGTGCGGGGGGACAGACGCGACAGGCTCCTGATTCGCCCGGGGGGAGGGCGGCTCGCGCATCGCTGCCGCTTCCCCCCTTGTTCCTTTGCCTGCGGAAGGAAGGAGGGGGAAGCGGCAGCCTCCCGGAGAAGGCTTCTTGCACGAGCCGCCCTCCCCCCTTGCGCGAGAAGCCTTAATGCGAAAAGGGCCACAGTAATTCAGTTTTAACTAGCAAACCAGAGGTTAAACGAATCCCTTATAAGAGATACGGACACATACATCAATTGTAATAACAAAAATGTATGGGGACACAATGTATCTCATGGAAACCTTTCATATATTTTTAAAAATATATGATTTATAAATAATAACATACATTTCCAAGATTGTAGGCGACACACCTATACACTTCAGGCGGCACACTAACGTGTTGCGGAGGCACACCTTTTGGAAAGCCCTGTTTTGCTGGGAACTAAAAGACTCTGAACCTCTCTTCTCTGCCAGAGCAGAGAGTAAAGCTGCCCCCTGCTGTACTAACTGAGTAAAAAGTCATTTGTCATTTTCAGTGGTTTAGACCAGCGGTTCTTAATTTGGGGTCTGGGAACCCCTGGGGGTCCACAGAGCCCTCAGAGGGGGTCCACAAAGCTCTGCTGCTGAACAGCACCAGCAGCAACAGGGATGCGTCAGCAAGTATGAGTTGCGGGTGCTGAAACTGCTCCCTTGTTTCGCAGACTGTAACTCTGGAAACCAGGGTTTGAATCCCCATTTGGCCATGTTACATTCTCGCAGCCTTTCAGGCAAGTCACATTCTCTCAACCTCAGAGAAAGGCAAAGGCAAAAAATCTTGCCAGGAATACCACGGCCATTTTCGCACTGGACTGTTATAGTGCTATGATTCCACTTTCAACATCCCATGGAATCCTGGGGTTTACAGTTTCTGGAGGGGCCAGCTGGCCCCTCCCTAAACTGCAAACCTCAGGATTCCATAGGATGTTGAAAGTGGAATCATAGCACTATAACAGGCTAGTGCGGAAATGGCCCACCATGATAGGTTTATCTATCATGCACCATAAGTCAGTTTTCAAAGGGGAGAGATGTGGTAGCTACAAAGAACCTCTGACTATCAACAGCACTTTGTTGTTGTGGGTCTTCAAGTCACTTCTGAGTGATGGCAACCCTAAGCGAACCTATCACAGGGTTTGGGGGTATTTTTTTGGCAAGATTTGTTCAGAGGAGATTTTCCTCTGAGGCTGAGAGAATGTGCCTTACTCATGGTCAACCCATGCCTGAGTGGGGATTTGAAGCCTAGTCTCTTGAAGCTTTAAAAAAAGAAATAAATATTTGAAAATTGAAATAAATATTTGGATATTGATATTTAAGTATTTAAATCTTGAATTAAGTCTTGGAGGTCCCTGGCAATAAATTATATTTACAGGGGGGCTCTGATAAAGAAAAGTCTAAGGCCATTTCCACACTAGCCTGTTATAGCACTATGATTCCACTTTCAACATCCTATGGAATCCTGGGGTTTGCAGTTTTGGGAGGGGCCAGCTGGAAAGTGGAATCATAGTGCGATAACAGGCTAGTGTGGAAATGGCCTAAAAACTAGTGGATTAGACAAAAAGAAAAAAGATGCTGCTTAGAGGAGAAAACTGAGATATCTGAAAACAAACTAGGAACTCAGGAATAGAAAATATTAGGTAGGGCCATTCCAGCTGATATACAGTTATTGGAGGCAATGCAATTATTAGTTAGTTGAAATAATTGTGAATGTTTGTGACTGTCTTTCACCGAATAGATCCCAGAGTAGTGAATTTCCAACATAACACAGCAAGGGCAGCATCCTGTTAGTGACTTATGCAGATATAAGTTGTGCTATGCCTGCAAAGTGATTTTTGGGGACAATGTATCTAACAGTCGTATCCAGCTGACAGCAGTGTAAGCAGACTGTTCCACATAAGGCTGTGCATTAAATTTGACAGGGTAGCATGTGAATGCGCATTGTCTCCATGCATTGCCTCTATGTACTCAGCATTGCAACTGCACTGCAAATTGCCAGCAATACTCATTGAGCAATGATCCACATACTTTGCACTGTGTTGGTATTCAGTATGTATGTGTGCGTTATGTACCTTCAAATTTCCTGTCCATGTATGGTGACCCTATGAATTTCATAGGGTTTTCTTAGGCAAGGAATACTCAGAAGTGGTTTTGCAAGTTCCTTCCTCTGAAATACAGCCTACCGCACCTAGTATTCCTTGTAAGGTCTGCATAAAAATAATTCTGCCGGTGGATATTTGTGCTACGCCGAAGCAGTGTACGATTTTAGCCTAGAAGTGAAAAGTTAATTGCTCCCCCAAATTCAGATATTAACCTAACTATTAGATATCATAAAAAAGTTAATTGCTCCCTCAAATTCAGATATTAAGCTAGCTACCAGATATTACAAGACAAACAGGAATAATGTAATTAGAAGACAAGATAAGCCAATACTTCGGACACATTTTTATACATAATGTTTTATTGATCTTGAGCTTGTCAGCTCAAAATTCAGTTTCATATAAAACAATAAAATAAAAACTGTCATTCTGAAGTTTAGTTACAAGTACTGGACAGCCACTGGCAAGCAACAATCAACGTGTGGACTGCTCTAAAATAATACAAAAGAAGTCCTTGGAAATCACTGTGGATCAGAGACATAAATAATAATTTGAAATGGCGCCTACATTGTCTTGCTAATCAATATCATTAGCTCATGAAAAATATTCAAGTATTCTTCCTATTATCACAACAGCACACTCTTTGCCAAAACAAGTCTTTTGGAGCAAAGTTCAGCAGAATGTCAACACCATCCATGTAGCCTCCTGGCGGTAGGGCTGGAGTGACCCTGTGGAATTAATTGCAAATAAAATTAGCCTTTTAAAAATATATTTTCTTACCAGAGTGTTTTATCCTAGCAATAGCCTGTGAAATTGTCCAAGCTTTTTTTTTACAAACAATGCACCAAAAGAGAATGGCCAGTATTCTGCACCAACTACTTAGTTAAGTATGGAATTCAAAGATAATGTAAGGCAGAAATGGCCTAACTCAGAGAAAGAAGTTCGTAGCATAAGTTTTCCCCTTGATGAAGTAGACTTAGGTCTATAAAAACTTATGTTACCAACCTCTTTCTCTCAGTTAGTCTCCGAGGTGCTACAAGATGTATTTGCATGCTTAATTAGGTATACCTAGCTAATCTTAAAGAATTAAGTGGATTTCATGGACCTAGTTTACAAAAACTGATGCTACCAAATTCTTCCTCTCAGTTAGTTTCAAAGGGGCTACAAGATCCCTTGGCATACTTGACCAAGAAACCTCTTCAATGTCTTCTTAGCTGTTTTAATTCTTTTATAGTTTAATTCTGTTTTAATATATACTATTTCTCTGTTTTTAAATTGTATTGTTTTAATATGTAAGCTGCTTTGAGGCCCAAGGTTGGGCAAAAAGCAGGATACGAATAAAGATACAAACCACCACACCACTACTTCTGGACTGGTGTCCCCAATCTGACACTCGTGCTCCATTCGTCAACGGAATGGACATCCTTGTCCCCACACATCTGAGGCCCAGTAAAGTACCTGGGAGGAGAGGATTGTGATTATTTGTGAATTTCTCCAATTCACTGCCCCCTTTGTCTCAAGTGCTTCTGTTCTAGGGGACTCTTCCCCTCAGCAATTCTGATCAGACTGCATAGCCCTTTAAAAACTCACCTCTGATCCTCCTTCTCCTCCACCAGCCACTGCCTGGCCAGCTGAGGACAGCTCGCACCTCAATTTCTCAGCACCACAAAACCTCTCCCAATGCCCCCCAAAACCCCAAGGAAGGAGATAGGTGAGAAAGAGGAAGTATAGGACCACCATGTCAACACTTCCTTCCCTCTCCTTTCCTTGATGTGGGTTGGACCCTGGTTGTTCACTCTCTCCACCATGCCTCAACCTCCTTCCTACAGACGCACATACACATTGTCATGAGCCAGGCTGAGCAGGCTGCTGATTCAGACGGGGACTCTGAGTTGGGCTTGGACTCCCAGCCGGGGGAGGGAGAGGGGGCTCCTGCAGAGGCAAGGGAGGGGCCTGCCAGCGACTCCCCAGCTGACCCAGGGCCGATACCTACGGCAGAGGAGTCCAATGCTTCTGGCTCGACAGAAGCTGCTGCTTCTGACTCCAGCCCAGAGCTTGCAGCAGACTCTCCCCCTACATTCCTCCAGAGGCGGCTGGAAAAGGTGGTGGTTCGTAAATTAAAACTCCTGCTAGAGAAGCGGCTGAGATCAGAGGGCCTTCAGCTGTGGGCCAGGTTAACGGACACTTGATCAGCCCCAGCTGGGCTAAAGACTATTTAAGGCAGATGCTGGGGAGAAGGGGTTACGGGGCAACAACTGTCATTCATCTGTGACTCTGATACCTGTTCCATGGGCTTGCCATTCCTGAGTTCCACTGTCTCCGTTTGTTTTGGGTGATGTAACCCCTTAATAACTTTATGGCTTTATTTATTGCCTCTGTTTGTTTTGGGTGCTGTAAACCCTTGATTATTTTACGGACTACTCACTAAAAGTCATAAAACTTCTGTTGCCTCTGTGGTTGCTTGGCCTCCGCCCGACATTGACACACATTGGCATTGACACACATTTTGATATCTGAAGTTTTTCCACTTTTGCGGGGGTCCTACACTCTTAACCCTAGTGAATGTAAAGGGCTGAATGTAGTGTGAAAATCCCCTTGCCGTAGATTCAAGAAATCCCTACAGCTCCCCAAAAGAATGGGTGCAAAAGTGACCCCAACCAGCAAAATCCAACATATTCTATCAAGGAACTCATACTTCTTTAGACTAGTTTGGAAGAGCCTTTAGTTTCCAACCCCATAAAAATCTCATTGAGAAGAAGTTCCCTGAACTGAATGGAAGTTATTCTCTGAGTCATCATATCTACCTTTGAGCTGCAAAGATGTCTTACCTTTTGCTGCTCAGGCAGTGCTTTTCTCAGAAGCTGAGCCTCTTTTCATTCCCATTAATCTGCCCCATAATTTCATTGTATTTGGAGGTCACGGCATTGGCTCTCCTGGTCAGCTCGGTAAGGATACGGTACAAGCTGGACACATGGTAATAAAAGAAGCCTTCCAAGTCCTCCTCTTCCTTGCTCTCTTGTTCTTTTGCTTGGGAGACAATGTGAGGCTTCTGGTTGTCGAGAGGCACTAGGCCCCCTTCTGCAACCAGTTTGATGGATTTCAACAACGTGTAATATTCATATAAGTCTTTTTCTCCGGAGCCAGAATCAAAGATGATATCCTGCCCTTCCAAAGAGACTCCTTGCAGGAGGCTAGGAAACATGACTGTTTGTTCCATTTTGTGAACGGCAGAAAAATACTCTTCCATGGTTTCGGAGAGGGACTTTGTCTCAGATCCTGGAGCTTGCTGGTTTATTAAGCTCTCAACTGAGTCTCATGAAAGGTGGTTTGCTGTGACTGGTCTACTACCTCCTCGGTTGGTGGCAATTTATGAGCCAGGCTGAGTGGCAACCAGCCACAGAGGATGTGACTGGCGTATGGTCCACCCAAGCGGTGACTGGCACTCCTCCTTTTCCAGCAAATAGCTTCCTTTCTCCTTGACCATCCCAGCGAATGGTCAGTTACCATTTTTTCCTGGGTAGCAACGTGACTTTATTTACAGGTTGGAATGCTCTCAAACAAACATTGGACAGAATCAGGACGTTTGGCCCCAGATGGGGACAGAATATGCCGATCGATTACAGCTCATTCACCTTATGTTGCATCAGATGCAGAGTGGAAAAATCCTCACATGTGTGAGCAAGTCATTCCACTCCCCTCCGCCCCATGTTAATCTGGTGATTTGAGTTCAGATTTGCATTTTTGCAACCCCTTTAGTTAAGGTGAGAGCATAACCCATGGCAAGAATCCCAAACTCAAGAACATAACTGAAACAAATCAAATGGTTTATTGATTTGTATAGATATATCTGTACATTTGATTTTTCCATATTTGTTTTTTTTAAAGTCTCAGAAGATCTTTCTGACAAATGTATGTATAAATTTGGAAAAACAAAACAAAGTTCTCAGCTAGTGGTACTGACCACATTTAATAGACATAGCTAATCCCAATATGGAGAGGACCAAGTTTTACTAATCTGCCATATAGATGTTAAAGATGAAAAGACTGTTCAGGAAAGAAAGGAGTAACAATTCTAATTCTGCACCACAAAGTTGGTTAAATCATCAAGAGTTCAAATCACAAAGATAAGTTAAGCACTCAGATCCTTCAGCCTGGCTGGGTGATTCCATTAGTTTTGCTTTCACTCACATTAGATTTTCCAAATTCGCAAGTTCTTTCTGGGTAATATTGGAAGACATTTGCAAATTTTGGAAAATGTTAAATTTTCTTCAATAATCTTAGTTTCTTTTGTTATTCAGTTCTTCACACTATAAAGAATATTCTCTTCAGACAGAAAGTAATATGGTGAACCTGAAGCAAAACAGCCAGGTTTGAGAGGTATTGATTTGTGGCTCATGCTTTTAATAGATTCTTCTACTCAACAATGCCAACAAAATAGCACAAACAGTTCCTCTTTGGTTGTACAGCTGGCAACATTGAGCTGCATAGCTAGTGCGGCATTCATGCTTATTTTGTTGATTATGCACAAGGAAATCCACAACATCAATTTTACTTTAACAACCAATGTGTTTGGACTGCTCCAAGATAGTTTGCTGCTTGACACAAAGGGCAAAATGGCATCCCTTCTAATTTATGCATAAACTGTCAAGAGTGTTAATTTCATCTAACATCATCCAGGCAAACAATACCTCACTGTCTTTCATCCACCTATGCAGCATTTTTAAGTCAATCAATCACATTAAAGATAATTTTCCTAAGGTGTTCCTGCATGGCAGGGGGTCGGACTGGATGGCCCCTGTGGTCTCTTCCAACTCTACATTTCTATGATTCTATGATTCTATAAAAGTTTTGTTTGTTACCCAAAGTTTGCTATTTCTAAATCTTCAGTGCACTAAAGAGCTTGCTGTTGCTGCTTGAAATAAACTTGCTTTTGAAAGTTTACTGTTGCTTTTTCTCACACCAGGAAAGAATTTCTCATGACACAGCATTGGGACTATAACCTAGCAGATCTTAATGGCTGGTGCTTTAAAAAAGACCCCTCATATAGACTGCAGTGTATAGGCAATACTTCAGATATGTGCTGCGGCCACATTAGTGCATATGGTAGCTCACAGTGGCAATTTCCAGAGTTTATTCTGAATTTTAAGGGAGTAGCCAAAATGCTCAACCTAACCTCCTCCTCCACAACACACACTGAGACACTGGTTCATCCAAAAATGAAACAGATGAAGCACATGTCTGACATGCAGAACATTCTAAGTTCAGTTCCCTTAAAGTCTCTAGTCAGGGCCAGCTCCAAGTCTAAGGGTCCCCTCCCCAAAACAAAGCCCCCTTTGGTGGGTTTCTTGCTATGTCAACAGATCCTTCTTCTGGGTTTGTGTGGTGGGCAACAGCAGCTCTCTTGTGCAGCTACCATCTTAATTTCTCATAGTGTCCTTGGCATGGTGTCACTTGCTAAACATGGTGGGAAAATGAAAATGGTCTCACAGAAGGAAAGGAGAGAGAGAGCAGAATGAAAATTGTTGAAAGGTGAATCTTGGATGTGTGTCAACTCTGACATGGTCTTCTCAGCTTCCTTGAAAAGCTATGTCTTGAAATCAGGCCTGTATCTTTTCAAATTACTTCAGCTAGGAAGGTTAGCTAAACTATAGCTCCCAGAATCCCCCACCAGCATGACCACTAGAAAGTCACACCCAGTCAGATTGGTAGACTAGCTGTGGGGAACTTGTAACCCTCCAGATTTTGTTGGACTGCAACTCCCATCCACCCAAGCCAGAATGCTCAATGGGATGGAATGTTGAGATTTGTAGTCTAGTTATATTTGGAGGGACATACTGTCCCTATCAGTAGTGCCATGTGATACTGGACTAAGAGAAAGGATGGTTTAATACAAGACAGCATTGTGTAGTAGGAAATACTTTATTTCTCTAAAGCATTAGCAAATTTCAAACATCAGAAAGCAAGAGCCCATGGCATACGTCTGCCGTTGAGTTCATAGATATCTCTTTGGTCAACAAAGATCAGTGCTAAAATCATTCAAGTATGGTTCATGCAACAATTGTCCATGGGATGGATGCTGCATTGAAGATCATCCAGTTTGAGCTTAAAAGGCTCCTTCCCAGGTAAAGAACTGGAGTTGTACATATGTCCAAGTTGCAAAAAGCAGTTTGTCCTGTAAAACTGATAAGAAAAAGGATGTTAACAAGGGGAACTGAGACCTAATACCATGGAAATAAAGCTGTTTATGGAATGCTAGGGGAAATCTACTCTAAGATTTCCAAAGACTAAATATTCTAAAGGAATGTAGAAACTAATGAAAGGAAAGAGTGCCTCTGAGAACCAACAGAAGCCCCGGCTCTCACCACTGGTTGATCCTTATCTGGGATTGAATGTTGCTCCCAAGAGAGAAAATGACTCTCTATTGCTATAATACCTCTGCACAAATTAATCACTCAAAAAAGCTGGAAGGGCTAACAAGTTCCTTTCTTTAAACTTTTTAACTATTAGCCAAGTAATTAGTAAACTATCAATAAGTAAAGCTGTGAGAGGCTATGGTGGTACCAGGTCCAAAACATTTTGCTGCCTGAGGCAGAACTGCAAATAACCCCCGACTCCTACCTCAAAACCAGACAGGATTCATAGACCTGCATCTTATTGGTATCCCCAAATACAGCAGACCCATTGAATCAATGAGATTTGTTTATATGTTCAGAAAATTAGATGTTTGGTGGTTGATTCAATGGATCTATTTTAGCTGGGTCTACCAAAAGGATCCAGTCTTTCGTATCCAAAGCTACCAGCTTATTTTGGCACATGAGGCAGGCATTTTTCCTGATCTCTATCAGTGAAGAAAGTAATAACAAAAGAAATACTAGAAAATTTTGTGCCCTTTATCAACACCCAAAAATTACTGCTGAGGCGATGCTAGTAGGGCAGTGAATCTGCTCCAGGTTTAAGTCTTTTAATGAGCTCTCGAAGAAGCAGAATTCTGTCCCCCAAATAAGTTCAGCACTGTGGAGAGTTTCTTTAAAGTTCAGACTAAAAACCAAAGTAGAGTCACTGCCTCAATGGCACCAGAGCCATCATCACTTTGAGGAGGCTGCCTCACTCTTCCTAATGGTATAGCTGGCTTCCATGGTACAAAATTGCCTTTGTTATTCCAACTTTTACCAGTAAATGATTCCAAGGGAAGAAAAATAAGAACAGGCCAGGCAAACAAGAAAGAAAAGTTTAGGGCTCAAGTTCACAGTCAGTAGATATCTTACCTTTGCTATTCTTGGCACCTGGTTTCACCAGTGGAAAGAAATTTCATTCTGGCTGATCTGCCCCAGGATTTCGTTGTATTTGGATGTTATGGTGTTGGCTCTGCTGGTCAATTGTGTGAGGACATGGTGCAAACCAGACACGTGGAAATGAAAGCGTTCTTCAAGGTCTGCCTCCTCTTTGCTTTCTTCTTCGCTGATGCTGAGATTCTTCTCTCTGAGAGGCGCCAGACCACCTTCTGCTGCCGACTTGATGGATTTTAGGAGTGTGTAATATTCGTACAAGTCTCTCTCACCAGAGCTTCTGTGGTTAGAGTTGGCTTGGACTGTGTCGTCCTGGTCTTCCAAAGACACCCCCAAAAGAAGACTGGGAAACATCACTGTTTGTTCCATCTTGCGGACAGCAGAGAAGTAGCCTTCCATGGTGGAGAGTAAAGAGTTTCTCTGGGTCTGAAGTTTGCTTCTGTTTCAGTGTCCCAGGAGGCTGCAAGAAAGACCAGCTAGGTCAGCTTCAAGCAGTCATAGCTCCGAGCCTTGAGGTACCGGTTTATAAAGCAAGATCCAATCCTCCTGGCTCATGTTGGAGAGCATAAAGGGTATGGTTCTATGCCAAATCTAGACACTCCTCTCCCAGCTATGTTGCTGAGTAGACAGTGATTTGTTCATGGTTGTCAATGTGGTTGTATTTACAGTCTGGATTTGTTCCCAGGTTCTTTTGCCTAGACTGGAAACATGCCGCCAATGAGGAGTTTGAGAGCTCATGTTTCCTCTGTGTTGACCAACAACAAGAGAGAGAGAAAGGGAGACATATTGAGCCATCAGGGCCGAAAGTGAATGAAAATCTCCTAATACTTTTTAACAAGATGCATGCCTGGTAGGTGAGGGGCCAAGCCATAGCTGGGAAGGAGGCTGGGGACAATCTTTCATCACTTGCCCTTAGTTTGTGAAAATGGTTCTCCCCACAATTTTGATGAGCATTTTGGGACTGGAAGAGAAGCTATTTTCAGATCATTTCTCTAACCACAAGATGTTTGGCAATGACTGAAGTCTGGTAACCTAGGTCTCCTCTAAATATATCTTAAGAAGTGTCAAAGGGAGGGCAATATTAGGAAAAGACAAAGCAAGTGACCATATATTAGGCCAGATGACCTGTCTTTTAGCCTGGTATTGTGAACTCTGTTACAAGCAATAGCTTCCAATTTTAGGGCTGTAATGAATCTGCTTTGGGTCTTAGTCAGCCATCATAGCCAATGCAATTCTCGGCTGCATCAATGGTGTCTAGATCGAGGGAGGTACTGGTACCACTCTACTCTGCTTTGGTTAGACCTCATCTTGAATACTGTGTCCAATTCTGGGCACCCCAATTCAAGAAGGACATGGTCAAGCTGGAGCAAGTCCAGAGGAGGGCGACCAAAATGGTGAGGGGTCTGGAAGTCATTAAGCCCTATGAGGAGAGACTTAGAGAGTTGAGTATGTTTAGTCTGCAGAAGAGAAGGTTAAGAGGGGACATGATAGCCATGTTTAAATATTTGAAGGGATGCCATGTAGAGGAAGGAGAAGGCTTGTTTTCTGCTGCTCCAGAGACCAGGACAAGGAGCAATGGATTCAAGCTGCAGGAAAGGAGATTCCACCTGAACCTCAGGAAGAACTTTCTGACAGTCAGGGCTGTCCGGCAGTGGAAGATGCTGCCTCAGTGGAGTGTGGTGGAGTCTCCTTCTTTGGAGGTTTTTAAGCAGAGGCTTGATGGCCATTTGTCGGGAGTGCTTTGAGTGTGTTCCTGCATGGCAGGGGGCTGGGCTGGATGGCCTGTGTGGTCTCTTCCAACTCTACATTTCTATGATTCTATGATTCTATGATCATCATCGTTGTTGTCGTCATCACCATCACCATCACCATCACCATCATCATTATCATCAATAGTACATTTTATTTCTTACTCCCCTCTCCCCAAGGCTTGAGGAAGGGGACAGCATAGGTCAAAATGCAGCTAAAAACACACACAACTATTTAAAATACACAGTTTAACTCATAATTTAAAATTGACTGAGTAGGCCTGTCAGGAGAGATAAGTCTTTAGTATTTTTCAACATTTGGACAGTGTATTCAGCTGTCGAATCTCTTCCAGCAGGTCATTCCACAGACTGAGGTGACTGACAAAAAGGTCCTCTGGGTTAGTGGTCGCCAACCTTTCGGACCTCACAGACCACTAAACTCATAATTTTGAATCCCGTGGATTGAGTGAGAGAGGACAACAGGGGGAGGGGTGATCTTATCCCCCTCACTGTCCTTCTCCCTGCTGCGAGAGTGATCTTACCCAGCACGAGTGGGAGAGAACAGCAGGGGGGCGATCTTGTACTCCTCGCTTTCCTTTTCCCCGTTGAGGAGCAATCCTGCCCTGCACGAGTGGGAGAGGACAGCCAGGCAGGAGAGTGATCTGGGCCTCCTTGCTTTCCACCTCCTTGCTGCAGGAGCGATCATGCCTGGAATGGGTGGGAGAGGATGGAGGGAGCGATCTTGTCCCCCTCACGAGCCATGGACCACCAAAATTTTCTTGCGGACCATTAGTGGTCCACAGACCACCAGTTGGCAAACACTGCTCTGGGTGACCGTTGCCAGTCTAATCCTGGCTGGTATAAGTAATTGGCCCCCAGAGGGCCTGAGTGCATGGGGTAGATTGCATAGGAGAAGGTAATCTTACAGGTAACTTGGACCCAAACCATATAGGGTTTTGAAGGTAATAACTAACACTTTGCCCAGAAATTAATTGGCAGCCAGAGGATGATTTTAATATTGGTGTGACACACTCAATAACTGCTCTGGCTGCCATATTTTGGACCAGCTGGAATTTCTGAACTTGGTACAAATTTAGCCCAATGAACAGTGCATTGTAGAAGTCCAACTTGGAGGTTACCAGCTCAGCTGAAATTATTCAAGTTATTCCATGGTCCTGCACTTTACTTTCCCCTAGGAGCTTTAGTCCTTGGATCAGTCCTTTTTAATCTGAAATTTAAAAACAAAAAACAAAAAACCAGACTGGGTTCGCCACACCACTGACAAGCTACAGGCAGCCACACTGACAACAGCTCTTCAGGGGGCTAAAGCAGAGAGAGGACTGTCCTTTCATCTGCTCCTTGGTTTCTAGCTGGAGATGTTAGGAACTGGACCTGTAACTTCCGGTATGGCACGGTAGGTGAGGACCCATAGATATTACTTTGATATCATCTAATTCAGCCTTAGCTGGACCTGCTTTCAGACACCTCACTCCACGTGTTTGCGAGGTTCTCCGGACAAGCACGGACATGAGTGCGGCCACTAATGGTTTTCACATTCCAGACTCTATTGAGGCCAGCAACCCAAGCTTTGCTCCCAGCTTCAGGGAACTTCCACTTGCAAACTTCACAATAGCTGCGCGGCTCTCAGCTGAGCCAGTCCGGTAAACAAGACATTTACATACTAACCAAACTATTGTCGTCAAACGTTAAGCTCATCATGTTAAATTTGACCTTTCCAAATCCTTTGTCCAGCGCCAAAACTCCTTTTGTTCTCACCTGGCTTGCCGTAGCTGGTAGGCACAAACTCCCCTATAAAAACCCCTCATTTTCAAATGGTCTTCGAACTACTTTGCACTGCCATCCCGCCCTGCTGCTGGTTGTCTAAGGAAACTCCCCTCAGCCAGCCACGCTGAGCTCTCTTCTTCGGAAGCCCATCTCTCTTTCTCCAGGACAACACCAGGTGTCGTATTGCCTATCCTTAAGCTCTCCAATTCTGTTTCCCAGTTAGTGTGTGTGTGTTATTTATTTTCTGTTGTTTCTCAATAAAACTGTTATTTTTGGTTACTTTTAAACTTGCATGCCTGTTCCCTGACCTGAAGCCATAGACATTGGGTTTCAAGATCCTTGTGGAGTTACCCTGCCTCTCGTTAGCCAAGAGAGTGCTCCAGCTAATTTTCCCCAATTGGTACTTTATATTTGACAATCTGGGTGCCCCTCCTGGGACCCCCAAAACACAGGGTAACAGAGCTCACACCTTTCCCATTACCTGCTCTTTGGTTCTTCTAGCTGAGGCCCTTTCATGCCACACATTTATATCACTATGATTCTTCTCTAATTGCCATGGTTCCACTCTGTATAATCCTGGGATTTCCTATTAAGGGAGGGGCAATCGGAATTCTCAGCCTTCACCAAGCTACAGTTTGAGGATTCCACAGAATGCAACTATGGCACTTAGAGTAGAATCATAGTGCTATATTTGTGTAGTATGAAAGGGCCCTAAGATTTCAGAAATCAAACCCAGGATCCTTCCCATCATCTGCTACTTGGTTTTTCTAACTGGAGGTATCAGAAATTGAACCCAGGTGTTACTCTGACTTCTGGAAGTCCCATGAGAGACACCTTCATTCGCTTCAAAAATGCAAAAGTTGGGGGAATTAGCAGAGCACTGGCTATAGCAAAAAGAGGGGCAGGATTACCCAGCAGGATCTTGTACCCAATTTTTACGGAGTCAGACCAAGCAAAAAGCCAGATAATCATACCAATAACTGGATTTGATTAATAAATGTATTCTCACGCACCAATGCACTCACTCACTCATGCACACAAGGCCTATTGAGAAGGGAAAGAGGTGAACATTGATAGGGGATTCAGCAGAGACAGTGTAAAGGCCGTGATACTGCACCTATCTTGAAGTCTTCAGTCCGGGAAGTGGCGAAAGGACAGAGCTCAGCGAAGAGAGGCGACTGAGGGGAACACTCAACTAACAGAGTGCTGGTCTGCTAGCGTGGCAGGGAGTTCTCCGAAGAGACCCTCCAAATCTGGGACTACTTATAGGGCAGAACGTACCTCGAGGGCAGGTCCCCTCCTGGGAAGAACAATAGCCAAAATAGAGGAAGAAATGCCACACAATAGCAACCTGGTAGTTTGCATGATTGGTTTATGCAGATGGATCTCGTGGTGTAGGACTTTTCTAAAGTCGGAATTGCTCAACCTGGGGGAAACCCAGTAATCCCCTCAAGTTGGCTGTTTTCAGTTGGGGACCCTTTGTCTGTGCGGATGTGTTTAGACGGAGGTCTCCTCGGGGAATATAACGGGGATTTTCCTGGGCTGACCTAGTTTTGGTCATTCAGCCTCTTTGTCTACATACCCACTCAGGCAACCTCTCTGGCATGGCGGGCATATTTGATATCAAATTTATATTCCCCCAAGATGGATAACACAGGGCTTTTCCCAACACTCGCTTCTCAGTTTTTCTAACTGGAGATGTCATAAATTGAACTTGATGCAGCCAGTGGTCTCAGTTTATTAGAGATAAATGACAAGCAATAGGTCTTTCAGATGATGTTGTCTCTAACCAAGGCTTTTCTAAGGCAAAATTTATTCTCGGTAGTTGGATCAAAGATATTGATTCTCAATACTCTTTATCCACTGCTTGTACCACCTGTCCCCCAATCTGTCTTGGTCTATCATTTGATAGAAGCATAAACTATTTTGAAAACCTGCTTATCCCCACATGATGTATTATCTTTATCAAAGCTCAGTTTAATGTTATCTTTCTGCTGTTCTGGATGGTTGTTTTACAAAAGTTATATTTGCCCATGTGGAGATGGATTAGTAGAGCCATTGTCTCATAAATTCTTCTTTTGTAATTTTTACAGAGGTAAGCTACTAATAATATTACAGTGTACCCTCTGCTAGCACAACCTCTGCAAACACGAATGCAAGGTTGTGCAAAGCCTCGTGTCTCATTATTATCAGTGGAGGCACCTGGCGCATGCCCCCACCAGCACAGGTGCGTGTGTTACCACAGTTCAGACATACCTGGTGATAGCACTAGATGTCTCTTTGATATCAAAATCATTTGGCATTCCTTTGACCTTTCTCTGCCACCCTGCTCCACCTGTTTGCGAGGCCACCAGACAAGCACGTAAACAGGCACGGCCGGTAAATGGTTGGACATTCCAATCCCCACTTAGGCAGGCAGATTAATGCCTCTCCGTTGCTTCAGGGACCTCTCTTGCAGACACACCTTGCTTAAGCGCGACTTTACACAAAGACGCTCGGGCACGAGCCGGCACTCTCTCAATGCTAAGCCATTTGCATACTGGGCTACACTATTGTTATACTTGCACTAAGCTGATCATGTAAAACTTGACCTTTCCCAACGCCTTGTCCTGCTCTAAACTTGTATTGTTCTCACCAAGTATGGCATGGTCTAGGCACAATCCACCCTATAAAAACTCTCTGATTCTGAGTCCTCCTTGGATCGCTCTGGACTTCCATCCCGCCTTGCTGCCGTTCGGTCTGACGAACTCCCCTTGGCTAACCACGCTGAGCTTTCTTCCCTGCAACCTTCAATCTCTCCAGGACTATGAGAAAAGATGTCGTATCACCCATTTCCCCTGAAAACTCTCACTTCTAATTTCCAGTTAGCTGTGCGCTTGTGTTGTCTTTTCTGTTGTTTGTCCTTTAATAAAGATATCATTTTTACTATTTTAAAACCTGTCTGACTGCTTAACTGACCTGACCCCATAGACATAGGGTTGCAAGATCCCTGCTAAGTTACCCTGCCTCTCGCTAGCTTAAGAGAGTGCTTGAGTTAATTTCCCCATCTTGTGTTTATATCTGGTTATTTGGGCGCCCCTCCCGGGACCCCAGAATACAGGGTAACACGTGCACATTGTGTCCACTGACGTAATGGGACAAAGAATTCACGTTTTTTGCTTTATGTGACGGTTCCTGAGATAGAAGCCCTGCATATACAGAGGGCACACTGTCTACTTCTTTTATATAAACTCCCTGGAAGATCTTCTGATTGGCAGTTGATTCAGTCATTAGCTAAAGCTAATAAACATACAACTGAAATTGTTGCAAAGTTTCTTTTCTCTATTGCTAAGAGATGTAAAAATATTATTGAGACACATAAGTAATGCTTTGTGGGTTTCCCCCTCTTTTAAACTATGTTTCATATGTTTTAAAATTTTAAATAACTGCTGAACTGCTACTTGTTGTGTTTTTTATTGTTTACCTTTCGTATTGTGTTTTCTGTGAGGAATGTCTTGTGTTTTGATGGACTGTGACCACAAAATAAATACATTGTAAGTTATATTTCTTTGTTTTTTTCCAAGCTGGAAATGTCAGGAATTGAACCCAGGACTTTTCCCCTCACCTGCTACTTGGTCCATCTGAGCTGGAGATGTCAGAAATCGAACCCAGGACCTTTTCTGCCACTGCTATGTGGTCTCTCTGAGCTGGAGATGACACGAGTCAGACCTAGGCTAAACATGTGCTCTGCCAATGAGTTACGGTGCTTCCATTTTCTGACATTCCTCTTTGACCCTCAGTTCCCCCAGTTATTTCTTCCTAGTCTGGATTTCCAGATGAGTTTGGTGTTCCGGAGAGATGGGAGGGCAATACAGTAGAGAGGTCAGGGTGGTGGAAGGTTAAGCACACCTTCTCTGCATGCTTTTTCTGTCCTCCAGACAGCAGCCTCCCCCTTTCTATTTATTTTTTTTAATGTCTGGCAGAGATCTCAGACTGCAGACTAAAGTTCTCTGGCAACAGTCCTATTTGACCCTAAAACACAGAGTAGATTATTACAAAGACAATATGTCTACAGAAGACCACAGAATTTTAAAAGCTGGAAAGGACCACAAAGGCCATCTAGTCCAACCCCCTGCCATGCAGGAATACATAACTAAAGCAGACCTCTAAGATGCCCATCCAACCTCTCTTTAAAGACCTCCAAAAGAAGAGAGACCAATTCCTTTCCACCCCACACTGTTATAGTGCTGTTATTCCACTTTCAACATCCTGTGGACTTCTGGGCTTTGTAGTTTGGGGGAACAGTTAGAATTCTCAGCCAGAGAGCTCTTTGGCTTCAGTAAACTACAAACTCCAGAATTCCACAGGATGTTGGAAGCGGAATAATAGTACTATAACAGTGTAGTGCGGAAAGGTTCTTAGATGGAACCTCTCTTCTTGTAGTTTGAATCCAATTCATGTTGCAATCTTTGGAGCAGAGGAAACAAGCTTCCTCTATCTCTACATGAAACCCCTTCAGATATTTAAAGATAGCAATCATGTCAGCTTGTAGTCTTTTCTTCTCCAAGCTAAATATCTAGCTCCCTCAGTTGTTCCTCATAAGATTTGATTTCCAGATCTTTGATCATCTTCATCCCCCTTCCTTGGACACATTCCAGCTTGTCCACATCTTTCTTGACCTGTGGGCCCCAGAACTGGACACAGGACTCCAGGTGATGTCTCATCAAAGCAACATAGGCTGGTACTGTCACTTCCCTTGACCTGGACACTATACTTCTAGTGATGTAGCCTAGAATTGCATTGACTTTTTTAGCTGCCACATCACACTATTGACTCATGTTCATACGTGCCTGAACATTTACTTTCAGGGTTTCTATTCACTAATGCACAGACTTCGTATAACTCTGTAAGTATAAATTTACACACCATCTCCTTGATGTATGCATTCAGATACTGCATCTGCTTTGATTTGTGGAGAACCCACATGATGTAGTGGTTTGAATGTTAGACTAGGGCCATTTCCGCACTAGCCTGTTATAGTGCTGTTATTCCACTTTCAACATCCTATGGAATCCTGGGGTTTGGATTCCATAGTGTTACCCTGTACGTTGGGGGTCCCGGGAGAGACGCCCAAATAACCAAGGAAAAACACAAGATGGGGGAAATTAGACTCGAGCACTCTCTTAAGCTAACGAGAGGCAAGGTAACTTTAGCTGGGATCTTTTACCCTATGTCTACAGTGTCAGGTCAGAGAGCGGTTAGACAGTTTTAAAGCAACAAATAATATTTTATTGAGAACAAACAACACGGAAGACACGACATACAGTAACTAACTGAGAAATAGAAATAGAGAGTTTTGGGGGAATGGGCAATATGACACCTGGTCTTATAGTCCTGGAGAGAAACGGAGGTTGCAGGGGAAGAAACTCAGCACGGTTCGCTGTGGGGAGATCACTGGACAAACCGACAGCAAGGCGGGATGAAACTCAGGAGCGATCCGAGGAAGGCTCAGAATTGGGAGGTTTTTATAGGGTGGACTTTACCTACAGGCCATGCCATGCTCGGTGAGAACAAACGAAATTTGGAGCGGACAAAAGCATTGGAAAAAGTCAGGTTTTGCATGATGAGCTTAGCGTTGGATGACAATAGTATGGCCAGTATGCAAATAGCCCAACGTAAAGGAATGGCTCGGCACTCGACCAGGCGTCTTTGTAAAGTCGCGCTGAGCAAGGCTGGTTTGCAAGAAGGAGTGGTCCCTTAAGCATCGAAGAGGCATTAGGTTGCCTGCCTAAATGGGGTTTGGAATGTACAACCATTAACGGCCGTGCCTATTATGTGCTTGTCCAGTGGACCTCTGCAAACATGTGGAGCAGGGTGGCAGAGAAAGGTCAAGTAAAGGCCAAATTATTTGATATCAAACGATATCTAGTGCTCTCACCAGACATATTATAACCGTGGTAACAATAGGATGTTGAAAGTGGAAAGCTCCAGAGACCAGGACAAGGAGCAATGGATTCAAGCTGCAGGAAAGGAGATTCCACCTGAACCTCAGGAAGAACTTCCTGACAGTCAGGGCTGTCCGGCAGTGGAATATGCTGCCTCGGAGTGTAGTGGAGTCTCCTTCCTTGGAGGTTTTTAAGCAGAGGCTGGATGGCCATCTGTCGGGAGTGCTTTGAGGGTGTTCCTGCATGGCAGGGGGTTGGACTGGATGGCCTGTGTGGTCTCTTCCAACTCTACATTTCTATGATTCTATGATTCTATGATTCTATAATAGTATTATAACAGGCTAGTGTAGAAATGGTCTAGGACTCTGGGAGATCAGGCTTCAAATCTCTATTTTGCCATAGAAGCATATGGGTAACCTTGATCAGGGCACACTTTCTCAGCCTCAGAAGAAGGCAATGGCAAACCTCTAAAGAAATCTTGCAGACAAACCTCATCATAGGTTCATCTTTGGGTTGCCATAAGCCAGAAATGGCTTGAAGGCACACAACAATTTGTTTGCAAGGTGCTTGAATATCCATTCTTGGGGGAAAGATGGGATATAATTAAATAATTAAGTGAAGGCCTGAATTCTGTTGCTAGTCCTACCTAAAGCACACCCACTGAATCAATGGGATTTACCAGATCTTGACCTATCATTGAACAATTTATTGGATAAGTCTACTCCAAATGGGACTAACCAACAGGATTCCAGCCAAACGCAGTAGAGTATAAATACATAAATAATTAAAAGACGAGGAGAAAGAAGTGAGAGAAGGAGGCATGTGCCAGCCTGGGGTGCAGAAATGGTCTAGGAGTGATACAGTTGTTTTAATCATCTAGGTGGAATGCAGGTGTTTTAACAGCAGCAACAAATATTTTCTGCAGGGTTTTTTTTGTAACCTATATTGTTTGTGCCCCACAGTTGATGTAACATGCCTTCAACTTGATTCTGGGCACATCCACACCAATTAAAAAGAGCAGAAAGTCCCAAGTCTACCCCCTCCCATGCTTTTGGATTTTATTTTGGAGATCCATATACATTTTGTTTATCCCAGAACATTTTCTATTGTTTCCCATTACAATCAGACACCTTTATACCAGCTCCCCAGGCTGGTTTATCTTAATCTGGTATGTAATCAGAAAGAACAGGAGCAAGATCTGGGACTTTTCAATCAGTCTGGGTCTGCCCTCTGACTCTTCCATCCTTAAGGAAAGGCCTGGCAGGGAGGAAGATGGTGAAGAGGAAAAAAGCTCCCTGCCACCATTGCCAGAAGGGTGCCCAGCCACAAGGAAAGCCTGTTTTGTTTTTGAGGACTGGCTCACTGAGAAGCAGGAACTCCTCCGATTTATATCATATGGAGGATGGAGCAAGCCTGTTTTCTGCTGTTCCAGAGACTAGGACACAGAGCAATGGCTTCAAATTTCAGGAAAAGAGATTCCATCTAAACATTAGGAAGAATTTCCTGATGGTAAGAGCAGTGAAATGTGCTGCCTTGGATTGTGGTGGAGTCTCCTTCTTTGGAGGTTGATAAGCAGAGGCTAGATGGTCATCTCTCAGGAATGCTTTGATGGTGTATTCCTGCTTGGCAAAATGAGGTTGGACTCAATGGCCCTTGTGGTCTCTTCCCACTTTACGATTCTGTGATCTGTGAGTTTACATTCCACCTTTCTCCCAAATGGGATCCAAGGCAGCTTACAATAATCTAAATACACACACACACACACACACACACACACACACACACACAACTAAAACATCTAGTTTATAAAGGTAAAAAAATAAATTAAATATTCCTGTTATTAAAACATATTGAGCTTATGGGGTATTCAAAGGGAGTGTTGTCACAGCAATCAGTGATCTGAAGTAGTCAGTTGGTAAAAGTGTCTTTTTTCCCTTTGCTTTTCAAAAAACGGTAACCCTATCTTAGAGATATGTGGATGTAGCCTTTCATTAAACAAACCAATTAAAGCCAATTAACGCCATTGCAAATGCCCACTTTTAGTGCAAATGCAAATGCACTAAAAGGGGCCAATTTATTTCTTTGGCCATTCAAGTCTTTACTGCCAAGGTATTAGCACCGATGAAAGCCACCGTGGTGTAGTAGTCTGAGCATTGGACTCGGGCTGTAGAGATCAGGATTCAAATCCCTGCTCAGCCATGGAAACCCACTAGCCAGTCACACTCTCTCAGCCTCAGAGGAAAGCAAAGGCAAACCTCCTCTGAACAAATCTTTCCAAGAAAACCCCATGATAGGTTTGCCTTGGGGGTCACCATAAGTTGGAACTTAAGACACATAACAATTAGCACAGATATTGTATGGCTGTTAATGATATCCGTCCAGCAATTTTTTTATCCTTTGAGATTGTACAGACACTATTAGGAACATTAACATGTGTCCCCAGTATTATTTTGAGGCTAGAGACAGGGCAAATTGTGTGAGAAGCTAATGTGCAAATATTCAAAATAAATCATTGGCTAAAATCAATGTTCTTTCCAATGGGCTTGGTTTCTGTGACCCTGATTTACTCCTTCCAGTCTAACTGGAAAGGGAGTCTGGCACAAAGTTGCAGCATCTGAGTTTCTTCGTTGGCACTGTTCTGGCCACGAGGTGCATGAATGCTAAGATGGCTGATATTGAATGAATCAGGGACACCGAGTTACAAAATTACTGGAGTGCAGTGGCACTTTATCCCCATTCTACAAAGTATAGGAGATATTTTAAAAACCCCAACTATATGTCAAAGCTATCAATTATTGAATATAGAAGGGCTTATACATTGGCTAGGCCTTCCACTCAGTTGGAAGAAAGGTCTGGTAAAATCCTGATCCCTACAGAATTTATGTCTGTGCAACGCAGGTTCTGTTGAAACCGTTAAGCATTTACTGTCCTTTCTATTGTGATTTGCATCTTGATATTACTTATCCAGTTCTCCAGAAACATCCAGAGAGATCTGACACATTTTGATTGCCTGTTGTCTGACCTGAACTTTCAGGTTTTATCTGTATAGTATAAAATTTTGTGCATCTGCTATTACTTGTAGGGAAGGGATTGTGAAGTGGTAAATACAGTAGTTAGACTAGTAATATATTGGGACTTTATACTGAAGATGTTAATATGCATGTATATGCATGCATGTGTTTTTATCTTGTTTTAGCTTTGTGCTTTTCTCTGTAATTGTCTTTTGTTGCATCGATAGTTCTGTTATCTGCACAATTGTGGTGGTCTTTCACTATAATGAACTTTCATACTGTATAACTATATTTTGCTCTTATATGTTCTATTATGTTTTTATATCTATAGTATGGCTTTCATATCTTCACCAAACAAATGTGGAAGGCGAGACCTCTGACTCTTCAGTTATTTTAGACTTCAGCTCCCACAACCTCATCTTGTTGGCTATGCTGGGCAGAGCTGAGGAGAGTTGTAAGCCAAACATATGGAAACTTCTTTTGCTGGAGGAGAAAATCTGGAAGCTGAAGAGCCAAATGACAGTTGGTCATGAGAAGGTCTATGAGGGGATCTCATTGTCTCAGTCCTTTCCCAGGTAACAGCTCTATGGAACAGCCATTGATAGGTGTAAGGAAAAAAAATGCCATATAACTTCTTTTCACACCTAAATTAAACGGTCCAGGGATGCATCTAGCAGAAAGAAGCTCCATTCTATGCTTTCATGCTGATGCCTGGTAGACACATGATTCTTGTGCCATGTAATTCCTGTTCATAAGATTGGAGATGCTGCTGGCCCTGTCCTTCACCATCCACAGGTTAGCATGGTCATCTGAAATGAAATGAAAATGTCCACACATGTCATGCAAGCAGCTATTCATCGGCATTCCCCTGTAAATGCATGTTGCTCCTCCCCTGTGGAATTCACATGTGAAGGGAGTTATGCTTTGTCAGACTAATGGATGTCTACTTCAGACATTCAATGATACACTGCCTCGGAGTGTGGTGCAGTCTCCTTCTTTGGAGGTTTTTAAACAGAGGTTGGATGGCCAACTTTCAGGAATGCTTTGATGGTGTATTTCTGCATGGTAGGAGGTTGGACTGGATGGCCCTTGTAGTCTCTTCAAACTCTACAATTCTATGAGTCTATGAAATCATAGAATCATAGAAATGTAGAGTTGGAAGAGACCACACAGGCCATTCAGTCCAACCCCCTGACATGCAGGAATACCCTCAAAGCACTCCCGAAATGCAAAATGCATTTCACGGCTGCATGTGCAATACACAATATCATGACATGCACAAGGACAGTTCATGCGCCACTCTGCTTTCACAAACTTCAACTGAATACGGACTTCCACGTGGGAAAAAAGTGTCCAGCCACTTCTGGTAAACTGTATAAATCACTAATAGGATGCCAGCTGTAAATGAAAACATACAAAAGAGTATCAGTCAAGTGTAACCCTGATTGAGAACTACTCGTCTAGACTCTGGCTTAAATCCTGAGAACCATAGCACTTTCAGAACAAAATAATGCCGATAAACTACTCTTCATCTTGACCTGAATCATTTTGTCAGCACATAGGCAATTTTCATTGGCTCAGTGGGTCTACTCTAGTTGGGACTAACTGATAGGAGTCAATCTTTTATATTTCTTCATATCCCTTTCATCCTGTTACTGCAGCTTGTGGGATAATAGATATCATTTGATATCAATAATTTGACCTTCTTTACCTATTCCTCCCCACGTGCTTTTGAGGCCCCCAGACAAGCAAGCGTACAGACTCGGGCGCAAATCGCTGAAATATTCCAAACTAATACAGACAGGCCAGAAATAGCCAGACTGCCACTTCAGGAGACTTCAGGACCATTATATATGCATGCTACTTACAAAGAACTCCCTGCCCCGAGCAGGCAGCTTGACAAGCCGAATACTCAACTGTCAAGCACTCTGCGTTTGCATACTGGCTACTCTATGGACAATTCGGTCTTAACTCAATCATGTAAATCACTGACCTTTCGGAGGCTTTGTCTCCAGCCCAAAACTCATTGTTGTCCCCGAGAACGGACTAGCCTGTGGCCGCATTTTCTCCTATAAGAACCCCTGACTTTGAGCGCTTCCTTGGCTCGCTCTTATCTTCCATCCCGCCTTGCTGTCGCTTTGTTAAACGAGCCTTCCCCTCAGCTCCCCGTGCTGAGAACTCTACCTCCAGGTGTTACCCTGTACGTTGGGGGTCCCAGGAGGGGTGCCCAAATAACCAAAGAAAAAAATAAATTGGGGGAATTTAGCTTGAGCTAAATGAGAGGCAGGGTAACGTTAGCAAGGATCTTTAACCCAATGTCTACGGCTTCAGGTCAGAGAGCAGGCAAGCAAGTTTAAAAGTAACAAAAACAACAATTTTATTGAAAGATAAACAGCAAATAAAACAACATGCGCACTAGCTAACTTGGAAACAGAAATGGAGAGCTTAGGGATGGGTAATACAACACCTTTTCTCGTAGTCCTGGAGAGAAAGACAGGGTTCCAAGAAGGGAGGCAGACTCAGCTGTGGAGAACTGAGGGGAAAACTTCACTGGACAGAGTGGCAGCAAGGCGGGATGGAAGTCCAGGGTGATTTGAGGAAGTCCCAAAAGTGGGGACCTTTTATAGGGTGGATTTTACCTACAGGCTATGTTATGCTTGGTGAGAACAAGGGAATTTGGAGCTGGACAAAGGAGTTGGAAAAGGTCAAGTTTTGCATGATCGGTTTAGCTTTTACTGACAATAGCGTGGTCGGTACGTTAATAGCCCGATACAAAATAATGGCTTGGCTCTTGGCTGGGTGGCTTTGTGTAGATCCAAGCCGAGCAGAGCCGGTTTGCAGGGAGGTTTTTCCCTAAAGCAACAGAGAGGCTTAAACTGCCTGCCTGAATGAGGTTTTGGAATGTACAACCATTAACGGCCGCGCCCCAGACGTGCTTGTCCGGTGGACCTCTGCAAACACTGGGAGTAGGGTGGCAGAGAAAGGTCAAGCAAAGGCCAAATTATTTGATATCAAAAGGATATCTAGTGCTCTCACCAGACATATCATAACCGTGATAAAACAGGGACCTTTTTCCGCAGACTTTCCAGGCCTCAGGACAGGCGCAGTATTTCCCATACCAAACTTCCTCTCAAAATCCCTCTATCCCACTCCAACCTTTATTTCTATAGTTCTCTGTGTGAGTGTGTTACATACACTTGTTTGGTTGTATTTTAATAAAAACAACAATTATTATTTTACTTCTGTTTTCTCCTTGACTCGGCCTGACCCCGTAGACACTGAGTAAAAGATCTCGCTCCGTTGCCCTGCCTCTCGTATTGCTAGCTTGTGCTGCTTGCTAATTTTCCCAACTTATTAGTATTTGGAGCGCATTTAGGTGTCCCTCCCGGGACCCCCAGAAATCAGGATAACGGTCCCATCATGCACCAAGGTTATCTTGAGGCTGAGTAAAGCAAGTGCCTCAGGCAACAGAAACTGAGGGGCTCCATGCCTCCTACGCCCCTTCCGTATTCCCCTGTTGGAGGACAGATGTGTGCCATGTGATTTAGCCTGCACTCCCTAAGTAGCTCGCTGCCTTTGGGCAGCATGGAGTAATGGTTTGAGCACTGGACAAAAACTGTGGAAGACCAGGGTTCAAATCCCTGCTGCGCCAATGAGTGATCCCAGTGAGTGATCTTGGCCAAGCATAGTCTCCCCCAATAAGAACTTTTCCCTCAATGAAATTTACTTTCCACCTCCCAATTTCTAGCATTGCAGCAGCTTAAAAAAAAAATCAACTGAACATTCAGAAATACAATTTAAGCATCCAAAATAAAGAGGGCGGCAAAGTTGCCAAGGAAAGGTGAACACAGCAAATAGAAGAGTTCTAAGTGTGAACAATTTTAAGCATCTCACTCTCTATAATGATAGGAATTGGGCACTTAAGGAAAATTTTATTTGGGGGAACACAAAATGCCCTCATTTTGACACCCACCCACCACAGCTACACTTCTGGAAGACACTGTCCCACTGTCAGTGTTTAAGCAGGCATCAAAGGCAGGTCAGTTCCAATTTTTCCTCAGTGGATAAAGTAGAAAGGTGTCCTTTGCCTCAGGCGGCAAAATTCTTGGGCTGGCTCTCTGCTGTGCACTCCACTGTTTTTTAGGGATCAGAGACCTGCATAACACCATACTTTATGTTCTGGGATAAAAGTTTCCAAAGTGGCCATGTAGGCTATTAGCATGTTTACACGGCTGAAACAAGTGGACACCAAGTGGACAAAAGATGCTCCATGCCACTTTCCCCTGCTTGGGATTTTGGGATGGGTTTTAGGAGCTGGGATTTTGCCACCTTTGGGAACATTTCTTGCTCCATTTTTAGAAAATTTCATCAGCACCCTCTCTGGTGCACAGCTCCGTCTATTATCGACCAGTTGCAAGACAGCCTGATTTTGCAAACTCCCAGCAACATAGGTCAAGGTTCTGTGTACAGTTTGATTCTATTTTGGGGAGATTTCAGTCTGCAAATAAGAATGACCCTGCAGACCACAAAGAATAGAAACAGTTGCCTCAGCTGAACAAGGATAAAGGTTGTGCAACTACATAACAGAGGGCGAGAGGAGTGTCTGTGGTTGGCACAGTTTCTGATCACGCTTTCCGTGTCTGAGTTTCTCCTCTGTTGTGCTCCATAAATTGCCACCAACCAGACCAGAAAACAGAGCCGTTGAATACAGCTCATCTCGTGCAACTTGAAGAAACCCACAAGGTTCAAGCCCAGAGAAATCCTTTCCTCGCAGCCATGGAGAGTTACTTCTCTGCTGTCTGCAAGATGGAGCAAACAGTGATGTTTCCTAGCCTCCTCCGAGGAGTCTCCTTCGAAGAGCGGGAGGATGCGTTCGAAGCCGACTCTGACGGTGCCAAAGACCTGTACGAATATTACACCCAGCTGAAATCCATCAAGACAATGGCGGAAGGTGGCCTGGTGCCTTCTGACAACCGCCGGTTGCCTCTTATCGCCACCCGGGTTAAAGAACAGGAGTCCAAGGAGGAACAAGAGCTTGAAAGACTCTTTTATTACCATGTCTCTGCCTTGCACCACATCCTCCAACAGCTGACCAGGAGAGCCAACACGGTGACATCCAGGTACAATGAAATTATGCAGCAGATTAACCAGAGTGAAATTTCTCTTCGCTGGTGAACCTCAAACTATGAACTGTATAGGTGAGTAATATCCAAACTACAGATAACAGAGCTACCTGCAAAAATTACTGAGGGGTGGAGGGGTCACATTTTAAAAATAATGTTGCAAGAGAGAACAAGAGTTGCCTTGTTGGCATAATGTGTAATGTTTTCTCTAGTTATTTTTTATAAAGTTACTTATTGCAATCATTCTGAGACATTTTTAGAGCCAATTTCACAATCAATTGTCAAGCTTTATGCCAGTCTCTTCTCAGTCCTAGGCTAGCATCCTGTTTGCTAATCTCTGGCCATTTCCGCACTAGCCTGTTATAACGCGATGATTCCACTTTCTACATCCTCTGGAATCCTGGGGTTTGCAGTTTCGGGAGGGGCTGGCCAACCCCAGGATTCCAGAGGATGTTGAAAGTGGAATCATCACGCTATAACAGGCTAGTGCGGAATCTGTTAGAATAGACCCATTCAAATAATTGCACACCCTCCATTTGTCAGGGACAGTTCTGATTAATCCTCTGTTTTCTCACTTTTTTTCCCCAGCTGCTTTTAAAAGCAAGTTTCCCCCTCCTCCTTTGTCTTCACCTTATTTGTCTTGCTGCAAACTGAGTTCAAAGTGCATTGAACTCAGTGGGGAGGAGAAGAAAGGAGGGGGTGGGATCTTACCTATCCCAGAAGGCTCAGGCTAAAGCAAATTGCTGAAGTCTCCTCTAGCTTCTGTATTCTTTCTCATTAATAACTTTTAGCATCTTGATCACACTTTGATATTGCTTGGCCGCACACATTCCTAATTTCATCTATCAAATGTTGGACGGCATGCACCAGTAGTGTTGCCAGCTAGTTTTATAATCTTGATTGAATGGTTTTCTACACTTCCTCCACTTTAACAGTTTATGTGCTCTTGCTGGCTTCAAGGTTGCAGTAAGCCAGCCCAGTGACATTAGGGGGTGGTAGCTTTTCTGCTCATTCTGTTGAGTAAGAGCTTCAACACCTTCCCCAAAGTCCTGCTCTAATGTCTCCACTGCTTGGTAAAGATCTGGCTGGTCAGCAGCAAGACACCTTGCTAACAAGTGACAAATATACAGAATACTTTGCAAAACTGTTTTGAAAACATACACACTGGTTAAAATTCAACTGTGGAGGCTGCTTTAAATCAAGATGGCAAGAAACTGTGCATCATAATAGCCTGCAATGTGTAACTTTACAGTGATGGAGCTTGGTCACATGTGTCCCAGTTTTCTTCTGTGAAGCGTTGGAGGGTCTGTAGAAGGTGCTCATTTCCAGGTCAAACTATGTCTTCCTCTGTCCCTATTTGGCTCACAAAGGACTTGGACATAGGTGTATTCACCACCATCACTTGCTCTCTAAATCCTTTAACTGGAGGTGCTAAGGAATGAACCTTGGGCCTCCTGGATGCAAACCTGTACTTCCAAGAATGTCCTGCCACCATAACTGATGGCCATCCTAGTTGGGGAATTCTGGGAACTTCAATTTTAAAAAAAAAACTTCAGCTACATAAAATGTGATCGAGTAAAAATTACTGCTTTGTTGATGCATCACTGGAAATTACTATCTGGAAATTAATATTATCCCTATTATCTTTCATTCACAGGCAATCTGATGTCTTCCTTGGGCATCTGTTTGAACAGCTTCCTGTGAAGAAAACAGTTTGACTGGCCAACACTGAGAGATCATGGACGGCTATCCTCTGAACGCTGTTCTGCAACAACATATCTCATGTTCGAAGCACTGACTTTTATATGTTGTGTTATTCTATTTTATTTATAATTGTATCTGAGTCTGAAGGCATACTTATGCCTCAGCTGGTACTACACTCTGAAATTCCTAATAATTGAAGGGGTGAAGTATTAGATTTTTTTTATTTCTCATTAAGTTTTTAACTGTGGCTATGTTCTCAAGAGGCAAATAAAATTGCTAGTTTTTTATTAAACGGTTACTGCTCTTGTTGTTATATGCAGAAGTCTAACTGTGCATGGTACATTAAAGCATAAACACACACACACACACACACAAAATTACTTTCATTTATGCTAGAAACAGAACTGGCCCAACCAGCCTCAGGCAGCAAAGGTACTGGGGTGGGAATAGTCCCCAACTATACTCCCTGCATGAGCCTCTCAGCCATTCCTCTCATCTGTAAGAGCTGTGAGAACCCCATAGCTTACACCATTCCCACGACCTCCTAGTTTTCCATCCTGGGGAGAATTTTAAATGACCCTCTCTAAACTGCAACTCTAGGATTCCGTAGGATGTTGAAAACGGAATAATAGCACTATAACAGGGTAGTGCGGAAAGACCCTGTAAATCCATTCTTGGCTTAAGTCTGAACTTTAAAGCAGCTATGCAAGGTGCTAAGCCTTTTTTGGGGATAGGTCTTGACATATCAGGTAGCCCATTTAAAGTTCAGACTATAATCAAGAGCAGATTCACTAAGTCATTGGTGTAGGGACCCACCTTCTATCACTGAGCTGGACATCATCTTCGTTCTTTGCCTCGGGCACCAAAATGCGACATTCCCTGCTGCTCGCAAGCTCCCCTGTGTATCTCCACCAGTCTATTAGTCATTTCTTCAATCTCATTTCCTGATTTTCTCTCCAAGGATAGAATCATAGAATTGGAAGAGACCACAAGGGGCACATAGTCAAACCCCCTGCTATGCAGGAACACACAATCAAAACATTCTGGACAGATGGCCCTCCAGCCCCTTTTTAAAACTGCCCAAAGAAGGAGACTCCCACACTCCAAGGCAGCAATATATTCCATTGTCAAACTGCTCTGTCAGGAAGTTCTTCCTAATCTTTAGATGGAATCTCTTTAACTGAAGTTTGAAGCCATTGCTCTGTGCACCACACTCCCAGGCAGCAGCATATTCCACTGCTGAACTGCTCTTACCATCACAAAGTTCTTCCTAATGTTTAGATGCCATCTCTTTTCCTGAAGTTTGAAGCCATTGCCCTGTGCCCTCGTCTCTGGAGTGGCAGAAAACAGGCGTGCTCCATCTTCCATACGACATCCCTTCAAATATTTAAACACAGCTGTCATAGCTGTCATGTCACCTCTTAACCTTCTCTTCTCCAGGCTAAACATACCCAGCTTCCTATATTGCCCCTCACAGGGCATGATTTCCAGGCCTCCTACCATTTTGGTTGCTCTTCTCTGGACACGTTCCAGCTTGTCAGTATCTTGGATGTACATTGACGGTACTATACTAATGATAGTAATTATGATGGCTGGTATTCAATATTGCAGTTATGGATTTGTAACCTAAATTTAGAGATCTGTGACTGATCTGTAGAGTGGTAGTCTTACTATCTTATTGTTAACCTATACAAATGCCATCCCAGCCCACCTTAAGAGCCAGGTTAGGCTCTGGAGCAGCACAAAACAAGATAAGCATTCAGAAGAAATGCATTCAGCAGAAAAATAATGTGTGATGTGGTGTGGTATGTGCCATTTTGGGTCTATTCCAGCCTGAGAAGGGAGGCCATGTTGCTGGCCATAAAGAAGTAACATACTTTGTGTTTTTTTCTTGTCAAAAATGTTTTTTTTAAGGTTTTCCCCCCAAAATTTTTGTAACACAAAATGCCTGTGCATCAAGACTTACACAGATACAATACAAAAAACTGTAAACAGTATTGAATCATAGAATCATAGAGTTGAAAGAGAACACAACGGCCATCCATTTCCTTTGGTCAGATCCCACTGGAATACTATGTCCAGTTCTAGGCACCACAGTTCAGGAAGGATATTGACAAGCTGGAACGTCTCCAGAGGAGGGCAACCAAAAAAGTAGAAGGCCTGAAAACTATGCCTTACGAGGAAAGACTTAGGGAGGTGGGTATGTTTGGCCTGGAGAAGAGATTAAGAGGTGACATGATAGCTATGTTTAAATACTTGAAGGGATGTCATATAGGGGATGGAGCAAGCCTGTTTTTTGCTGCTCCAGAGACCAGGACACAGAACAATGGCTTCAAACTTCAGGAAAAGAGATGCCATCTAAATATTAGGAAGAACTGTGTGACGGTAAGAGCAGTTCAGCAGTGGAATATGCTGCTGCCTGGGAGTGTGGTGGAGTCTCCTTCTTTGCAGGTTTTTAAGCAGAGGCTGAATGGCTATCTGTCAGGAATGCTTTGATGGTATATTCCTGCATGGGAGAATGGGCTTAGACTCAATGGGCCTTGTGGTCCAACTCTATGATTCTCTGAGTCTATTCAGATTTAATATAGCTGTAATAGCTACTAACATACATCATATTATCCTCCTTACTGTTTGGAGCCATTCAAACTACTGGTCAGTACCTTGGGGCAGTGAATGCCAGAAATCCTATGCAGGAGGCCCCCACCTTTTGATGCCCCGTGTTCTGTCAAATCCCTCTTCTTCTTTTCTATTATTTTTATTAAAAGTCTATAAAAAAACCTAAAATTTATATATATATATCACATATTGTTTACCTTATTACATGTTTGTTTATTTATTTATTTGTATCCCGCCTCTCCATATGGATCGAGACGGCGAACAACTTACAAATAGCATGTATTTCGAAACATTTCTATACATGCCCCCAACAAGCTGGGTACTCATTTTACCGACCTGCGAAAGGATGGAAGGCTGAGTCAACCTTGGAGCCGAGTAGGATCAAACTCACAACCTTGTGGCTTGCAGTACTGGCATTTAACCACTGCGCCACCACGGCTCCTGTACACCATTCTTGTACACCATTCTTACACAACTTTTCTATTATTTTTAATACTTTCTATACAATATTAAATATTTCTTAATATTTTATTTAATCAATCCCTCTTCCCCCCTCTATCCTATCCCCCCCATATTAACACACATTATATATTAACAAAATATTTTTTCTATCAATTTTTTTATCCTTCTCCTTCCCTTCTCTTTCTATATCACTTCCCCCTCCTCCCCTAATCTTCCATTCCTTATTACGCGTTTTCCTCTTTTGATGCTTTAAGATTAACGACAAGTTCCATTAATTCTGCTCTTTCATCTTTCTTGTTGCCTATGGAGGCTTGCTTGGAACCACTTGCACACGCATGCAGCTTGCAAAGTGAGCTGAGAGAGGGGGAAAGGCGCTAAGCTGAGTGACCTTGCAAGCACTACATGCATGGTCAATAACAAGTGGGCCTCCATAAGTCCTATAGTACCTGGGTTCTGCTTTTCAAACAATTCCATTTTCTGACAGTGCTCCAGTCCCTAAGCTGTCAGATAAGTGGCAGAAGCCTGTACTGTAATATTAAGTGTGTTCTGGTAGAGTTTACATCATACTCAGTAGAGGGTGGTGTGGAGCTGGCATTTGGCTATTCCACCTCCCATCATCCCCATCAGTGGTGTGGGTGGCCTTTCAGGCAGCCTGTAAAATACTCAGAATAAGAAGGGGAGAGAGGGTGTGCTGGGAGGAACCAACCTATTGGTTCAAGATCAAGATAGATGCATTGAACTTTAAAACCCCCTTTGGTATCTCACAAAAAAACAGGCAGGACAGGTACAAGATTCCAGAAATGGAGAGATGAAAGTGTCAACAAATATTCAGGTCACACTGCACTGGATCTTCAATGGGTTTGTGCCATCTTGAACAATGAAGGGCACAGAAGTCAAGAACTGCAAATAAGGGAGGTCTGTTTGAACTGGCAGCTTCACCAAAGCTGTGGCCAGCAGTGCCAAGTCAGCATTTCAGCAGCAGGGCTGCTTTGAACATTTTAAGATGGTTCCTGTTGTTCCAGAGATCAAAGTTAGGTGTAGCTTCAGCCTTCTGGACACTGAAAGCCTTACTGGATCATGGGCTGCCCATGTAGTGCTGAGGCAACTGTACATCCATATACATATTGCATTGCAATAGGCTTTTGTAGTATAGGGTATCTGATGTGCCCCCTGATCTGCTCTATATATCCCACGATGGATGGAGTTGGAGTGTGTAATTCCATTTGCACAGTGATGTGTGTGGAGGAGGGAATTCTGAGGACATGTGATCCAAAAACTTCTCTTTTCCCAAGTTCTCACATCTGTGCAACTATGAAAAATCAGGAAGTCATGGAGAGACCTAGTCCTGTTCAAATATCCATTTATCTGAAATCATAGGAAACTGAACCTACAAAATGAAGCACATTTAGCTTAGGTGCTTTCTTCTAAGGGACATAACCGTTCAGAGAAATGGGGCTGGACTGAAAGATCTCAGGCTGAACTTGCCTGGTGGGGCACCATGGACTTCAAAAAGCCAGAAGAGGTGGTAGCACTCAAGTTTGCACTTCCTCTGCAGGCCTTCTCAAAATGACAAGAGGAAATGAAGGCAAGTCTCTTCCTATCACCATTTTGGGAGTGACTGCAGAAGAAAATGGAGGTATGTGGAGTGTTTTCTGGGTTTTTTTTTCACATGTTTTCATGTGTTTGGCAGACTTTCTGCATGATTTTAGGGCAGAAATTACAATATTTTAAAAAATTTGGGGTGCTTTGGGAGCCCATGGGCCACACTGTACCCATCCTTGGATTAGATAATCCAACCAACATTTCAGAGATTAAGGTTCAAATCCCTACAGAGGCATGAAATTTCACTGGGAGACATGGAACTAGTCTCTCTCAATCTCCTTCTCTCCCTCGCCCTTTCTCCTTCCCTTTCCTCTTCAGCAGACCAACCTCAGAGGGCCATTGTGAAAATAAACAGGAGAGGTATGTATATCACCTTGAGCAATCTGGAGGAAAGATGGGAAACAAAGGTAACTGATAAATAGTACAGCAGGCAATCAAATGCCTTTGGGAAGCACATAAATAAAGCATGAAGATAATAGCTCAACTCTACTATGGCTCCCTAAAAACTAATTCAGTGGCAGAGCACCTGGAGATTGCATGCATACATCGTTGCGGTGAGAGACCTCCAAGCACTCAGGGCTTACAAATTCAGGACTATGGCTTATTTGAATAGATCAATCCTTCCATAATGCACTCCTCCTCTACTCCTTCCACCTTACCCAGAAATACTATCTTGTCTATGTCCAAACTATAATAGCCTCAACATGTTAATTTTGGTTTCTAAGGAGAGTTCGGGCCTAATCTGCTCTCTGACCCATTTGTTGGTCTTTCTGACAGTGCAAAAAATCTGTTGCTGATAGGAACCATTTAACACAATGTCCTCTTGGACTTATTGCCACATCTTGTCCATGAATCAATGAAAGCTGACCTGAGAAATCAGCATTAATCTCTTCTCCAGTTCCAAGATAATAAAGGCAGACTGTATTTATTCATAGCTTTAATAATAAGATTACAGTCTATATTTAGATCAGATATTCTGTCCTAAACGCTGACATACATTCTGTGCAGGTCCACACAAGACATGCTAGGAGACACAGTGCAGCTGTCTTCAGCGAATTGGATGGAAGTCCTCCAGGACTTCTGCCATGGTTTTTTTATCTGTCAAAAGAAGAGGAAATAGTGTTAAGAAAGCCTGATTATACACAATTCACAAGAAGGTGTCGTACCACCATGTACAATTCTGACCGCGAATTCTATGAAAATTTCAAACGATGCATGCAACAACATGCATTGGAACATTCTTTTCAATCTGGTCTCTTTCAGATCTGTTGGGCTACAACTCCCCTAATCCCCAGCAGACAATGGGTCATTCGCCCTGCCAGTCAGAGGTGGGTTGTTCCATGGTTATATCTATTTCCAGAAAACACGATAATGGGCAGTTTCCTCCACTCACACAATTCACAAGGGCCAATATTTTGATTCCAGAATGGGATTAGTTTCGGATACAGAGTGCCCCATCCCACAGCTGTCTGTGCTTAGTTCCCTAGGAAGGGATGTTGCATTAATTCAAAAACCCTGGGCATTGTTTATTCTAGATGTGCCTCTGTATATAGTTTTCCTATGCTTGCTTGTGATATTCTCATGCTCTGAGACAGGTTTGCTCAAACTCATTCACTGAGTCACATGGTGGCAAGATTTGCTTCAAGTGGATGGTGGTGGCAAGAACAATGGCAGGAGGGGGAGTCAATGTGAATCTCAGACAAACAATGAAATTTTGGCTGCTAATCATGTGAATTTTAATAATTTTATCAATTAATCTGTTATGTTTGCATATTTTAAAACTTACTACATATCACCAAAAAAAACGACAACTGATGGTCATTTGAAGACTGCCTATTCAAAGAACCATTTCTTTCCCTTTTTCCCCCTGAACTGTTAGAAGCTCACCATCGCTCACGTCATCCACTTCACCAGAACAAAAACAAAACATAAAATGGGTCTGATTTTAAACTGAAACCATGGTAATACTAAACTCTTCCATTCATTACTCTACTGATTGAATCAGTTTTTAATATTGCAAAGCTAAAATTATTCTTCTGTTTTCTAAACTGTTGATTATTGCTACAAAGTACAGTTGGGTTTAATTTTCATGGATTTGACTGTTTGCGAGTTTCTCCAACCCCTGCCACCCGCCACCTCAGCTGTTTCTTTTTTCAAGGGAAACTTCCCTCTTCATGGCATGCAGCCCTTTAAAAACTTAGCCTGATCCTGGTCTTGGTCCTGCTCTTTCACCAGTCACTGGCCAGCTAAGGATGGCTCACTGCTTGATTTCTCAGCATCACAAACCCTCTCCTCATTCCAAGGAAGGAGATAGCAGAAAGAGGAAGTGCACAGCCACCATGCCCACCCCCTTCTTTCCCTCTCCCTTCTCTTCCCTGGTTTAGATTCTGGGTGCCCACTGTCCACACCTTCCCACAGACACAAACACAGACATTTTGGTATTTGTTATTCTTCCACTTTTGCGAGGACCCTGTGCCCCTAACCCTAGCAAATGAGGAGAGCCAACTTGGGAAGAAGGGACTGTGAAATTTTATTTGCAGGCTAAGCGCTCCCATTTGCTATCCTCCTTTACAACTCCGGTCCAGGCAGCTCTTGACTGATATCTCTTTGCTGTATAATCATATTATATTTGCTAGTACAGGCCTATAAAGCCTTTGATCTTGGTTGTTGCTTGAACTACAAGTTTCTTGTATTGCTTGCTCAAAACCTTACAAGGGACAGTAAAGTTCTGGAGAATACCTGCCAAGTCTGTTCCAAATTAAGATCTACTCTACGTTGGCAACACAGTTTGATGATCCTCCTGGCTTGAGATCCTTATCAGTTGGGGGTAAAAATCGATCGCAAAGAAACAGTACGTTTTTCAACAAGCCAACTTCAAAACATGAAGCTGGTTTGTGGAGATCCATCCACAATTAAGATAAAATCATGACTTCTCATCTGAGCCACATTATAAGCAAAACTAAGAGCAATTGAAGAGAACCAGTACAGTCTATTAGTCTGACTGTTAGACTGACACTCTGAGAGACCAGAGTTCAAACCATTGTTCCACCATGAAAA